>OX940976.1:21812127-22266246 GCA_954871275.1 Leptopterna dolabrata
TCAGACACCACGCTACTGGAACACACTGTTTTTAAATATGATTTAGTTTGTGCATGCACAGAGCTAAGTCATTCCAGAGCCTATATCTGTATGACTTATGAACATTCCACTCGAATCGGGAGAACAGAACTAGGGATGAAAACGTTAGTGTTACAGGGTATTCGTAGTTCGCGCATGGTTTACGATTCCGATTGCTTTAAAATTCATAGGACTACACATCTGCATCTTCCAGAAATTTCGCTAAAAAGCGTTACAAAGTTTCGTTAGGTTTTCGCGCTTGCGCATGTATGTTACTCTTATTCAGATCGCTCTGACATGCATAGGGGATTACCAGGGACCCGAATTGAATGATCCCTGAACATTTCATCAAAATCGGTCGAACATTACCGGAGGGAAATTTAATTTTTGCGCATTCACAGATGTAATTACAGTCGGATTTTGATGAAGTTTAAACAAGACCATTCGTTTAACGACCCGTACATACTCCACCTCGTTTAGATTGTTCTTTAGATAGAATCTGAAATATCACAAAATATCGTATCATGATAAATATATGGAGGTTCCAAGGAACTGCTAACAGACAGGCAGACCTACAGATACGAAACCAAATGTGTACGTACGTGGGGAAGTAAAATTTTGGCTGAAATAAATGAGCCACTATTTTTATAGGTTAAAAGGAATCGGTCACTTTCTACAGTATTTCTACCGGTGTTCGTGGGTACATGACACACAATGAGTAGGTACCTACTTATCAAATAATCCTAAGTACCTACGTACTTGGTCAATCAGAACTTTTCGTGTGAATCTCACTGTACCTTACCTTTGTTGAGATCACGTGGTCGCTCATCTTTCTTTTACAGATGGTAAATGAAAAAGGGAAACGACGAAAATAAGTTTCTCGTGTTGAGGTAACTGGAGTCCTTACAGTGAGGTATTCGCCATTACTTTATATTAATGAAGGTTCACTATAAGCAGGTTAGACTGCGCCACTGGAGCAGAAGGCTCCTGTCATGCTGCATGACCATATGAGCAAATTCTTCATCTAACATTAAAAACCACCACCGAATGAAAATCAAAACCACATAAACGGGGGGGAGGGGTCACCGCTACCTTTGGTGGCGCAGCACAACGAATGATGGGAACCGTTGTGCTGGATATGTAGAAACTATGGAAGCTGCATTAGGCACTGACATTATGGCCGAGCTATTCATTCGGGGAGTCTGTGAACTGAGACTCAATTGACGCAGAGGAAGAGAAACGTGGGAGAGAGAGTACCTACAACAGGACTTTCTGAGCATGCAATTATCTCAAATTGATGAACCTCCTGACACGCATTCAGTCGGCGACGTTTAGGCTTGGAACATCACCCACTCGCAGGATGACATCTACTTCTGAGACGCCTGATTTGAACCAACTGATTGATTCATACAACTGAAATAACCAACATGACTCAAGGAAGATTGTTCATGTGGTCGAACGATACCATACAACAAAACTAACAAACGAATAGTCCTAATGTTGAACTTTCCTGGACGTATTTAACCCTAACTTGTTAGGTAGGCACCTACTTACCCGCATTTCCCTTCAACTGTTCCAAAAAGGTAGGAATATGTTGGTTCAAGTCAATGAGGAACCAACCATCCGCTGGGGTATTTAGCTACCTAACCATGCGTCTGAAATAGGCTGATATCCTTCGACTCGTTTTTGGTTTATTATTTTCAATAATGAACCACTGGAATCGAGCATGAAAAAAAAATCTAACCCCCCCCCAATTTATTCTAATGCAAAATAAATAAATGAATGGGGGGATTTATTCTAATGCATGGGGGTTTGTGGGGAGAGGGAAAAAAGAGGAAAATTGGTTTTTTTAATCGATGTAGGTTGATTTTTTTGTACGTTCACTCATGCGCAGAGAGCCTAACCCACGTAATCCCTGAAAATTTCATCAAAATCGTATCAAAGCTGTGGACCAGCAGACACGAGACCAAAATCGTACAGGAAATCTTGGTTTTTGAATGAAAAAAATTTTGATTTTGGAGGAACAATATTTTTCAACTCACAAAAGTGAACACTATGCTTCCGCTATATACCTTGGTTGACTCTTGGTAGACTACATAACAATGTTATTAACAATGTTCTGGCTTGGAGAGCTTGCGGGTGCTAAACTAAGAATGGTACTGACAACGTCAATCGCAATTGCGGATCTTTTTGCTAGAAACACTTAGATTTTAAGGTCCATACTTTGCTTTTTGGGGGCAACATGACGGTGAGGAACGTAAACGGTAAACCGAAACAGTAAGATTACACTACCAAAACCGCATGCACCGACTTTTCCTTTCGACACCGGTAATCGTTTCGGATAACCGGTATTGGCACCAAAACATTTGGTACTGAAAGGAAAGTATCGATTCCGTACTCATTTCGATCGGTATCGGACATGCCTACACACAGGAAAGTTATCTTCTTCCATGTCGCAGGTTTATTTGGATGTTGCCAGCAACATGTCTTCCAGATGGGCTTAGAGAATTTTTCTTCATTAAACGTTTTAGCAAATTTTCAAAGAAACTGCTGCTATTGGGCTCCCTGTGAACCGGAAAAATCAGTTTCATGCATCGGAGATCTAAATTATAGATTCGCTTTTTCGTATTTAAACATGTGTGCGTGTCATTCCGCACAGTAAGTCCCTTGGTAATGATGAATTCGTTACACAGCCCGAATGCAGTGAGCGGTGCGGTCCAAATTTACAAATCTTTGGTCCAAAAAAAGCAAAGCAAGGGATTTCTGCATTTAGGCACTTAGGCATTTAGGTGTTGTTCGCTTATGTTTTTTGGAGCGCTGAATCGACTGCAACTAGTCTCAGTCCGATTAGGCGCACCCAGCGTACCAAATTCACAAAATTGTAATCCGAAATCCAAAAAAATAACATATTTTTTATGTAGGCATGCGAGTTGTAGTTTACCATGTTTTTTTGGTCGCTGAATCTACTGCGAGTAGTTTCAGCACATTCAGACTGCATCAAGTGATCAAAATCGCAATTTTAGGGTTCAAACACCCAAAAACGATTTTCTGATATAATTTTTCTGCACGACGTGCCACTCTGGTCTCAACAAGTACCCAGTCAGGCCGTAATGAGTGCTCTGGCACCATTAATTAAAATACAAAAGCACCAATTTAAATTCTCAATTTCCCTAACTATTTATTTGAAAATTCCCTCCTTAAGCCAGGCTGCATGACTGTTTTGCATATCGTCGGCTTACAAGTGAAATTCACTAAGTCAAATATTATAGTTTTGAGAAAATCAAATTTGAAAAATTCAGTTTTTGGTGAGACCCGTTTTGCTAGGAAGAAATTGGATTAGAGGGTTGAAATTTGGTGTGCAGCTGCTTCGTGATGTCTACTTACTTCCACGTGATCCCCAAGTGGTTAGCGCATTCACAACTAACTTAAAAATGTACTTTTCGTACGAAGGGACCTGACTTAGTGAATTTCACCTGACTATAGTGACTTAATGATTTTCACTTGTCGAAAAACTTCTGAGATGTGATGACTTAGGGATTCTTCTATCTATTTCTCCCTGAATTTTGATCGCATTAATGAGGGGGGTGAAGGATTTTAATAAGTATTTTTTTAAGGATTTTAAAAGTAATTTATTGTTTAAAATCTGAGTTTCGACTGCAATACAATTATTATTTGAAACTTTGTGGAAAAAAAGGAACTTTAAAATTCAAAATAATGCTCTCAATTCAGTTCAAAACTTCACTTCTCACGAAATTATTATTCTTCGTCAGAAGCGTCTGACAGTGCAGGTTCAGCAGCCCGGTCAACTATGGCGTTACTTGTCTGTAAACCATAGAACCACTGCTGCAAATTCTGCGGTATGACACCCTTACGGCAGAGAGTTGTTAGGTCTTTCTTTTTTGCCACTGAAATCGGGAGCTGATTCCGGTACAGTGGAGCTAAATATGTTTTAGTCATCCTCAAAGTGGAGGCCCGGCTTTTTCTGGCTGATGCCATTCTCAACGGAATCTTCCTGAATTCATCTTGATAACCGTACTTATATCCAATGGATTCTGGCTCATCCCTTCTGTACTGAAACACTTTTACTTTCAGCCAGTTAACCTTTTGACCCGCATCGTCCACGTTCTTGTTGAACACTGTTGTCTGAACAAGGTGTTTTAAGTTTAACATGTCCTGAAAGCAGAGCTCTTTAGTGTGGTATCCATCCTTACTTTTTCGTGCAATTCGAAAAATGTTTTCCCATTCATGAACACTATAGACATCCACATTTTTCTTTGCTGTTTCGACTGCAGAATGCATTGAGTCGACCTCCATGTAAGAATGGCCGCTCTCCATAAACTTCTGTTCGATGATTTCTAAGCTGGGGTGATTGCGTACAGCGTACAACAACAGTGCCGATATTTGAATGTTACGGTTTTGACCCCCGCAAGTGTCCGAAAAGATAGTGAGGCGTTCTACTGTGTGAGGAACGTGGTCCATTATGAACTGCAGCAAACAGGACCCGATCTCACAACTCCCTCTTTTGCCATTTACTTCAGTCCAGAAAAAACAGTATCCGTTGTTCGGGGGTGCTGCCTCATACACAGTAAAGTTGTACACATTTATTTTTCTGAGGTAATACAGCAAACTTACACCAGAACTGGGGATCTGAAGCACGCTTTGAAGATCACAAGTTATCGACATGAAGCTTTTGTCATGAGTGGCTTTTTTTGTCCAAATCCTTTTCCTTCATGGCTGCATCTTTTCTGACACAGTGTTCTTTATATTCATTTATATCTCTTTATATTTATTTCATTAATAACTGTCTCGAGTCGAGGTAACTGATGCTGTGGGTAGGTGAATCGCGAAAATCCTTTCTGCCTAGTCGTATTTTTATCCCGGATCCACACGAAATGATCAGAAATATGAATCCATTCAAGTGACTTAGTGAATTTCACATCAACGGCAATAATTTATTGCCTTTGGAGAAATTCACTAAGTCTCGATAATCATCACGGTAAGGACTTAGTGAATTTCTCCTGACTAATTTTTTTAACATTCTGACTTAGTGAAAAACTATTTCGCATTTTCCGTGAGAACGGTTCCTAGGATCTCAAAATTGACGTCACCAATCGATCGGGCGTTGAAAAATACATAGGAGTAGCAAATAAACCGAAAATTGAAAAAATTGACTTAGTGAATTTCTCTTGTAAGCCGACGATATTTAAGAATATTTGATTGTATGGTATATTTTAATAGGTACCCACCTGCCTACCTTTTTATTCAAAATATAGAATGATACTTCATTATGTTGGTACAATCACTTTACCTACCTCCACTGCCTTGCTCGTCATTCAGCACTCATCCCGATGTACAATTTACACTTTTTCAAACATATTTGATTTATGCTAGATTCCTCATAAGTATCCAGAATGTATCAGTGCCTATCGAATTTGATCCCAGAACATCTTATTAATACTTCCTCAAAGCACTTACTCTTTGGCTACCGCCTACAAACCGTGGCACCTTCATCCCAACACAGACACACCTGGACAGACTAGACCTGAAGGACGAAGGGTTTCCGGTTTGACGCCGCCGGCTCCGTGGGCCCTTCCTGGGGAATTTCCACTGCCGTCGAGGCCCCCCCCCCCTCCCCTCCATCACCCACCACCCCTCCAAACCCTAGCGCTGGGCAAGACACTACCTGATGCTCTGGAACCTGGATCATTCTTAGTTCTTCGTTCGAAGTGGAAACAGCTAATTTATATTTAGTACACATTTCACCGGATGACTATAAATCAAACATGGATTATGCTGTATTATCCAAAGGAGCTATACCCTCGATATCCGACTTATATCCCTCGATATCCCACAATACTTGGCTATTCGTGGAACGTAGAAGAAAAAAACACATAGACTATATTACTCCTATAGACTATACTACCTATAGTCTGGCAGATTTTTCTGTGTGCATGGGATCACCCTCTCCACACCACCATTTGAGGAGGTCAGTTACCCCAACCTAACGGTGCCAAACTACCCTACGGCCACCTTTCTCACTTTTGCTCTGAACCCCATCAAGGAAGGAGTATACAGATTGTCCCAGAGTGATTGATGGTTTCTATTATTTATATTGAAGTAATGTTAGTGTACCTATAAAATTCGTCAAATGCTGTTTTATAAGAGTAAATAGTTTATAATAAAAATGTTTAAAATAATGTTATTAACTTTCAACTGAGTTAGAACCTACTTTTTTTAATTCGAAGTTTGACCAAGATTTCATAAACTTTTGAACACATTAGGTTTGGTCGATTTTTAGGGTCAAATGTAGCGTGTATTAAATTTAGAAAGAATTGGAAATTGTTAAATTTTGTTGAAAATTTGCATGACTTGTTCACCTTACCAATTATTATAATGAGAACAGTCAATTTATGCACAGATTCGTATTTAAACTCTCGTATTTAAAATTTAAAATAGCACATGAAACATAAAAACTTGAAAAATATTTGTGGTTTTGAGCCAGTTTTCAAAATTGTTAACGAATGAAAGAGTTGTAGTTCATAATTTGTCAAAGTTGGAGGTGAATCCTCGTATTACACTTCTTTTTTTTCACGATAATGCGGTAGGGAATTTTTTCCAGGGACGGCTGAGGGCTGAAGCCCACTTTCACCTTTTCACAAAGAAAAATCTGCCAGACTATAGGTGCTTAGTTACCTATTTCAAGCAATGACGTAATACCTACATCAATAGAAATAGGTAATCGCAGGTACATAGTTCGATATATTTTATGGACCTAAGTCCAAGCTACCATCTAGATCTTCATAAAAAAAACTCTGGTTGATAAATTTATCGCTGAGAACATTGCCTATTTTTTCCACATTTCATTACTGAACTTACCACTCAGCACCTGCATCCATCGGTATCGGATACGGAAAATTAACACAATGTAAACAGTACAATTCAGTTCCATCACAAATTAAGTTAAATATTATCAATTTAACATGTTTGCATTTAAGGCATCGAAAAACGTATAAGGCTAAATTAATTACCCCCGATTGTGGTAAGAAACTGTTCCAAGAGGACACGACTGGGGACGGCAAGCAGCATAAGTAGCACTCCGACGTCCCCAATAGTAGCGTAAAAATAGTGCCGCAATTCACCTCAAAATCCCCAGTCGTGCTTCCCCCTCCAAGAGGTGGCAGCACTGTCGGGGGCAAATTTGTTATGTAATTGGTTTGTGCCCAAACGGCTGAACCGATTTTTGAACGGTTCTGGAAATTTTTGAACCACCAATAATACCTCAGCAGAAGCAGCACAACGTGGTGGCAGCTTTTGGAACTAAATTGGGGATATTCACAGCCTCAACGAAACTTCGCTCCCTCACAGTGGTCCTTCCAGGTGTGTAGGTCTATGCATACCAACAGAATGTTGATCCCGAATGACGTGAAGGCGACATAAAATGGGTCAGTTGTAGGTTAGCGGCTTACAACTTGTAGGCCCCCATCCAACCGACCTTGACCGGTCTGGGTGGGAGCCCTTTTACTTTCACCCGCCTCGATGAAGACGGGAAGAGGGCGATGGCCCCGGAGGTACCGGCAACCGCACCGGCAGCCCCTGCCTTGCATTCCCATCCATCCAGAAGAGATACAACTACTCTTCGCTTCCTTGTGGAGGTAGGTCTACCCTCAGCTTGCAGCTTCACTCCGTAATACTGGCGATACTGGAGCTTGGTACTTATAACGATATATTATAATATCGAAAGAAAGTAGGTAGGTATTCGATACCCAGAGTATCATTCAATACTTCAATAACGAATTAAAAAAAAGTTGTTTTCAGTTTTGTTTTGTTCTCCCTCTTTCTGATCCTAATTCAGAATCGTAAATCATCGTCAATTTGATTGTGAACGCCTCCAGTATATTGGAAGATGACGATAATATGCTTTAGAGAGTAGGTGAGTAGGCATCATCATTTATGTAGAGTTTTAATTATTATTGAAGACCATGTTTACCTTGATCAAATTTCACAACAACAAAAAAACCACAGAAAGGTTGCACAAACATAAGTCTGTACCTACTGTGAGTAATTTATGCAAGGGTTTGAATGTTTTTAATATTGTAATTTATTCACTGGTATTTTGTAGTATTTACATACCTACTTTAATTACCTATTTTACATAAAAATTTATTAGATTCCATCCTTGCTGTCTTTACATTTACTGGTAGGTAGGCGATAGTTCAGGCCTACCATCCTTGGTAAGTTTCTACTTTATTAACTTAGGTACATAAATATCGTTTCGATACTGCATAGTATTTATCTATATCAGTATAATATCGATCACAAAGTACCGGATACAAATATCGAAAGTATCGATATCAGTAAATATCGCTAGTAGGTATCGAAACATCACTACTCCGTAACTTCCAGTAGGTAGTCTTCAAAGTAAAGAATGGATGTGGTACAGCCAAAATCTTGGAAGGAATTTTCGAAGAAATGGTCTAATCTTATGAAGTACTTAGTAGGTAGGTACTTAGTAGGCACTTATGAAGTACTTAGTAGGCACTTATGAAGTACTTAGTAGGCTAATATACAACTCAACGGATTATTCACAGGAAGTAAATAATTTAAAAAAGAAGTCAAGTCCATTTTTTGTTTAAATTTCCAAGTGCAAATTGATATTCATACCTACCTACTTAATACAGAATAATAAGTAAAATAATATATAGATACCCAAGTGGTCGTCTGAATTGTAGCAAGTGAATCCCCCTCTCCCCCATAGATCGTGGTTAGTTTTCAGATTATCTGACCACTATTGTTTTACAATCAGACAACAGAGAAAAAGAGCATATCATTAGATTTTTTTTTTTAATGATTAAAATGCTCAATAGATGATAAGCTCTACTAATGATCCTAATTCTTAACATCCATTGTTTGAGTGAATATCAATGGCTAATATACAATTCTGTCGGCATGTTTATTTACCAGACTATTGTATATGGAAGGTCGGTGGTACCCATCTCGACTTACATAGAGGAGCAAACGTGAATTTCCTCTAACTAACGAAGGTATCTGTTTGCAAACCTACTGTCTTGGTTGCAGTGAGAATAATGAGTTAGCTAAAGGCTTACTTAGATAAATAAGTGGACTGTACGTTAATTACTAGTTGTACAGTATTAAAAATAACTAGGCACTAGATACTACGATATGACTAGGCGAAATAAGTAAAAAGATAGACAAATAAGTTTCACCTAGTTCATTAACAACTAGTTATGTAACTTGTGGTTGTTTGTGACTAGAGTTTTTCCTACCTACGGAGTGGCCATTAGTTTCAACAGATAGGTAATGAAGAAGGTATCACAGAGAAGTAACTAGGTATTAGAAAAAGGATGGTGTGACTAGATGATGAAGACGTAGGCCCAACTCCAGATAGGTGGAAGAAGGAAGGAAGGGCGGAAGAAGAGGGTAGATGAAGAGAAATATGCATCAAGAGATCAAGATGTAGAAGTTGGCTAGACAAAGGAGAGCTCTCGCCACAGTATTTTAAATCCTGAGCTGGAGGTAGGTAGGTCCAGACTGGTATACGAGTAGGTAAGTCCAGACCAAATACAGTAAAATACGTTGTGGTATCCACACCGGCGATTCCTTTCGGTTTGCAGGACGATTTGGCACCGAAACTAAATTGGTTAACTTGGTACTCGCACGGATACAAATGGTACATGAAAAATGGATATATATGATAATAACTCTGATCTCAGAAGGCTCGCTTGTTTATATTGGGAGCAACAGGTTTTGAAAATATGAATTGATTTATTGAAAATGATGCGTAAAATGAATATTTTAAACGGTGAACTATGAAGGAATATGCCGGAAAAACGAGATAAGTACGGTGATGAAGGTGTCAAGTGGAGTGATGGAATGATGCGGATTCGGTGTTGTAGACATGACAGCTGAGTTGCTGCTCGTAGTTGTTGATTCTGTCATAATTGGTTTCCAAAAACAGGCTCATTCTTGCATTAGCCGTTACCTTTTTTGACTTTCGAAGACTTCCAAACTCAGCAAGTATCAGTTAGCTATCCAATAGTATGTCGATGATGGGAAGACCCGAACTCTTCAAATACCTAATTAATTAATTCATTCATTCAAAATTTTATCGATATTATTTGTTCATGCAGCTACATGACCATGGCGTCATGTGACGTATATTTTATTGTATGAGGAAATGCCTTATTTTATTTTATTTATAATTAATTTAATTTGAAAAGCAAAAGGAAATGTCACTTGTTTAATGCAAAATAAGGAGATAATTATGTGCACAAGTAAAAAAGTAAGGGACTATTTTTTGTATGTGTGCCCGTGACGTCATCACCGTGTCGTCGACGACTACATTTTTCAACGCCGTCGCCATTACCAATCCATCTCGTGCCTCACGAAGTTTGTTATACCCACCGCTCTCTCTTGGGAAAATATTAATTCTTTCCACTTGTTCGACGACAGGTCGCAGTATCCTGCGTCAAAGTGGCATCGCTGGGTCGCTGCATCTCGCTTTTCTACCAAGACTTCGGCCGAAGCATACAATCCAGATCCAAAAACTATACAACCTCCTGGACAGCTTATCCGAACTTCCATCCATTCCCAGCAGCATACCTGGAGTTCTGGACGACGACGGAGAGCCTCCACATACAGGTGGGATCGTACAGTTTAAGATACTACCAACTGTCTACTCGCATAAGCGCTAATTTCGCGTCGCGACGCACATATTTACGGGCGAATCGGGCGTCGGAAACCTATCGACCTGATCGGTCACCTGCCGTTTGTTAATTTTACTATATTTGAAAAGAAAGCTTTCTTTAGGATTTTGGAAGAATAGGATCAGATTTAATTTCTCTTGTTTGTGAGCGCACCGATCATTTAATTTGTAAGAATATATTTTGGTGTGCAAAATTGGGTATCTTAATTTCACCTGGAACCCCTTTGCCCCAACATTATTAATTTATTTTATATATCTTATATTTCTGTTACTATTTGTTATTCTGTTTATTATTTATATGATCATCAAGTTCGCAAAATTATATCAGGCAAAGTAAAACTCCTCAGTGCACAAACACACCCCCCCCAGAGTTTGCACCTTGCCCATCAGTGTAGGCTTTTAACTGTTAATGACGTTTTTATTGGTAAATTATTAACGGTTCACCGGCAATAAATTAAAACTGTTGAAAGATCAACAAGTTCGTCGTTTACGAAAGTTGTTCAAAATGGGCGAAAGGGGCTGAAGGAAGCTGAAGAACACGCTATTTTATGAGTTTTACTGATATATTATGTATGAGTGAACATGGACGGAAAGTTGAGGTAGTATCTGGAAAATAGACTAATAAAGGCCAAAGGATCAGAGGCAATGAATAATTTATGATTGTGTACTAAGTTTATTAAACATGCATCTCGTGATTATATTCATCTGAGTTCGTAGTGCAATGTCCCTCTAATGAATGTACCTATTTTAGTACAAAGTGCCTCTACTAAATGTATTTTTCCGTTACCTGGAGCTGGTGGACGGAGGTAGATTGTATTCAACTCCGATCACGTGGCATTATATAGCCACCTTCCTGTCATTACTTGGCCATCTTGTGCGAAGAATACCAATCATTAAAAATATGCTCGTTATCAGAGACCAGCTGAGTTCCCCTCTACATAGCGGTGGCGAGGGAGGGGTTCCATCACCATCATTAGACTGAGGTCACTGAAGAAAAAGCTTTACACAATTCACATGCTGGGTGTCCTAACTACTGAACGTGGATGGCGGTTATGAACAAGCCCAACAAGTTTCAACCGGTAGTATCAGTACTTAGAAGCCCACGATTGACGGGGTTTAACGATGCTGAGAAATCATCAAACATTGCCGCAAGACTTTACAATTTCTAATTCAAATTATCTAGGCGAACTTTCGAAGAAAATAAAATTGGTCCAACGATTTTAGTAACTTCACGGATTTT
Source organism: Leptopterna dolabrata (assembly GCA_954871275.1). Classification (NCBI taxonomy): domain Eukaryota; kingdom Metazoa; phylum Arthropoda; class Insecta; order Hemiptera; family Miridae; genus Leptopterna; species Leptopterna dolabrata. The sequence goes on from OX940976.1 coordinate 21,824,109, forward strand.
CACCGTTCTTTCCCGTTTCTGGCAATCTGAATCCATTCCTTTATCTCAACAATTTGTTAATATTATGTAGCTTACATATTATATTTATCTACATATATGTGCTATTCTGGTCAACATCTTCTGACCTCGGCTGCGAGATGAAAATTCCCAAATTTGACCAAAATTATTGTACTTGAGGGCAAACGAAGGGATGAATTCGAAGAAGAGCAATTTTCAAAAAATATAAGAGGGTCAAAAATCGCTAAAAGTCTGATCCACCACCAAAACACACACCGGCAGTACCGTCAAAATTACTGCAATTTGAAAAGGCAATAGCAATAGAGTGTTTTCAACCTAACGAAACCTTTCTTCTAGCCATTAATTCGCAGAAGATGACTGTTACAAGGTTTTCGTTGTTTAAAAAAACATTTTCGTAGTTGATCATTTTGAATTTTTGTCATTTTAGGTAAATTTATTTTGTCGATTTTGAACCCTTAATTTTCACCAACTTTTTAAAAAGAAATATTTTGACTAGGTACCTATTTTAAAGTCTTTTAGCAATAAATTGTTCGAAACAAATAATATGATATTGCAACCATCGGTTCAAAAAATGGAGTATCTACACGAATTAAAAAATAATAAAGGACATTCTTATCTTATATAAATGTACAATAACTCTGTATCGAGTCACACTTCATACAACTTTTGGTAAATGTATACATATAAATTGGTAGGCTAATCTTCGAAATCATCCTGTTGTTTGCCATTAGGTGTACAGATCCATGTCCATTAGATGAAAAGGTTCATGTACAGTGAAACCTGACTCAACGGACACCTGTATATTATAATATATGGCCACCTCTCGTGAAGGACCAAATAAATTATATAAGGTCCAGGCAAGAAGACTGGCAATTATACGGATTTTGAACTGTCTATTATAGCGGTCACCAACAGTTTTTTTATTATTTTATTATTTTTGTATATACATATATATTTTTTTCTTTTTTGCACGATAACGGATGGTCCCGTGGGTGCCCGTTATAAACAGATTCCACTAAGCAAACTTAACATTGTTGACCCACTGCATAGTGTTTTCTCCGAGAAACAAACAAACTAAAATCAATGTTACATTTATATGAGAACGCCGATTCGATATGGAACAATAGCCTTCGTGAGATCAGATGTTTTTTAATGGCTTGTAGGGAATGAATGACCTCTATTGTAACTCGTTTTCAGTGTGTAGCTATTTGAATTTCAGAATAAAATGCGAAGGTAAAAGGTGTAGATCTCAGTGAATTCCATTGAAACCAAACGTTTCTCGAATTCAGCACGCGCTTGCAAAACATGAACAAAGTGATGAATTATCAAGCTGAAAGTATAAATATAGTAATATTGATTTATTTTATCCTAATGAGCACGGTTTATTTCACGGATTAACGTTTTAATCACTATTGAGGATCATTCCAGGTTTCGATGCGGGAACCGGAGCGTCTCACAAATTGAATAATAATAATTCATCTTCTCCAGTCCGATCAACGGTAATAATCACAGGGAAAAGTAAATAAATTAGTTAAGAGAACTTCACTTTCAAATCTGTTTACGCCGTGACGGTAAGCAGACTCAATCAATCGCTGACATCTTTGCGTGAAACCTTCCTACATATTTTCTTCCTATCCAATAAGAACTCTATTTTGGAAATTTACTTCACATTTCATTTCACTTCTTTCTTTTAATAAATTGAGGAGGATGGGATATTTGAATCTTTCAATGAGTTTGATGAAAATAAACAGTTCGCGCGGATTACTTTGGCGATGTTTGCTGCAACATTTTCAGCCTTAAACAAATTTGCCATTTCAACATTGTAATGCGTCAGTGAGTAGCGGTGCGTGGGCTCTGAAAATGGTGGGCCACCAAACCGGAACACAAATTAACAGCTTTTTTTACAAAATACCTGTAAATGTTTTCCAACAGTGGAGTCTTTTTATGAGAAATGGGTGGATTTTAATCAACCGCAGCTCTTAGCAAGTCAGAATGACCAGTGATAGTTGTGACCAGTACCCGGGATTACCAGAAGCTAAAAGTTCTATAGCTTCATACTGACTAATACTCAGCAAAGGCTGAGTCTCTCTTCCTAAACTTTTAATCATCACTATCTATCTTCGTAGGAAAACGTCGAAAATTTCGACTGTAAGTTAGCCACCGAATTCATGTGGTACAAAAATACAGAAGCAAATAAACTAAACAACAACTAAAAACAACGAACTAGACTAAAATACAACGAAGTAATGACCCGCCGGCCAGTACCTACTTGGATGGAGAATCAGACAAGAAGCTAGGTACCTACTTATCTGTGTATGTTGACGTCGGTCAATCCACAAGACCACAGACAGGACACAACGCACTTAATTATCGCAAATCCAAATCTGTCCCGGGAACTCGAATGGGAACATACAAAATTCGAAACGTAAGCAGAAAATTGAAAACTCAACATAGGAACAGAATGGCGAAAGTGATGAGAATTTTTAGGGGAGGACAGATCGAAGGACAAGATGAATTTAAACAATCCAATCGATTGTGAACACAAACGATTTTTGGATGGAAATCTGGACCCAGGGCCCAAAAGGGGCGTGGCTAACCAAATTTTTACTCGACTGAGCTTGCGCGGACGGGCCACTTTTCTCGGTTACCATGGCGACACCAGGTCCTAGGACCTGTCAGTTTCAGAAGCGCAGGTTTCAATTTCGATTGCAAGACATCGATTAGTGTAGCTATATTCCGATAAAATGCTCGAATATCCATAGCCAGAGAACTCTGTCGAGTCGCTCTCGAACTTCGTGAAAAATGCTAGGTACAGTATACGGAGGGAAATTCGAATGCCAACTGAACAAATGGTTGGCATTTTTTTGGAGTTTTTGTGTTTCTGGGTGCCGGGGCAGTGGCCCAAGTGGCCTTATGGACGCAACGCCCCTGTCAGTGAGAGCATTATGACCATTCCAGACCAATACATTGTGTCCATCTTAAAATAATTTATGACCAAGTGGGGAGATGTCCATCCCCACAACACCCGACGGAACGACGACATCGATCTGCACAAACTGCGGCTCACAAGAACCCAGAAGCATTGGGGCGGCCTGGGTCAGAAAAATGCCTTTGCAATAATAAATTAAACTCCTTGCCCTGTGGGATCCAGATCTATCCCTGAAAGCATTGAGGCTTCCTACTGAAGACGTGGCAAACAGCCTGTACAGCATAGCGGAATTTTGGACACATCAAATGGCTACAAGATTAAAAAACTATTATGTACATATTTAATCAGGTAACCTAAATATTGACGCTGCAATATCATAGTAACTGGTGGCTGCAATAAGACATTATTATTATTATTAATCAGAGAGAATTAAGATGTTATTAATATAATATTATGTAGATACGTACCTACTTACATGTAAAAAAAAATAGAATGTAGGGATTCAGGATGCTCTGAAATGAGTTTTTTTGCATTAGATACCTACTTACCTATAACAAAAAAATCATCACTTTTGCCCCCGTCACATTTGTTCTTCGAAAATTCGCTACAACATAAGACTGGATTGAAAAATTCATACTTTGAAATAGGGTGTTGGGGTTTTCAGGGGAAATAGAATGCAAATGCGTGGGCGGTAGCGCTGGACGAGACTCATAATTGCTGCACTTGGTTCATGTTTCTGATGAATGAAAAATTTAAATAGAAACATCACTGCTGAAAACATTAATCTTCGAGCCTGGTTCAACGTGAGAGCTATCCGTATCTAAGGCTCGAACAGACGCGTTCGACAATTATAGTCTTATCTCCACAGTTTGCTCATAGCAAACGGTTCTAGAGCATTCTGAGTTGTCACGCCCAATGGGATTGTTGCTGGATAATTCCACCTCATACTGTCGGCAGAATGATAGACATCGTACAAATTTCCAATTTTAGGACCCAAAACATTAGCGGGGACTTGGCGCTGTGCTTGCACAAAAACTTATTCAGCAAATTCTGATGGTTGAACATGTACAACCTCAAAATCCAAGTTCAAAGAGGGAAATCCACCTTGTTTATAACTGGAAACCGTAGGTAAGTACCCGAAGTCAAAATTAGACCCAGATATCAAAAACACATTCTTTGAGCACCCTATTCTTTTAATGACAAACGAATTGTCGATTTTGCCACCTTGCCGCCTTCAGATAATAGAAACCGAGCAGCGAACCCAGAACAACATTCGCAGAGACCGGATTCCCATGAACTGGGTTAGGTCCGCAGAAAACTGTTTCCATCGCGACTGCAATACTTTCCTATACTCCTCATTTTCCCTAAAATTGATGGTCCGAACTGATTGGACTGCTAGCAGTACCTCGTATGCGCGAACCCTCGGTTATATTCGCTCGTTTTTGACGAACTTTTCAAGGGTTCCAGTAATTTGGATGTTTCGGCACAGCGATTTCAAATACAGCTGCCTACCCTTTTCAATGCTCTCTATTTGATTAATTCCCCTTCCCGACCCCCCCCCCCCCCCCCCTATTAGAGTCAGTGTTGAAGATCTCCTTTTATCGTGATTTATTTATTGAAACTGAAAAATATATATCTACATTTTGGTTTATTATTTTCAATAAAGAACCTTTGGAATCGAGCATGAAAAAAACAAATCGTTCACAGTAACGCTCAGAAGTTTGCACCGACAAGCTTCGTCAACAGCAGGGTGAATGAAATTGTATACATTCAGCCCGGATATCATTGGTAGGGAGCACCTGATTATAGTCACGGAGTATGAAGTGGAGTTGGTTGTTCTGTGATATTATTTCATTAGAAAAATGATGGCTCTTTTGGATTTTGTTGATAGGTACTTTCACAACTTGAACAAACGTTGTTTCATGAATAATAACACTTATGAAATGTAATTACCGGGCTGGCACAATACTCTATTTAGGGCATCTATAGAGGTAAATTATTACACAACGGTTATTATTTGTAAATAATTACACAACGGTGTATTATTGTGTAAAATACTACACAACGGTTTATTATACTATCTACGCAGAAGGGGAATTTATACAGGTAAATTATTACACAACGGTTTATTATTTACCTTATGCTTCATGAATAACTACAAAACATGATGAATGATGAATGACTGTATAATTGGATCCGGCGCATTTGTATGAAACTTTAATTCCCGAGCCGGCTCCAGTGATCGATTTAGGGCTTTCCTGGGGGAGCTCGAGGGTACTGACTACAGAAAACTGAACTACGCAGGAGCATCTATATAGTTAATAACCCGTTGTGTAATAATTTGCAGCGTTTTTTTCATCTAGCAATATTCATTTCATAATAAGTTAATCTTATCTCACTGGGTAGGGTTTCAGCAAAACCTGGCTCACATTATAATTATAGCGGGATCAATAACACTTGAATTTGATTTGAACTACTATGAAAACCTCCTGATCAAAAAATGTGAGTCCTATACTAGCCTATTCAAGTAGCTTCTCATTATTTCAAAACGGCTATCCTACACTTTAGCGATCACCTCTAGTGATCCACTTTCCACTGTGTCAAAATTGTGTGAAATCACCATAAATTTGTACAGTAACAATGGCAGTAGTACCAACAGGTGAATCAAGACAATTAAATGGCACTACCAGTGATCAAAGATAATTTGAAAAAAAGGAGCGTACCTAATATGTGTTTTGGAGGCCAAAATTGGTGGAAACAATCAGAAATATCTATTTCAATTATTGGAGATGAAAGAAACTATAAATGAACAGCCAACATTTCTGTAGGTATGTCCATTAGAATAATAAACCCATGTGACAAGGACTTTGGAGCGTTTTTAGTAACATGAGCTTGTGAAGCATCGTTTTCCATGTATTTCAGGACGAGGAGACCGAATACGAAGTCGATTTTGACCGAAGAGTGGAAAGCTGAGGTTTCAGCCTTAAATTTACGTTAAATTTTGATCTAAAATTATCGTTTGGGTCCTAGTTGTTCTCCAAAGCTCGGCAGCCCGATCGGAAAACACCCAGGGGTGTTACGGGGGGGGGGGGGGGGGAAATGGGTGTAAAAATAGGAGTTGTCGAGGTTTTTTTTCAGGTTTAATGAACATGACCTTGCACCTTTTTCCATGTTTTTTAGGGCAAGAAGACCGAATATTAAGTTGATTTTGACCAAAAAGTGAAGAGCTGAGGTTGTAACGAAGGTTCAGCTCTCAAAATTCTTTTTTTATGAGTCAAAAACCTGGGACATTTTCTTAAATCATTATAAATTTGTATAAAAACACTACAAGTGTATCAATAGGTGAATCAAGACAACTAAACGGCACTATCACTTATAAAAGATAATTTGTCCAAAACATGAGCGTAATTCGTGTTTTTAGAGGCCAAAATTGGTGGAAACCACCAAAAATAGCCGTTTCAATCATTGCACATGAAAGAAATAATAAATGGACCGCCAACATTTTTGTAGGTATGTCCGGTAGAATAATATACCCATGTGACAAGGACTTTGCAGTGTTTTTTTTTTAAATATTGCGGTCCTGTACATTGTTTAAAATGGTGCACTAGCTCTCTAAGCGGGATTCCAGTTCAACTCCTGTCACGTACCTCCCTTCCTCCACAACTACCTACCTACCTAACATCATTTCTTCTATCATCCATATTTCTTTGAATATTTCTTCTATCATCCCAACAATTTCTATAGTATCCACGCTTTAATAGCAGCTATTCATTTTAAATAATTATATAGCTGTTTTTAAAATGTAGATGTTCAATTTAAATTTTAAAGGAGACAATCCCCCACGTTTTTGAATATCCTCCCTGGTGTGCTCTCGCCTCTAGCTCCACCACTTTTTTTCAGCCATCAGCGTCAACCTGTTTTCTAGTTCCATTGATCGTTTTGCGTTTCTCCGCTTTTCTTTTTTTCATCAGTGATTTCCAGTTCATTATTTCGATACTGGAGTCAGCGACTAATTCTTCCATTTCCCCAGTTCCCTTCATTACATTATTTAGTTCATAGGTACACTGCATGAAGGAGATATTTTAATTTATTCGTTTACATTGCCTTTTTTTAGTTTTTTCAGTCTCTGAGTAATACACCTTGTATATTCAGTTCGGACATTTTTTTTAACACCTCAACATTTTTCTTTTACGTTTCAAGATAATCGCACCCTTGCTTCAATAGTGTTACAACTCAAAAATCCTCTTGAGGAGCAAAAAACTGTTTCTGCCGCTTATATCATTATTCTGGGCTTGGAAGTCATGCCAAAATATGAAACAGTCCTTCAAAATAAGATTTCAGACCTTTTTTGGTATCCCTCCCTATTTGACATTTTGTAATCATGAAAATAAGATCGTTTTCCAAGTTATGACGGTTTTCATGATTCACTCATGCATTGGACGCTTTAATATTTTGAGTTGTGACGGTTTCGCTGAAAATATTTGGAGATACCACTCTCTTGGTGGAAAACAATCTGCAGTCAGTACAGCGCTTTATATTGAGTTGGTGCCCTATTGTAGATCCATTCTTTACTCCCTCCTCCCCCCAAAAAAAGGAAGTGAAAAATAGGTAGAGATTTTCAAACGTAAAAATTTTGTTTAATAACAAAAAACTATTTAAAAAAATCACAGTAGTGAAATACCCATTTTAAGATTAGTAAAGGTATGATTCTTTCAGATTTGGAATCTGATCTCGAAAATCACAGACAAATTCGAATTAAAGTAGGTACGTGCAAGTTTTAAGCGTAGGTACCTGCAGTTTTGTATCACAATGAAAAGTCTTATTGAAAAAAATGACATTATTTTTTCGACATTGCTCAGTCTTATTCATAGTTATAAAGGAATATCTGAAAGGAAGAAAAATAAAAATACTACATGACAATTTCTTTCGGAACAAGATAACTCAAGAAAGAACGAATCTTAAATTAAGAACCAAAAAATAAACACAAATTAACCAACTAAACTCCGTAATTTGGGAAATGATTATTGAAAGTAGGAAGATCTAGAATGAACTAGGGTTGAAGGTAAGTTAAATGCCATACAATTTTGTTTAAAATAAAAGGTAAGTAAGTAAAGTAAAGTAAAGTAACAGCCATTTCAGGCTGGGGCTTTTCGTCCGACTGCCCTGCCAGCGTCGCGGACGTGATCAGCTGTCCTCCAATGGGAGGATCAGAATTCGATCTGATCATTTCGCTCTTTACTTGGCTACTCATTGCCTCGCCCCCTTGAGTGGAGAAGGGTTCGCCCAACAGCTACATGGGTCATACTTGGACGTGTCACGGCGGTCACCCATCCAAGTACTAACCACGCTCGAGGTTTCTTAACTTCGGTGATCTCACGGGAACCGGTCTATTCCACCTGATAAGGTCAGATTGTCAGCAATGACAAAGAAACAAATGATTCAGTAATTGATACAAATTAAAATAAAAGGTCTCCTTTGACAATAGACTGTCGTTTTGCACTTTGACAAGAATAGATTCTCTACAAACACTAGTTTTCAGTAGTGAAAACATACTTACAGATCCAAAATATTTTTGAAAAAAGTATTTAGTTCTCTGAACTAAATCATTTATATCCTTCTTTTTATTTTCTGCTAAGGGAATTTTTCCCGAATAAGCATGTACAAGCTGGCTTTGGTTCTGCTGAGGATTGTTTCCATTGTGATTGTGAATCTTTGTGAGGCGAATGATGGTTGGATTTTCCTTGTTGACTACCACTGAATAAGAATCGGGTCATAGTTTTTATCACCAGTATCACGAACAGCCCCTCCTATGGAGTTCCCTTGCAAAGTTTCCTCACTCGCGTTTTCTTTGAAAGCTGATTGTTCGTGGTTGGTTTCAAGATTATTATTTTCATTGAGTTCTGTATGAACCAGTCGATATTCATCTTCGACGAATTCCGGTTCAAATACAGGGCAGTCATCCGAGTTTATAATGATTTCTGCCCGTTGGATGAGGGCTTCAAACGGGTTAACATCATCAACAGTCTCTTCTGAAACTGCTGTTGGCAGGGAATGTATTTTTCCTTCAGGACACGGTGGAAAATCACACAACTCCTGAACAAGAAGTTCGGCCTCCTGGATGAGACGAATGGAAGAGAGGACTTCGTCATTGTCGGGGTAAATATGAATGTTCTCTCTATGTAAGGACTCTGTAGGTGGTGGGGATAAACTGGCAGGCTCCACTAGATTATTTTCTTTCTGAACAAGCAGCGTTTGTGGTTCAAGGAGGCCTAATATTTTTGCTCCTCGGGTGTTTAGGTTCATTTTTGTATCACAAATACTGTTACATTTAGACTTACCCAGAAAAAAAACTGCACGTTCAATCATCAATGAAGTTATAAGGAGAAATAACACCTCCGAAATCACAAACCTCAGTCATCAACACTGCCACAACTCAAAATGTCACATCAATTGAAAATGAAAATACGTGTTACCCCTTGGGGATCCAATTCACAACTGAAGATATGACCCTATAGGAGAAAGATGGGGATGGCAAGTGAGTCATCAACAACGTTTCAATTGCCGGCCACCGGGGTCCCTCAAGTTAACGGTTTTTACAGATCGATAGAGCTTTTTTTCTGAATCCAGTGATACCAATAACTCAAAACCACCAAATTTTGAGTTGTAGCACTATTGACTATGCAGATTCCAAAAATGCAATGACCGTCCGCCCTTAATTTTCGGTCTAAAAAAATAGTTATTTCGCAGACAGGCTCCATTTGGGCCCTAGTTGTGTCTCCTATCTCGGCGAATTAGGTACAGCCAGACCTCGAATTTTGCGAGTTAACGAACCGAAGTTCCCAACTGAATTTTGGATGTACCTACATAATTATAATGAAATATTTTTCAGGAAGCTCGACAGCGATTTAACGAATTAACACCGCTGACCGCTATATAACGAACTGCGAAAGAACGTGGAGGGAGTACCCGGTCAGGATGGTTCAGGATTCGTAAAACTCAATGTAAACAACGATCAACGGTTATTTTTTTGTCTAACATTCTATTTTTTTTTAAATATATCTATATAAATAAAATAAAGAATTCTGCCGTACGTGTAATGTAATGAACTGAATTATGTTGCTTTTTATTTCTGAGGAAATAATTATATTTCATTTCATTTTTTCATGGCGAATCACATTGTCCATTCAGTGCTCCTTCAGTTAAGTTCAACAACAAGTCATATCAACAGAGAGACTATACAGTTTTCCCTAACATTATATTCAAACCTCGATTTAAAATAATTCCTCGGTCATCGACCTTGATTTTATAGGTAACGAATTCGCGATTAACGAATTTATAGATAACGTACATTTGGCAGAGTTCGTTAAATTGAGTTCCGACCGGAGTTATACATGAGCCAAAGAGACTATGTGAGGAAGGTACACTGCCCACCCACTTGGCAGACGTCTTTCTCGAGGATTTGGGCGCACAAAAATGTCATCTCGAACCTTAGAAAGCTGCAGGCAAACCAATGGGAGGTTGGAGCGGCCAAAATATAAATATAAAGCTGCGTGTTGAAAATTGGCACCTGATTTGGCTTACCGTGTGGTGCAAGGCGCGTAGTGAAGGGCGACTGCGGACACGGAAACGACGACGTACGCGCGAGCGAGCGGACGACTGAAGACGTGAAGACCGAACTCGATACGACGGGGGGAAAAAAATACACCTACGGGCACTGAATGAAACTTGTCTGAGGGGAGGTGGAAATGAGGGGTGGGGAAGTAAGGACCTGGGAGGGGAGGGCGGGGGCAGCGGTTCGCCGACTCGTTCCGGCACCGCGGGTTACCGGGGCGCCGCAGAGTGGGGCACTGATGAAGATGCCAAGTCCAAGGTGAGAAAGTCGGCGAATAAACGTGATGAAAACAAGTGGGAAGTACAACTGTTGTGTACTGGAAGTAAAGAAAAGGAAGCTGGGAAGCGAAAGAAAACAAGGGCGTCTCTGAGAACCAGTGTTGCCAGATGGGGGGATTTTCCCGCGCATCACATTCGTTCCAATTGAAAACGCTGCAAATCCCTGCACAGCGGTTTATTATTTACCTGTACAGAATAAATACCCTTCTGTTACAGATCACAGCTCTCTGTATAGATAACCCGTCTATATAATATGTACTCGCAGGATGACATCTACTTCTGAGACGCCTGATTTGAACCAACTGATTGATTGATTCAACTGAAATAACCAACATGTCTCAAGGAAGATTGTTCATGTGGTCGAACGAAACTAACAAACGAATAGTCCTAATGTTGAACTTTCCTGGACGTATTTAACCCTAACTTGTTAGGTAGGCACCTACTTACCCGCATTTCCCTTCAACTGTTCCAAAAAGGTAGGAATATGTTGGTTCAAGTCAATGAGGAACCAACCATCCGCTGGGAAATTTAGCTACCTAACCATGCGTCTGAAATAGGCTGATATCCTTCGACTCGTTTTTGGTTTATTATTTTCAATAATGAACCATTGGAATCGAGCATGAAAAACAAAATTCTAACCCCCCTCAAAATTTGATGGTTTACGTTTCAAGGTATGTAGAATCCGAAAATGCAACAACAAAATTTCTGTCTGTCCGACGTAACTGAGCACTTTTCTTAGTTACCATGAAAAAAAATTGATGAAATTCGGGTTATAGGTTCCGTTCGGGGTCTAGTTGGTCCTCGAAGCTCGGCTTTATTGTCAGTAAGGGGTTCAAAATAGGGGTTGCAATTTTCAGAACGGCGTAGCTCGAAAACTTTCGATAGAAGGGTATGGTTTTTTTTACGTTATTAAATTTGTCTTGAGCTAAACAATTTTTTTAGACCACCCGGAGCATTGTACGTCCAGCCGTTCGTGTGCACCAAAAAGCTTCGTCAACACGATCGTGAATCAAACGGTATAAATTCGGTCCGGATATCATCACTACGGAGCACCTGATTATAATCAAGGATGGCTGTATGAAGTCGAGTTGGTTGTTCTGCGATATTATTTCATTTGATAAGTGATGGACTACTGGATTTTGTTGGTAGGTACTTGTGAAACTTGAACAAACGTTGAAGTATTATTGATGGGTAAATTATTAGAGAACGGCAAATTATTACATAACGGTAAATTATTACATAACGGTAAATGATTACAGAACGGTAAATTATTACATAACGGTAAATTATTACATAACGGTAAATTATTACAGAACGGTAAATTATTACACAACGGTTCATATACCAAGAAGGGGCTGGATTTTGTTGATCGGTACTTTTGCAACTTGAACAACCGTTGAATTATTATTGATGGGCAAGTTATTACACAACGGTTCATTATACTTGACCACGAAGGTAGGTATTGACCACAGAAAACAGTGATGTACGCAGAAGGGGCATCTATTTCACTCCACATCAACAATTTTCCTTCAGAACTTCATTATTTGCGTTTCTTATTGCCATTTTAGTTACTGTTTGTCATCGACAGAATTATTTTAGCAACATTTAACACGTGATTTAGGTAGGTACCTAGTAACGAGTACGGGGTTAGGTAGGTACTAACCTACGGAGGGTCTGCGATCTACATAATATCGACGGTGACGGTGTGGCTGTTCACGAGCTATTTTTTCTTCTGGTGGAGACGGGGTCGCTTGGGGAAGCCTAATCGATATCCCTTCTTAACCAGTGATAATCTCGCTGGTATAGATGGGGGGGGGGGGGCACTCTGTCACATGCAGAGCGTGGTTTGGCAGTATGCGCTGAGCAGTCCACCATACTCCATCCACTTTTTGTGGGCTTACCAGAAGGATAAGCCCAAAGGTTTCCAGAAGTATTCCTTCACAATCATCCTATCCCCTTGATAGGACGCCCCACCACCTTTCCCCCTTTTAGAGTGTCAGTATAATTAAAATATACTGAGCTCGTTTGAAGGCGATTAATGTCATGTCCCAATTTACAAATAGTTGTTCCATCCTAACGGTGGAGGTTGATCATCTAGACCAAGAGGTTGCCCAGATGAGTACAATTCACTGGACAACTACCTCTGACAACATTTTTTCTCCACCAATACCCGTATGTAGGAACTTCGTTCTCCACCAGTAAAATATTATTGAGGTAGTACCATTACGATGGATGTTAGTCTCCTTGAAGTTGTTCAGATGTCCTTTCCTGAACCGGAGCTTCATACTACTTTTCATTCCCCCTTTTCCCTACCATACTTCTGCTACCCAGAAGTATGTCATGTGGGGAAGAGTGTGACGGTGTGGCTGTTCTCGAGCTATTGGTTTATTATTTTCAATAATGAACCATTGGAATCGAGCATGAAAAAAAAAATTCTTACCCCCCCTCAAAATTTGATGGTTTACGTTTCAAGGTATGTAGAATCCAAAACTGCAATAAACCTCAAAATTTGATGGTTTACGTTTCAAGGTATGTAGAATCCAAAACTGCAATAAAACTATTGCAACTCTGCATTGCTTGTTTTAATTGCAATGTATGTTAATGATTCGCGGAAAATTGAGTAAAAAACGCTTGCATACGAGTCTGCAACGCATTGGGACATTTTCATGTCTTTACCTATTGCTTTTGACATTATTAATATTAAGAGGTAGGTACCTAATTTCAATAAAATAGACGATTCCGGATTAATTATCTTCTACACTCACGATCATTAGTTTGTAAACAAAATATGAGAACAGTTATGCCCATAGCTCCGCTATTCGTATAGTCAATATGTTATGGAGAACATGAAAATGTTCGTTAAATCGAGAGCTTTCCAACGAGTGGTGAACGATTTTTGTGGGTTAAAAAGTGTAGAAAATGAACAAACCTAACAACGGGGTCGTTGTAAGCGGAAATCATTATAAAGGCACTGTAACACAATTTCGTTACGCAATTTCGTGACAGTTTTTTGTGCTATGTGCCAGGGCAAAGACATGAAAATGTCAAAATATTTCTGTCTGTCCGCCGTACGCCGTACGGGCCACTTTTCTTAGTTACCATGAAAGAAAATTGATGAAATTCGGGTTATAGGTTCCGTTCGCTGTCTAGTTGGTCCTCGAAGCTCGACGTTACTGTGAGTCATCTCTAAGGGGTTCAAAATAGGGGTTGAAATTTTCAAAACGCCTATACCATTTTTTTACGTGAATATTTTTACGGTTTTAAATAGTTCTTGAACTTGCGAGTTTTTTAAGACCATCCGGAGCGTCGTACGTCCAGCCGTTCGTTCACAGTAAGGCCCCGAAGTTGGCACCGACAGGCATTTTCGACTCCAGTGTGAATGAAATTGTATACAATTCAAACCAAATCTCGTAACCAGAGACGCGCCCACAATAGGAAATTTGGCGGAGATGAAATCATTGCTAGGGATCACCTGATTATATTGGCGGAGTATGAAGTCGAGTTGGTTGTTCTGTGATATTATTTCATTTGAAAAATGATGGCTCTTTTGGAGTTTGTTGGTAGGTAGTGAAACTTGAACAAACGTTGAAGTATTATTGATGGGTAAATTATTACTACGGTAAATCATTACTCAACGGTAAATTATTACACAACGGTTCATTATACCATCTACGTAGAAGGGGCTGGAGTTGTTGGTAGGTACTTTCGCAACTTTTTTCACTCCTCATCAACAATTTCTTTTCAGAACTTCATTATGTGTGTTTCTTTTTGTTAGGTACTGTTTGTGATCGGCAGAATTATTTTAGCAACATTTAACTCGTGATTTAGGTAGGTACCTAGTAACGAGTATGGGGTTAGGTACTAACCTACGGAGGGTGTGCGATCTATATCATATGTATAGAATAGTACATATCATATTATATAGACGGGTTATCTATACATAGAGCTGTGATCTGTAACGGAAGGGTATTCTATACAAAATAATAATCCGTTGTGCAGGGATTTGCAGCCGGTGGAGACGGGGTCGCTTGGGGAAGCCTAATCGACATCCCTTCTTAACCGGTGATAATCTCGCCGGAATAGAGGGTCCACTGTCACACTCTGTCAGATAGTTAAACCTGTAGTGAAGATAGAAAAATAAAAACATTTAAGATGAGGATTTGGTTTTGCGGGGGGGGGGGGGGGGGGGGAGGTTGAGTGAAAAACTTGCTGTGGATTTCTGCTTCAATTTGACCTAATTTTCGAATTAAATTATACTGCAATGTGTCCAAAATTTTTGTTAAATGAATTTTTGACGTTTAATGAAATACAGTTCCGTCTTATTTATGCGTTAATAAATTATATTAACGCATAAATAATATATGCCACCTAAAATATAAATTATTAATGTTGAAATCTTGGTCTGGATTGAGATGCTCTGGAACGGATTTTTGTGTTTCCATAAATGTATGATCGTATGACCGGTTTTACCCTACCGACTTGGTGGTAGCAGCAACCAACAAAATCTCCATGAGCTAGGTAGTTTTTGACTAGAGATGAAATTTATGTAAGACTGTTGTGGTGAACGAGTAGGTGTGCTCACCACTTGTCGTGAACAGTGGACAGTAGGTCGGAGAGAGGAGGGGTCACCAGAGAGTCGTGAGTCAATTCACGAAATAGGAGCGAAATGTTGAACAGAGAGTGGATGATGAGGAGAGAAGAGTGAGAGGACGGGCTCCTATGGGATTTGTAGACTAACTCCCCGCGGTTTTCACCAACAGCAGGAGTTAGTATGTTCCCCGTGGTTTTCACCAACAGCAGGAGTCTTTTCGGAATGTGCTCCCCGCGGTTTTCACCAACAGCAGGAGATCTCTTAGGGACATACTCCCCGCGGTTTTCACCAACAGCAGGAGATCTTTTAGGATATGGGAGAGAGGACGAGAGAGAGAGGGTTGAGAGAGAGAGATTCGACAGAGAGAGAGAGATTCGACAGAGAGAGAGAGAGAGAGAGAGAGAGAGAGAGAGAGAGAGAGAGAGAGAGAGAGAGAGAGAGAGAGAGAGAGAGAGAGAGAGAGAGAGAGAGAGAGTGAGAGAGAGAGAGAGAGAGAGAGAGAGAGAGCGAGAGAGAGTGAGAAAGAAGTAGCAAGTCAGGGGTCGAGTCCTCGAATGCTGAGCTGGGCCAGAAGGGCGAGTATTTTTATAGGGACTTGTCCACCCGTCCCCGATCCACAATCGACCGTTAAAGTCGGCTGAGGCGGATGGCGATTGGGGAAACCCCGGGTTGTTTACCAGCTCGGCGTTCTCCGCGTTTATTTGTAAAATCACACGATATTACAGGAGTAGATTCTGAGAGGGAATCAATTTAGCCGATATTTGTTAAAAGAATTTCTATAAGAATATCATAGCTTTTGTCGTTTCAATATGGTGTGTTGGAGAGAATATTTTTTCTGCCCATATGAAGAAATCATGTAGACTCATCGAAAAATATAGGTATTCACTTATTTAAGAATCATCAAGAAATATATTCACATATTTTTTAAGGTTGGTACCTACTTAAAACCAATACGAAATTAAAGTACCTCATCATTACGAGAAGGCATTTGAGCCGCTATCAAATCGAACCACCCCATTGGCATGACGTTGGAAAACCGGTCGGTAGTAGAACATTTTCCAGTAGTTACGTACCAACGTAGTATTTCTAAATTAGAGAAAGAGAATTGATCGTTCCTTATAAGACTATGACTGTGAAACAAAATGTCACAGTAGCGGATTCAGAGAGGGGCTAAGGGGGGCTGGAGCCCGGAATATTCACTGGATAAAATGAGCTTTCTTTGAAACTCGAAAACCTAATTGTACTGTATTAAATATAATTATGTTGACCTGCAATAATTAGAAGTCAACATATTATTTATATTCAATACAGTGATAAATTAATTGAATACATTTAAAGATAATATTATTGTCTTTATTACTTTATTATCTTACATTTACCTGCACAGAAGAATAGAGTACTTAACTAAAATAATTATTATGTATAAATAATATTTTAAATGAAAAAAGAATTGAGAGTTCAGTATACCTAAAGCTATGGAAAATTTTAGTGACTAAGAAATACACCAGTCAACCTATTTTCATACCTATTGTCAATACCGATTGAGCCGGAAATGATCAGATTTGAGCCAATGACTTTCTTGATTCAGGTTTTATTTTTCTAGATTAAAAACGAAGCATCGACATTAACGTTTGCTATTCGTTGCTAACACTAATTAATACATTTTTATTTTAAAGTAAATTGCCTACCTAGTTATTGTTGTAGGTATATTTTGCATTGTGCCAATGACACTAATAATTATAACCATGTTGTAGTATAGACTGGTATCTATTTCATATAACATTTACAGTAGAGAGAAAATCTCAGGATCTTATTTAAAATAAGGCACTGATATCTATTTAAAAGATCGGAATACAGGTAGATACATAAAAACCCTGTTGCGGGATAGGATTTTTCAACCGTTTTCAATCCCCACCTTTTCCAAATCCTAGATCCGCCATTGATTGTCCATGTAAATTTTCACATTTTCTCAAAGTTGTTTCTCCTTGCCGAGGAGGGCGAGGACTTTGGCTCTCACTTCCGGGTTCTTGTAGAGGAAGACGGAGGCGACTGCGCCAACGGTGGAGCCGACCCAGTAGACGAAGAAATGCTGCTCAGCCGTGTGCCCGTCGCAGCCGAGCTTCAGGGAGGTCGCCAGGGCCGGATTGAAGTAGCCGCCTGAGTAGTTGAAAGCTACGGAATTTCACACAATTTCAATAAAAGCATAACTTGCTGAAGAGTCCACGTGTTCAAAGACAACATTTCTGTTATACCCCAGGGTTGGCAGACATACCAACGTACCTACTCATTTCTACATTATTTTAAGTCTTTTTTGTCACCGTACTTCGAAAGTTCCTAAAGTACAGTAAAATTTTTCGGACATAGGTAAATGGAAATAATCTTTCAGTTTCTTTTTTTCATTTTCTGCATGTGTTGAGACAGTATGTACTAGAGGTTTTATTGGAGACAGTATGTACTTTTATTTCCAAAAATTTCGTATATAGTTTTTTATTTACCTACCTCACGTCATTTTGAGGTATTTCACGTTTTTCATTTTTTCTGAAAAGTTGCAAACCCGGACAGAGACAGTTTTAGAATTCACCGCCTCATTTAGAAACCCAACCCAAACCTACCTTTCCGATTTCAACTCATTTACACCCATTAACTCGTCGGTACACCTAGGTAGGTACTTATGTGCGTGGGAAAGGTTTACACAGACATGGAATGAAATTTGTTCAGAAAGGTCTGAAACGCAAAACGCTACTGACAAATTCGATTTTTGAGAAACATTATTTCTTCCCAAAAGTGATCGCAAGGCTACCACTTCCTTGGGAGCGCAATAAGTCATAGCGTAGGTACAGGTTGTTTCAAAAATAATTTAATTATATAGGTCATACAATAACACAAGTCATACAACACTGATGTACTAGTAAATCCCTCTACCTTGTCACAGACCAACAGTCTGTACCTCCTCTACTTTCTTCTCACTGTTTTCTGTGGTGGAATCCCTCAGGGTGTGTAGAGGGCACCGTTCCCCCACTCTGATAGCACTTTGACAGGGGACAGGAGCGATCTCCTGCCTATTTTTTTTTACCACTTCGTCCTCGGACTGCTTTCCACGAGTATTGTATTTTTCCTCGGTTCTATTTTCCTTGTGACCTCGTGGCAACTACCTAATTTTCCCATTTCAGTTTTTTCTATGTTCTTTCTTTTGAATTTATTTAAATTCAGTGAGTCACAGGTTTGGTTATTTTATTCTTTACTATTTGTCCTTTTTTCCATTTTCGTTATTCGAGAGAATCTTTCCTTTGTTCTTTTCCATATTTTCTCCCCCCCCCCCCCCCCCCAAGCAGACAGGAGGTGTTTATTTTTTTTAAATATTTTGCCAGTATATTTCTTTTCCTTTATTTTGCCGTTTTCATTTCTACCTTAATTCATGCTTTCATAGGGTTTGGGACTAGCTCTAATTTTAAATCGTCCCTGCTAGCAGATAATTTCTCATAGCGTGTTCTGATATTTCTTGAGGAAATACCTAACAGCACATTACATGGTAACAGAGCGTGGTTGGTGGGTACGTGCTGGATTTTATCCTCGGTACCCCCTCCACTTAATAATTTTGAGAACTTCTCCAGAAGGAAGAGCTCTGAGTTTTCCAAAAGGAATCCTCTTTTTAACATCCTATTATTTTATAATAACACTTTGTTTTATGAATATACACTTTGGCCATTCAATTTTCTTTTATAGCTCTAAAATTTTCCCTTTCACTATTCCTCATCAAATCGAGCTATTATTCTTAAGGCGTTCAATGCCACCCAATGTCAATTCTTGTATATTTTCCTTTGTATTTTTTGTATTCCACCTGTTCCATCTTATGATCGGGGTTAGTCCCCTAGAGGTTGTTCAGATGAACTTTCCTGAACCGGAACTTCTGACAACTACTTTTCTCCTTCTATTTGTGTCCAAGTCCGCCAAGTGATATATTTATAAGGAGCTAAGTTCTCCACAGGTAAACAATTCTTAGTAGTACCATTACGATGGAAGCTATCAGCTTTGGAGTTTTTCAGATGAACCATTCCTGAATCAGAACTCCGTACTACTTTCAGTCCCGTGTCACTATTAACTTCACATACTTCTTCTTCAAAGAAATATGTTTTTAAGGGGAGGAGCGTGACGGTATATATGGGAATCCCGTCCATATTGGATCCGGGCTCTTCCCGATCTTTTTGGCACACGGCTGAAGGGGCGGTCGATTCGCGAAAACGAATCGTAACTTCTGGAGGCATTGCGTTATAATCAAAATAGTGTATCCGGGGGCAGCTGTCACACTGCTTCCCTACCTAACTTGAGAATGGAGAGGGGGAAACTACGCTGTATGGGCGGCGAAGTTAAACCCCTCATTCATTACAATTTACAACCTAAAAGTATTCTTCCCTTATGTGGAGCTCAAGGAAACAAGAACTGCTCCTAGTTGTCTATTTTTGAGCTGTAGATATTCCAGTTGACAGGATTTAACTGCAAATTGTTTGAGATGCGTGGAAAAGATCTCACCTTGATATAATTTGAAAATATCCTCAACAAGTAACCAAAGTATTGAGCCAAGGCAAAGCCCCACACCTTGGGGGCAGGCACATGAGCTTCTCATTGCCCACTAACAGAGTGCATACCTATTACTTCGGTCCTGACGCCCCAGCGGATAGGAGTGAGGCTCGCGTCTTTGGTCAGTGGCCTGAAAATTGCCTAAACAAGACTGCTGATGAAAAATCACCAAACACCACAGAAGCCGAAGAACAGGGTAGCAGAAGGGAGTGTGATGTCAAGAGCTGGCCAACTATCCTAGGCAGAGGACTAGCTCCTGGGTCTCACGTCCCAGCCTTCGCTGGCTTCCTCCGTGAGCCAGTACGATATATATATATATATATATATAGGTGTGTGAAGGAGACAGGAGAGCCAAAAGAGCTTGTACAAATCAATCTCACCAATTGAGTTCTTCCTTTCAGTATGTGTTTTTTCAGTCCATTAGAGGACTATATTGGTGGAAATTTTGGTTCAGAAAGCAATGTATTTAATGGTCTTATTAAGAACTCTTCACTTGGTACCGTAAACGGCGCATCACAGCAAGATGCAAACTTATAAGTCAACCTCCCCAACTCATAAGTCAACCTAAACATAGCAAAGGTTGTTTACTTACCAGCTACAACGAGGGAGGTGCCAATGAAGGCGTCGAGCTCGGTACCAAACGCAGGATTGAACTCAGCGATAAAACGGGAGGCGAGGCGACACACACACGTGGCCGCTCCCTCGATCACAGCTCCAATCAACGCTGGGACCTAAACGCACAAAGCTTTTTATGTTATGGTAAATCAAATCGTAGATTTGGTTGCGGATTTAAAAAAAAATTGGTCAAATTTGAGTTTTTGGTCGTCAAAATCTCATAAAAATTGGTTCATTGGCTAATCACTATAGGTACTGTTTTTAATAAAGACTATGGAACACTAGCTGGCTTCCTCCGTCAGCCCACTGGACGGCCTATGCCCACGGCGTGGCCTTTGCCTATATCAGTTCGAATCTTCCTCTCAGGATGGGTTGTCACCAAAAGTGGTGAATCGAGACATGAAAATCATCTTCAGCAATTCAATTATCTTACAGCAGCTTATTATCTTTCAGCAGGTAGTAGGTTAAACGTAGTCTAGTTTTTCATTTCCAAAAAAGTGGTTAAAATCTGAGTTATGGTGGTCAAAGAACACATGAATAAATCGTCAAAAATTGCTATAATATTGTAGTATTTGCTCATGTGGCCATGCTGAATGACTGCTTATTAAATTCACTGACACTAGGTACCACTCGTACCTGTAGGTCTGCAGTGCAGGCTTCATACGCCCTTCCTCTATGATTGGTTGACACTTCAAGGCTCCACAGGTACTGTGTGTAACTGAAAATCAATCAGTAGCGACTTTGGACAGTACGGCAGTAATAGATACCCACATACATCAATTTTGTTGTTGAATATTTTACATTATTTCTAGCTGTTGGGTTTGCTGATGTTGTGCTAAGGAGGAGATTGAAAAGCTAGAATCTCCATCATCTATAAATACATACATTTATGTTAGCCAATGTCAATGTAGACATCTTTTGATATTGGGGCCTACCTACTCACACAGTGCGAGTTCGAGGTCATTTTCAAGTTCAACACGACGCCTGTGCACTAGCTGGTAAGCTTTCTTGCAAACCTGTAGTGTAATGCGGGTTAACGTATGCCAGGACGTTTATCGCCACGCCTACCCTCCACATTTCAGCTCATTGCGACGCGAACATTACTTCGTATAGCTGAACGAAGCCGTGACCAAGATTTCCGATTACCGCAAGTGCAGAGTAAAGTCACTGCCCTATTTTGATAAAATTCTAATCACTATCATTGTGGGGGATCCTAATCATCACCAAATGGCTCGGACAGTTCAACAACGTTGAAAGAATGGACAATATCCTTCCATCATTATGTCTATACCCACCCACGGGATGGGGTCTTCCTCAGCCGGGTGGAAACTGTGACGTAGGAAAGGGCCTCGAATTTCATTACCAATTTTAGGATATTTTTGTGCCATCGGATACCCTTGCTATTGCTCCTTTAAGAAAAGCTCTCACAATGTATGCAAGTACCAAAATAAGTATGCAAGTTCCCCATTCTGGGAGTTTTCTGAATCAGACAATTGCAGAAATGTGCATGGACCAAATTTTGAGTTCAAAAATCCAATTGGAACATTGAGGTCAGTTACCTGTTACAGGCTACAGGAGATTCAACTTGAATCAAAAATAGAACTGTACATCAGCCCAACAGATAACGTTCAAGGTTTGGCTTAGCTAACCCATAGGTGAGAAGTCCTCCAGCGAGCTGTGCCAGTATCTTGATGAGTGCTTGCCCCAGCCACTGCTTCCCTTCGGCTACGTCCTCGAAGTGAGTGTAGGGACATGCAGTCGCGTCTCCCCAGTTCCTGGACCACCAGATCGTCAGTAAGAACAGGAAAACTGCGTAAGTCGAGACTCCATAGTTGTCGGCAACTGAATAGGTAAGCAATGTATGAGTAGGTAATCTAAAAATGAATTCTTTTCATGTTGGAATGACTCCTGCGACCCAACCAGGAACGAAGTTTCCTGGTTCCAGGAAAGTCAGGGCTTTACTAAATGTAAACTCGATTTCAGGTCGTACCGTGTCAGATCCTACTATAAAAATTTCCTGCAATGCACCACGACTATATGAGTGAATTTTCAAAGTGGTTCGACGAAGGAGACGGACTGGATCCCCGCGACCTCCCTCTTCTACATTCACTGGTCGGGAAAGGGGATTGGGACTGGTGGCATTGGCAGTGCGAGTCCCCAGTGGGAGGAATGGAGGAGATTGTTGGCTGTCTTTTGTCTGTCTCCAGCTCATGAACGATCGTAATTGAGGCCAACTCACTGTGAGCAATTTTTCACCAACAAAAACTCAAATTTGATCCAGTTTTGTAATAAAGTGTAAGGAGCAATTTTTGTTATAAAAAAAATTCGAACTAATCCTTTCAATTCCGGTTGGTAACGTTTTGGCGATATTTGAAATTGTTTAACTAGTAGCCGCAGTCTCATACTAGCTAGAAGGATATACATACCTATTATAACCATCTACAAAAAAGTTATAATTAGGGTTGGACTCCAAATGCTCTGAAAAGAATCGAACCATTTCTCAAATCTTACCTACCTACTAAAAATTTTGGACCCATTGAAATTCCTTATGATCTTCGAAAATTAGCTAAAATGAAGGCTCTTGGAAGGCTTTGAAGACCCTGAAATTTTCTCGTATAAATTCAAGCTCCCCGTTTCCATTTAGGGATCTGAATTATGGAGTAAGCCCCCCCTTTTCGCCCTGACAGGGCTCTTATTTTGAAATTGCAGGTGCTGGCCAGATTGGGCCTGAAGTCGGGTGGTAGAAGGTACCCTGCCCATGCATGATTTAACCAGCAGAGGTGGGGAGCGGCTAAAACGACCCTCTCTCTTTCCGCTGTTGGACCGGCTATGGGAGTTCGTCCATCCATCAGACCCTACCATAATCCTCGGCTGGCAAACCCATCAGACAAACTTGTTGGATCATTCCCCCATCACCTAACCTTGACCATGTTGCAACGTGTCTGGGGCTGTCGGGCCATTTCTTCTTAAATCATTTCATCAGTTCCTTTCTGTCAGTTTTCAAAAGCTAGAGTGGTCGTGTTGGGTTTTCTGTTTGGTCGGGGTGTGTATGTGGAGGGCACCATCATTTCAGGAATAGGGCCTGTCCTCGCTTACCCCACCCCTAACTCTTAATGCAATGCCTTGTCTGGGAGTGGGGGATGCTGGAAACAATGGAATTGTGAACGGAAACATGATCACAGACAAAGAAAAGGCTGTTTACTGAAAGACCCCTGTAGTGAATGCATAGGTGACGTACATTCACTATGGGTGGCGTGAGGATAGTTTACGCCCGGTTTGGTTATAGCGCGAGGCTACCACCATGCCCGGGATCTTTTGGGTTGAGGAGAGAGAGGGGTGAGGTGAGAGAATAGTCAGCGACTAGAGGAGAGCGTAGAATGGCTGGAAAGGTGAAGGAGGCGAGTTTATATAGCCCTTAGGGCTATCTCCCTCCATCCTCCATACTGGTGGAGGATGGTGGGGATCCCCACTAGGTTCCTCGGTTCTCCTGCGTCTTCCGTCCCATGTCTGTTTTTATTTGCGAGATCTTAATACTATGGAGTGATGTTCTGGGAGGATATCACGACAAACCCTTAATTAAACAAGGACTTACATGAGTGGATTTCAGGACTGGAGGGCGCCAACCAGGAAAACCAGATCGGATCGTGTGCACGGGCCTTCTCCTTGCCATGAGAAGACATGCGATTGGCCTAGCTGTAGGTCTAGTGTTTGGTTATGTTTATTTAAGTAGTTTAAGATAAATCTAGAGTGGTGATCACCCGATCACCCTTCTAAGTAGACAACAGTGAGGCCTTCCACAGAAAGGAAGGCCTACTTACCTATCTACCGACACAACCTGTCCTCCAAAAGAGACATCATACTAATACGTACGACCCACATTCTAACTAGCCATCTTATAAGCGTGGAAAAAGCCACTTCTCTGACATCATGTTTGCATTCGACCACCTCCTTTTGTAGGCTACTTGTTACCGCAGAACAACATAGGATATCGACTGAGAGGCATAAGTAACACATCCTTTCAGTACCTACTAATAAACACTGGAATGGACCAACTGCCATAGTTTATGATATAAAACTATGTATAATTATATTAAACAAGGGTAGGATACTGACCGATAATGAGTTCAAAACATGTGGCACAGAGCTCCCAAGTGGCGATGCCTTCAAGGAGAAGAAGTCTCTTGAAGTCTGATTCGATTTGAAGACGTTCAGTGAGCTGACGAGCCCACCAGGCAATGAGGCAGGAGAAGGCAATATATACTGAGCTTACGATGAGTCCAAATACCCCTCCCATCTTGCTCGAGAAGCTCAACCCCTCTGCCTTTGCTCAACCTGTGAATGTGATGGTTAAGGGCTTTTATAAATCCCCAAATATAAAATAACTCCCTTACGTGTACGTGCACCTTCCTTACATGTACCTACCTACTCTATGGAAAAACTAAACTGTGAATGAGGCATCCGTAATACCTAAAGAATGAGCTATACACACCTAACCCAGAAACCTTGCCTTGCCTGAAAGGGGGCTCGGAATGCTACACTTTTCGTTGCAATGCATGATTCTCTTCTCCCTTGGTCAACTGCTGACGTCAAACCAGTCACCAATCAGGCTGGCGACCCAAAATTTCCACATTTCTTCTGCATCTCAAATTTCTTTCCCCTCTGTTTGATGTGCGTATAGAAACCTGTTCCTTCTCAACAAACCGTGAAATTAATGCTGTTTGGCGGGAGGGGGGGGGGGGTCGCTTGGTGAGAAAAAACGTTGCACGCCAAGAAGCGTTGAAAGAAATATTTGAAAGGTTTGACGGGAAGGAACTGGTTTCTAAACACGCATCCAAGAGATGGGGAAGGAACAGGTTTCTATTATTTCTACTATGCACTTCAAAGAGCATGCTACTTTGGCAGGAAAAATGGATATCAATCCTTTTTGCGGCTGAAGAGGTTTTTTTTGGCGGGTAAATTTTTACAGCAGGGTTGTTCTGGGGGGATATCACGTCTTTTTGCACTGATGAAGTAAAAAAAAATTTCCCAGTAGGTAAGAATTTTTTCCCAGAAAAAATTATTCATTGTTTTCTTTGCATTTTTCAACCTTTTTATTTTTGTTCCTCCTAAAAAAACACATATTCTAAAAAATTGATTTAATTTTTTTTATTGTTCAAAGAAAACATTTTTGAACATTTGTTTGAATATTTTTTGAAATTTGCTCTCAACTCTTTTTAAACAACGCAGCAGAAAAGTATAGTATACTCGAAATTAGCAAATGTCTAAATCCATTTTGAAAATGAATGTTTTGAAAAGGGGAGGGGGACAAATGGCGAGGGGGAGGCAAATTGTACAAAAGGCACATCCTTGGAGTTCAACAAATGTGTGTGCAAAATTTCAGCTCGATCCGTTATGTCTGTGAGGCTGTAGCCCTGTCAAAGAACAAGTAGAAAAACTTGAAAATTGCTATTTTTAAACACCTATAACTCTGGCAACTGATGGTCCCGAGGGTTGAAATTTGGTATACGTCCTCAGGGGCCCCTCGAGAATGGGTGTACGAAAAAATCAACACCGGAGACGTGCATATGAAGGATATATTATACACGGTTGCACAAATTAAGGGATCACCGACGAATAAACACTGTCTCAGATCTGCGAATCGTGGGCTAGAAAAATATTTATTTTCAAGTTATATGGTTATTGTCGGGAAACAGACATTCAAAGGAAGAGTTTAAGACCATTTTCCAGCTCAATATAGACCACTATCAAAACTGGCCAAAGAACACTTCGTGAAAAATTTAGTTTTTGCTCATTCAAAGAAACTGAAATACGAATGATCCTGCCGGACGAATTTCAAAAATATTATAGATCATTGGAAAGCTCGTCTCATTTTGAAGAATTAAAAAAAAAGAAGAAGAAATTCAAACCGTCCATTAGTTTACGGTTTAATGCCAAAATATCACTAGAAAACGTGTATTTTTCAAGAAATTTTGCAACATTTAGGGATAACCAGACTTTTTTGTTCTAATCTATGTTTATATTATGGGAATCTCGGGTGATAACGATGGGGCAGGGTTGTTAGGAACTTTTTCAATTCAATAGCCAATTTTCGAGGGTTACAAATTCCGTTTTTTGCAAAATTCTGTTCAGTAACGGAAATTAACACTTACTGACCACATAATGAGGTGTTTAAATCGGGAAGAAATTTGGATTTCTGAGTTCCCGCTAGAAATGAAGTATTAGGTAAACCGCCGAGTAGTTCAACTCAAATCCCGCTTGGAGCGCTATTGTATCACATTAAACGATGCTACAGAACCGCAAAGGATGGATAGATGGAACCATTTATAAATACATTTAAAAAACACGTCCTCGAAATCAAACAGAGGGGAGGTTCATAAAAAGTCACAGCAAAGGTTCTTGAAGGTTGCCAAGAGGGTTTGCCATTTCTAATGTTAGGTTGTTGGCAGCACTGAGGACCATCCTCAGGTTCGTTCCGCCTCCTTTTGGAGCCAATAGCCAATCAGATGTCAATAAACCTGATAGTCATTTGACGAAGTTTCGGTCACGTTTCTTTAAACAAAATCAAACTAGGTACCATTTTTCCAAGAGTCTGAATATTTTTTTCTAAGAAAGATGTTTGACGAAAATTCCCCATTCAGTTCAAGCTTTATTAAAATGAAGATACTTACCAAGTTTATTGATCGAATTACGAAAAGAAAGACTTTAACAACGTTTGAACTGAATTGAGTTAATTTAATCCAAATTTTGCCGTAGGTGTTTACTTGAAGAATGGAAGGCAATAACTCAAGAAGGAATTGTGTCAGTAAAAGTAGCTATGTCAAGACGAATCCGGGTTTTACGGACTGGAAGGGGAGCAACATTAGTTAGGTAACTAAGTTAAGTACCTGTAAAAGTTTTATTGTTTAAAACAGGCAGTAAATTTTTTTTATTCAAGGTAAACACGCTCCTACCGACCGCGCCTCATTGTTATCACCCCGAAATTCTAATACAAACATCGATTAGAGCAAAACAGTTGGGTAGGTAATCCCTTAATTTTGTGCCCAATTTTTTGAAAAACACGTTTTCTAGTGATCTTTTGGCATTAAAACGTAAACTGATTGACGATTTAAATTTCTTTTTGTTCAAATTCATCAAAATAAGACGAGCATCCCAATGATCTATACATTTTTGAAATTCGTACGGCTGGCTCATTCGTTTTGCAGTTTCATTGAATGAGCAAAAGCAAAATTTTTCACGAGAAGTGTTCTTAGGCCAATTTTGACAGGTGGTTTGTGTCGAGCTGGAAGTGGTCTTTAACTCTTCCTTTGAGTGGATATTTTCCGATAATAACAAAAATATAACTTGAAAGAAAAAAAAAGTATAGGAATGTTTCCTTATTAAGGGAAAATTACAAATTAAATGAGGTAAATTAATATTTTGCCAAAACATGGCAGATAGCTTCTTCACGCCTTTTTCATGAGCGCTAGACCCCCCCAACATAGAAATTGGTTAATTTCACGTTTGCATCACATACTAAAGTAGCAGTTTTTATTAAATTCATAATGTGGGACCATTTAGGAGGGGACATTTTACTACTATGAATAGGTGATGAAATCTTAGATTCTGCATTCGGCTTTTGAAAAGAGTGATAACCTGATAAGTAGCTACCTATGTACGAGTATTGTTTGTTTCTCTGTCGTGTTGGACGGGAGTAAATCAACGTAGGTACCTACCTACTTAATGCCTATAGTTAAGGGTGCAAACAACGGCTGAAACCGTCTCGTACCGGAATAATCAAAGCAATCGATGAGTAAAACGTCCTTACCTCCTCAGTGGCGTAGCACTCCCAATAAAAAATCCGATCCAATTTAACGAGTGGACTGGCTGCGGTGATCTTCCTCTGTCAGAGTCGCTCCCGACTAAATTTAGACGAAAGCAGCGTTTGGGGTCTCACCCCCCCTCACGAGTTTCCACAAAAATAAACTTCAAGAGAATTGAAATAATATAAGATGGGATCGAATGAGGGAGAAAATGCTGTTTAGGTAGCTGTAATGATGTCTTCCCAGAAACACCCACTAGACAAATCTGGATTTCTTCGACTTCAAAAATTTTACACAAAAGATGAGGTATCTTCTTAGTGAAGAACTGTGAAACTACACACTAAAAAAAAAAAAATTTGTCAGGTAATGGGCTCACATTGGTAGTATGGCTCATATAACAGGCGTGTAGGTATGAATTATTTTTGGTAACCTCTCCATCTAGCTTTGTTCTTGCAGTCCCTCAGAGCAAACCGGGCATGCGCAGTAAGGGTGAGGCAAAGATTCGCTGTTCATGCGTGCTGTCCCGGGACAGATGATTCGGTGTTTGTGCTGGCCACGGGGCTTCCTCCAAGCTGCTCTGACCGCGCTCTCCCGTGCCCCACGAGAAGATCAGGGGCAGCTGAGCACTGCTCTTCCGCACATTTACCCTCGGCCCGTTCGAGCTTCCCGTGCTCCGAATAAGCTCCAGGCTCACCATGCTCCGAGCGAGCGTGTTCAGAGCTCACCCTACACCAAGCAAGTTCAATTTTCGCTTGAACCGAACTGACTTGGTGTAGTGAACTCTGAACACGCTCGCTCAGAGCAGGGTGAGCCTGGAGCTTGTTCGGAGCACGGGCAGCTCGAACGGGCCGAGGGTGCATGCTCGGAAGAGCAGTGCTCAGCTGCCCCTGGTCTTCTCGTGGGGCACGGGAGAGCGCGCTCAGAGCAGCTCGGAGGAAGCCCCGTGGCCAGCACGAACACCCAATCATCTGCCCCAGGACAGCACGAACACCTGACCACTTGGCTCGAAGCTCGCCCTCGGGTCTGCACGAACAGCGAATCTTTGCCTCACCCTTACTGCGCATGCCTGGGTTGCTCTGAACAAGCTCTGAGGGACTGCACGAACAAAGCTATAGGACTCCCCAGCCTATCAAATGCCTATCAAATTTGGGTGAAATACGGACGGGGTATTAAATTAGGATTTCAAATTTGCATAGTACGCATGTTGAATTCTGTAAAAATAGACTCAAGTCACGTATTTTTGGCTGGACCATTTTTGGATTCTCTTAACTGGAAATTGAAACCACCAAATTTTGAGGGGGGTAAAATTAATTACCTAATTAATTAATTTTCTCATTTTTTTCAAATAAGACTTGATTCCAAATGTTCTTTATTGAAAATGGTAAACTGAAAAGAACTAATGAAGCAGAAATTAGCTCTTTAAGCAAACCTCGGCAGTTCGTCGGGGCTGAATGTTGGTGTTGAGTTGCCATGAGAGGCTGCTGTGTGTCTATATGCCTGTAATGTTGATATGCTGTTAATATTGTTATTGTTAATATTAATATTAATGTTAATGTTGTTATTGTTATTATTAATATTAATATCAATATTAATGGTAATGATGTTATTGTTAATATTAATATTAATATCAATATTAATGGTAATGTTGTTATTGTTAATATTAACATTGTTAATGTTGTTAACTCTATGAGCAATGTTGATGTTTTTCCTGTTTCGGGATGGAAACCTTTCCCGTCACGACCGATCTCCCGGAGTTTCTCAATAGCTGACTGGTACATTCAAAAGAATTAATGAATTCTCGGAATTGAATGTAGGTACCTACCTACATTTACTCAGCAGGAGGCCTCTTAGAAAGAAAACTAAAAACAATAACTGTATGATGTGCAATGAATATTCACTTCAGATCTTGCTGGCCTTTTAGGTACCACATTGGTTTGGTAGGTACCTACGGGTCCATTAATTTTTTGTATCTGCCTACATACCCGTAGCTATGCAGGTACCTATTGTTGTATCGCTAATGTAAGAGCTGTAGCAATATTTTTTCAAGTTATTCATAAAATCTGCTACTGCTTATGCAGGTGTGAATACGTTATCAAACTTTTTGCTTGGGGGTAAAAAGCTGCCCGCCGAACAGCGTTGAAAGAAATTTCAAGGTTTGGAGGGAAGGAACAGGTTCCTGTAAACATCCAACAGAGAGGGAAGGAACAGGTATCTGCATAAATATACGCACATCTACATGCACATGCTACGTTGACGGGCAATGTGGATATCAATCCTTTTTGCGGCTGAGGAGGTTTTCTTGGGGATAAAATTTTACAACATGGCTGTTTTTGAGGGGGTGATGTTTACGAAACGAAACATCAAAGCAGTGATTCTTCATTTTGAATTTTAAACTCCGCGTTCGCGTTCCCGCCTGTTTGATGGTGACCAATAAGAGAAGAGGACGGGTTCGCAAGGCATCATGGGAATAAAGGGTATAAAGGTAAAGGTGGCGATTCAAATAATAATTGAGTTCTGAGATTTTTCTAGTGAAAATTAATAATTCTCAATCATGCGGAAGTTCTGGGATAAAACGGGAAATGGAAAAATTGCGGGATAAAAATAAACATCGATGTCTCAGGAAAAACATCGAACGGAAAATATCGACGTCTTTTGTTTACCTTTATTCTTCTTCTACTTTTATCCTTACTTTCTATGTTTATGTATCTTTCTGCCTTCCAGTTCCAGCCTTCCTGTTTCTGGTCTGGTCGTGGTCGTGGCTTTGTGGCGATGTGGCGATTGTCGACGCCCTTGCGCTTTTCGTGAATTTCTTGTAACCTAAATTCTTGCCTTTGTTGAATGATATTATTCTATGGACTCGAGCTCGTCCGGGATTAAATTTGGGTGGCTTATCAAAAAATCCCCTCAAAATGGCTGAATTCGCAGAGGTGAGCGGCATGATGGGCTTTGGCTCTCGAAGTTCTTCATCAATCTTCGACGAGGGTTCTCCGTCCCGGGTCGCCACCCCGACCAAGGAAAACGCTTTGAAATCCCTTCACGATCTCATTAAAGCCAACATCAACCCAGGTAAGCCCTGGATCTAGTGTTTTTAATTAAAACGTGGGTTTGACTTTGATGAGTTGCTGCATTTCCATTTCCACTCATCAACAGTATACCTAGTTGTCTCTCAAAGGAAGTGTTGCATACGAAGAAGATAAGCAAGTAGGTAACTTTGTTTTTTTGTAGGTCCTTCTTGATTGCACCTCGTCAGAGGCAAGCGGAGCTCGAAAAATATGATGTTTTAGGAACGCTAATAAACGGCCTCGGTAAATATTAGCTCGAGGTTATAGTTATGATAACGTGCCGCAATCCGTGAATAAATTCAACTAAATAAAGCTAGTCAAATATTCGCTAGGTTCCCTACTCCGTTAGTTGTTTGGTATGTAATTATTACTATGTGTATTAGGTGGGTTGACAGTACCGTTAGTATGTTGATGGCCTGCTGTCCACCGTGAGATTTATGGGTCTATTCGTTCATTATACCTATTAGGTATTACTCTGCATAGGTGGATAATGATTTTGATGCGTTTTAGGTGTTGAAGCTGTCTTCAAAACATGAGTATAGGTAGTCTTTAGTATTCATAAGAAACATGGTACATAACAATAAAACGTTATAAATGGTTTAATAAGTAGGTATAGGTAAGTAGCTCACTAGGATTGGTCATGTATTGGCGACTTTTTTACTAGGCTGTGTATCATGATTTTCAACTAGATGTTTTTAAATACACTAGAACTCTTTATTTAACATATTAATTAATACGTATTAATTAACTGTTGATTGAAATCCAGTACATTAAATGTACTTTCAAATTTTGAAACTCATATTAAGTATATTTGAAACACATAGCCATTTGCGGATTTGTTGTAGGGAGCTGTGACTCACAGTTGTGTCTTGTGTGTGTGTGTGTGTGTGTGTGTGGGGGGGGGGGGGGGGGCTAAGAATCACGTTTTGTGTGAAATTACCATAGCTCATAGACTGGGATTAACAGAGGGCATTATTGTTCAGAGGGGTCGATCGCCTTGTGGTTTACAGGATTTTCGTAAACAGTAGTTTGCGTTAGGTCATTGCTGAAAACTCATTTTGTCTTCGACACAGTGTTTTCTGGCGATAGTGCCGCAAAATTCACACGAACAGAATGGGGAATTTTCGTCAGAATTGTTTTTTGAAAAGAAATATTCAGAACTGTTGGAAAAACTGTAGTTTGAAGCCCGTTTTAAAAAAATAAGCGATATTTTTAAAATGAGGGTGACTAAAAATGCGGCAAGGAATGACGTATCACGTTTACTTATTGCCATCTGATTGGCCCAATGGCAAACGTTCTTGGCAACCTTGAAGAACCTTCGGTGTGACTTCGTGAACCTCCCTTCGGTTTGATTATGGGGGCTTGTTTTTTCTTACATTATTATATCGTCCCCTGAAAGGCAGAATATCGTAAGCGCCACTTTCCGAATTTTACAGGAGAGACGAAAAACTGTGGAATGTTCTTTTTATTGCCTAAACTTGATGTTTTAACGTACCGTGGACCGTTTTCTGTCGAATTATTTGAAAAAAATTGCATAAAAGCCCTGGGAAGTACTACTTTTCCGGGAAATAGGGGCTTACGCCATTCTTGCTATTTCAAAGAACTGGGAGAATAGTTGTAGATACGATACACGTTTCGGCACTTACGATGTTCTTGCTCGAAAAAGAATTATTTCGAATTTATCGATGTCTTGCTGGAAAAGAATCATTTGGAAAACTAGTGTATCTCCTAGGGAGTGCACTCTGGAAGAGGCGCTTACGATTCTTGCTTAAATTCGATAAGTGTATACGATACGCTGCTCCCTAGCGCTTACGATATATGGCATAATATTAGCAAACAATCATTTTATCGCAAGTTACCGTGGGAATGAGGCGGCTACCACAATGAACAAGTTTTACCTCGGTGTTTACATTCGACTCGTGGCGTTCTGAATGAATGGTCGATACGATATTCTACGAAATTGGTGTTTACAATTCGATGACTTTGAGGCTGTTTTTGAATGCCTTAGATACGTACGTCGCTTACAATAACTCAAAATCGAAAAAATTGCGCTTACGATATTCTGCCTTTCAGGGGACGATATTATTTGCAGTTCCATCCATCCATCCCTCGGGGTTCTGTGGATTGTTTAGTAGCGATCTAAACTAGCGCCTAAGCCGGATTTCAGTTGAACTGCTCGACGATTTACCTGATACATAGCAGGCACTCTGAAATTCAAATTTCACACTCGTTTTCTGCCAAGACTTTTCGACATAAGCACCTCATTATGTGGTCATTAATGCCGGGTTTACATTGCTAGAGTTAAAGGCAGAGTAGAGTACGTTCTAGTCTACCGACCACTCTACCAATTCGACTATTCTACCTGAATCATTCACACGCCAGTTGCGTGCTGTTTCCAGAAAGGTATAGTAGAGAAATCCCTCTGTTGAGTTTCTGTTTTGCTTTCCATTCTAATCAAATCCGTTTAGTTCTTCTGTGCCATGTCTATTATAAAGAAAGAATTGAGAAAGCCTTTACTTCGTTTGTCCAGTGTTTTGTTGAAGGAAATGGAAGAGTAGAGGAAATGAGGAAGCAAGAAGTGAGAAGGTATTGGGTTTGAAGATCCGGATGAGTTTAAACTTGTGACGAGAATGTGTCCTGAGGCATTTGAACAATTACCTGGCATGGCATCGCCATTGCTCAAACACAGTGATATTATAATGATGGATGCCATAACTCCTAGAGCAATGCTGGAGGTCGCTCCTTATCAAGACTTGTGTCTCTTCCCTTTTTCCTCTCCTTCCAACTCTACTCGACCGTTTACATGTGTAGAGTAGGTGGTAGAGTGAACAGTAGTGGGGGAGTCAGTAGAGTAGTCACTCTACCACCGTCCTAGTCACTCCAACTCTGCCACTTACTATTCAGCAGAGTCTACTCTGCTCTACTGAAAATGTTTACACGAGTAGGGTAGAATAATTCTACTCTACCACTCTGCTCTACCTTCAACTCGACCAATGTAAACCCGGCTTAAGTGTTAATTTCCGGTATTGAATAGAATTTGGCAAAAAAATTGGGACCTTGTAACCCACAAAAATTGCCCATTGTTAGTAAATATATCTACGTGATTTTCCCGGATGGTGTTTTAACGTTTTTTTTTTTAATTTAATTTTCTGTTCATGAAGTATTTTAGTATTATGTATGTTCAAAGTTATTTTGACTTCAACAGCTTAACCAATTTTTACATGCTTTAGAAAATATTTTATACATTTCACATATTTTATGCATATTTCATCAAGTAAATAGATAGGTACATATTTTAATTACCTTATTTTAATTAATTGTCGGAGGGGGGGGGGGGTGGATGCGAGTGTTACCTAGCATCTGTGTCACTTATAATATCAACCTACTTTCCCAACGGTTTTTGAGGAGGTCCGGTGGGAACCAAGTATCACTTCGTCAACAAAGAAGGGGGAGCCTGTTAACGCTTTATCACTTGGTGGTTGGGATTCGAATCCCTGGAATTCACATGGCGGTTGGTCGGTTGGAATCCTTACGCCCCTCATCCAATAGGTAGCCATGAGTGGGTTGATCGGATCAAATCCAGACCCTCCTGAGAGGGCAGCTATCACCTCCGTGATACCTGCTGGGCAGTAGGAAGTAAACTTACTCCCTGACATGGCTCTTTACTGTACTCTGTCATACTGTTCCATTGTTTTCATTCAAAGGATTGATGCATGGATTTTTTGTTTGTTTTTGTTCAGTTGAGGTGCAAGTTTTGTTGGGTTTGGTGCGTTTGTCTGTTATCCATGTCACTTACACTTTTCCAATAATACTGCTCAATTATCTCTATAGAAGAGGGTCATGAATGAATCCCATCCGAAAATAGGCAGGAGACAGGGGGAAGAAAATTTATTCAATAACCAAAAACTTCCTGGCAAAATAAACTGAATAATATAGCTTGTCTGCTATGTGCATCTTCGTGGTCTTGTGTGTTATTTTATCTCTTGTAGTGTTCTTTGTTTCGCTCTGACGACATTATTACTACTTACTGTTTCAGGATATTAAATTCAGCGTCGTACTCGTCATCCTTCACATTTTACCTGTCACCTTTAATCGTTACTAGTTAGTTAGCCTTTTTAGTTAAATATCAGTTAGGGAGGATTATTAGGATTAGGTGGTCGAAGTGTTCCCATGAGCATTTTCTTCTTCTGATGAGCATAGGGCCTGGCTGAAGTCGCGCCATCCTTGCCTGTCTCTGGCTAGAACCTTCATCTCAGCCCATGTCTTCCCGACAAGTCTTAACTCTTCCTGCACAGATCTTCTCCACGTCGTTCGAGTCGACCCCTTCCTCTGGATTCCAATCCAGGGCTCTTCTGTTCACAGACTCTTCCTCAGGGTGTGGCCAATCCATTTCCACTTTCTCTTCCTTATCTCAATTGAGATGGGCGTTTGATTGGAGCGCTCCCACAGTTAAGTGTCTCAGTAGAGATGACTTCGGGCCACACCTCAAGAATCCACCTAAGACAGCGGTTTACAAAGGCCTGGATTTTCCGGGTCAGAGGCTTGGTAACCCTCCAAGTCTCGCAGTCATATAAGAGTAGACTTGACATTCATGTTGAAAAGGCGGAGTTTTGTTTTCAGGGATATGTTCCTGTTCCTCCAAATTGGGTACAGCTGTCCAAAGGATCTGTTGGCCTTCCTAATCATGCTTTTAATGTCATTGTCTCCACTCCCTTCTACATTGCTGCCTAGGTACTGGAAGGAATCCACGAGGTCAATCGGGTCTCCATCTACATCCATGTTTCCTACTGATGTTGCTTTGATTCGCATCTCCTTCATCTTTTTGATGTTGATCCTGAATCTAGCTTTGTAAGAGTTCTCATGCAACTTTTCAACCTTATAAACCGTGTCATTGAGTCTCTGTGACAGGAGACAGACGTCGGCGTCATCAGCATAGTCTAGGTCCTCCAGATGGTCTCGAAGACCCGTCTGGATGCCCCTCTTCCTTCTACCCAATGGCTTCCTCCTCAGCAGGTCCAAAACCACTAGGAAATGGGGGAAAGGGCAAAGCCCTGTCTGCTTCCTGTGCTTGTGGGGGGGATTGGAGAGGACAGTGTGTTGCCATGGATAATCTGACACGTGTACCCATCATACGTTTGTTGAATGATCCTCAGGATCTTTGGTGGAATACCATAGACTTAGGGAGCCTTCCAAATCGCTTCTCTCTAGAGAAAAGCTTTCTGAATGTCTATTAAGGGGGTGTGCATGGGGCTTTGCCAGTCCAAGCTTTGTTCCAGTGTGGTGGGGAGTGTATTGATCAAATCAACACAACTCCGGCTCCTCCCTCAAGCCCACTTGTTCCTTTCTGAAGAGACCCTCAGTTCGCTCCTTTATCTTGTCGAGGATGATCTTAGCAACGACCTTACTTGCCATTGTCAGGAGAATTATCTCCCTCCAGTTAGTGCTGTCAGTCCTGTCACCTTTTTTCAGGATCTTAATTATTAAGCCTTTCTTCAGGGACAATATCATCATTCCAAATCCTCTGAAGCACAGGGAGCAGGAGGCGCACTGTGGTGTCAACATCAAGCTTGAGAGCCTCGGGAGGAATGGTGTCAATGCCTCGGCTTTTCCATTCTTCAACTCCCAGACTGCCTTTACTATTTCAGCCTCGGTAGGTGGGTCCTCACTTACTTCAGTGTCCAGCTGAGGTTGGAGTCTGTCAGCAGAAACGAACAATTCTTCTATTTCATCTTCTTCACCCTGTACTGTATTCAAAACCTCCTTGAACTTTGGAGTCAGTCAGACAATCGAAATAAAGTAAATGAGGTTGTGGGTGTGAAAAAAACCCTGGAAGAGTATTTAAAAAACTAGGGAAACCCTATCTCAGTTTTCAGTCAAAGCCGTTCCCACTGGCCATGCACTGCCTTTCTCGATTCCCAACCATTATCAAACGCTTAGTAAGATGGCATTAGATCATGTGTGGTTTCTTACGGTTTTCTAGGAGTCAGCTAACCATCAGAAGAAGCCAGTGCGAACAAACCTCATATCTTAGCCTTCAGATAGCCGTGAAGTTACCTTCTTCATGTGTAACCTTGAATCTTGAACAGTGTCCTTGTCATGCTTTCGGATGAATTCAACCTCTTTGAATGAAATCAGTAATGATCACCTAATAGAATACATTTAAAACCATGTACGTAATTAGGTAATTTTTTGGTCTTTATTAATCATATTCAGCTGTAATACCACTCTTTTGATCGTTGTTATTAGTCATTTCATTTTAATTTCTGTTGGTGATTCTTGTTAAAAATACCTCTGCTGTAATTACCTACAATGAAGATTTCTCCACTCAGCCCAGTCGTTTTGTCCCCAGATATCACGTGTACTGATGATGAGTTCCTGACAAGGTTCCTTTTTGCCAGGAAGATGAACGTGGATGAGAGTTATGTCCTGTTGTCCAATTACTTCGCCTACCGAAAACGGAACCCTGAACTCTTCGATAACCTGACAACTAGCGACCCTCTCATCAAACAGGCCCTCTACGATGGCTTCCCTGGAGTTCTTCCTAACAAAGATAGGTGAGCATTCCCTAAAAGACAGGAGACACAGGTACTTGGATACGGCTATCACAGGTAGCATCTGTTCGATGAATGAAGCAATAGGCTCTGTGTATCTGCAGACTTGAATTCCTATCAAAGAACTTGATTTTTCGAGGGTACCTTTCAATCCGCTCCTGTTTGATAAGCACCAAGGTTGAGTAATCTTTGTACTTTATCATAGTTCCTGCTGTAATGAAAATAGGTGATGTACCAGCTAATTATTTTTTCTAGAAGTGATGGCGAGTGATGTGAGGGTTGTTCAGACCCCTTGAAAAGCTCTTCTAGATCCTTAGAGACCCTAGTAGTTATAGAAAGCTAGTCACATTAAACGGGAACCAGCCAACAATCCGCCACAAGCACTCCCCTTCCCAGAAACAGGCTATCAGCAAAGGCGAGGTGACACAGATGGACTGTTCGGCCATTGCTCCATGCAATGGCCGAACAAAGTAAGGGTAAGATGAGTGCTCTAGATGGCACTTTCCGGACCTTCCCTTCCTGAAAGGAACAGTCTAGGACTGCTCACTCAGTCGAGTGCTGACATCCTTGGAGATCATAGAATTTATAGAAAGCTAATCACACCGATTAAACGGGAAGAAGCCAAAAATTCATTCACACTGTGTAATGAATTATTCTATTGATGACTGACGACACTGTTCTGTTAATGAACTGATGATTCTATACTGGATACCCAGTTAGCAAGATTTTGTATAAATTTTTTGACGTCGAAATGTATACACAGGAAAGGCAGAACGATTCTGGTGTTCTTCTGTAACAACTGGGAAGATAACAACTACCCTCTAGAAGTGATCTATAGGTCGCTCATCCTCACGTTGGAAAGCCTGCTTTCTGAAGTCCACAACCAAGCAAATGGCTTTGTTGTCATCGTTGATTGGACAGATGTGTCTTTGCGACAGGTAAAGACTTCAATCATTCCATAGATTACCATTCCCGGTCATTAATGTGTCCAAATGATGCCACACTATGCTCATCTTGTTCATCTTAGTCCAACTAGTTCTAGCCTAGGACTAGTTCTTGGCTTGAACTTGATATTATATATTCAACAATTCGTGCTGGATTGATTATTTCCAATTCCAGGTTACAAGTCTTGCTAATAAGACCCTAAAACTAATGATCGAAGGTCTACAAGATTGCTTTCCAGCCAGATTCAAAGGAATACATTTTGTCAATCAACCCTGGTACATTGATCCTGTGATAACTCTACTCAAGGCGTTCCTCAAGGAAAAAACCAAGAAAAAGGTAGGTAAGCTTCAATTATTCATCATCAGCTCTTTCAACGAACGCTATTTCTTGTCAACAAAATCTTTCTTACTTGAAGAACTGTCATGTC
Source organism: Leptopterna dolabrata (assembly GCA_954871275.1). Lineage (NCBI taxonomy): Eukaryota > Metazoa > Arthropoda > Insecta > Hemiptera > Miridae > Leptopterna > Leptopterna dolabrata. The sequence continues at coordinate 21,863,511 of OX940976.1, forward strand.
TCTCCTCACACGTATTATCACTTTATGACCGTTGGTAGGTGCACTCATCTTTCAGGCCTTCAGCCGTTTTTCACCTACGTATTTTCCACCTTAAAAGTTGGAGATATTGCACTCAGTTGACATCAGAGGGTTATGACCTCAACTGGTGAGATTGGGTAGCACAACAGTCGGCTACCACCGAGGTATGTTTTACCCAGGCGGATTTCTCTCGGGTGATACATAATTGCGTAGTGTCAATAGAAATTAGTATTCGCTCTGTCCTGCTGCACATCACTGTACTCTGTAACTACCACTACACTCACTGCTAACTTCAGTCATTCGATTGAGGCATGAATATCTTCAAATTGTCAGCAAGATTTTGGCTCACCAACCTCAAATCACAACCTCGCTATCCTAAAGATATCACAGAACGTTGTTGCTGTGAAAACTAGAATATTTAGTTTACCAATTTTTTGTCATGGCTTTAGTCACTCACACTAATTCCTATGTTCATCAATTTTTTTAGATATATGTTCACGGGAACAACATGAGCACACTGCATCAACACATCCCTGTTGATGTCCTCCCTACTGAGCTAGGCGGTGAAGGTCCTCCATACAGCCCTACTGTTTGGGCCCATTCGCTAACACAGGTTTGTCTGTTGCCATAAACTCTCTTAGATGATTTACGGACTTGGGCATGCTCAGTTTTCTTCGCTGAACGATGAGGAATGAGTGAATAAAAAATTCCTTGACGAGAAATCCGAAAAGGGCATGCACAATAAATTTTGTATGCATGTGCAAAACATTCGTAAAACCACATTGAGTTAGTACGAGTATTTCAAATCATAACCCCCAATTTTGTTACAGATTCAAATTCTTTGGTCAGTCAACCTACCTATTTGATCTAGTGTTTACGGTTTTTCTTTGGTGCCTTGATATCTGTGAAATGTTAAGGTTTATATAAAAACAGAGCGTCAGCGAACATTCAGCATTTAGCAGTATTCTAATACGTCACAGATTTATAGTAGCTCTCACAAATTATGGGGTGTTTCTCAGTTTTTCCCTTGATTTATGGCAAAACCAATATATAATAATAGGTATATAATATAATATACAAGGTGTCTCAACTTGAGTCCGCAGGACTTCAGGGATCGATTCTACAAACAATTTGCAACAAAAAGTGTCTCAGACTTTTTTAAATCCACTAGATTCCACTTTTTCCACTTTTAAGATTTTTTTCGTTGTTTCTAGTCATAAAAATGGCCATAACTTCCTTAATCCGTCAAATAAATTCAAATCTAATTACACCGTTGGAAAGAGCGTTAAGTGTCTCATCTCCCTAATGCATAATCAAACATTTTTGAGCGGGTTTAATTGCGTATAAAACGAGACTAAATTGCAAATTTTGAGAATTTCTGAAAATTTGACGTTTTTCTATCGGTTGTCTCTCTTTTAGTCATTTTTCTTTCTGTGCTTGAAATCGTACCTTTCCAATGGCGTCGTCAAAAAAAATTAGCAAATGAGTTTAAGGGAAAAAACGACGTTTTAATGCAAAAAACAGGAGATTTTTCGGGGTAAAAAGTGACTTTTTCAGGACTTGGGATTTGGGCCGAGTCAGTGGTGGAACTACGTAAGTTTCACGCTGAATGCTTGTGAAAGTCAATTAATTGCTTTGCAGAATTTTTATTTATTTTTTTAACGTTGAAGCCTGTGTGTGTAATTTTGTAAATTTTAAGAAGAGCATCAAAATTATTTATTATTACTCATTATTAAGTTATTATTCATAATTTGACCCATCAAATGTGTTTGGAATGAAAATCCTTCAGTCGATTGTGGAAAATTCAATGCTATCAACCATGCCAATCCTATCCGAACCAAATGCTATCTTCATGCCGAAACATCGATTTTGCTGAAAAATCTGTTTTTTGCATTAAAACGTCGTTTTTTCCCTTAAACTCATTTGCAGATTTTTTTTGACGTCACCGTTGGAAAGGTACGATTTCAAGCAAGTTTTTCTCATAGACGCCTCACCGAAAGAAAAATTACTAAAAGAGACAAATGGTAGAAAAACGTCAAATTTTCAGAAATTCTCAAAATTTGCACTTTGGTCTCGTTTTATACGTATTAAACCCGCTCAAAAAATTTTGATTATGCATTAGGGAGATGAGACACAACGCTCTTCCCGACGGTATAATTAGATTTGAATTTATTTGAAGGATTAAGGAAGTTATGGCCATTTTGATGACTCGAAACAACGGAAAAAATCTTAAAAGTGGAAAAAGTGGCATCTAGTGGATTTAAAAAAAAAGTCTGAGACACTTCGTTGCTAATTCTTTGTAGAATCGATCCCTGAAGCCCTGCGGACTCAAGTTGAGACACCTTGTATATTATATTATATACCTATTATTATATACTAGCTGTGTACCCGCGCTTCGCAACGGTAGAACAGACACCCCCTTTAGGACAGGCCCCACTCATAACAGATACCACCTCCTCAACTGATCAGAAACCTTCCCCAATGCCAACCCTAACTGCCTTTAACCCCCCCCCCCCGTATCCTATGAAACCTCCCTACCTACATTCCTCAATGTTCACACAACAAATTCCCAAAGTTGCACTCCAATTGGTCAGGTAGTTTTGAAATTTCTGTAGACCCCCCCCTCTCATAACCTGTACCCCCCTCCCACTAACATCCTGATTGAAGTACCACTTGAATGTACTCGTCGAGCTGAATCCAGAATCTAATTACAATCGGATTTACGTCCAACCGTTCAAAGTTATTATAAGCATAAACGTCCTCATAGAAGTGATTATAACACGTTTTTTAGTAGTATTTCATTCATAGCTTTTCAACAGATGGACAGATTCAAATGCGGATTTTTCATAAACCTTCCCAGATAAATTCTGCGTCAAATGGTACCAGCCGCAACTTTCTACGTTCAGCCGTTCTCAATTGATGCCGAGACAAACAAACAGACAAACAAACAGACACTGTTTTATTATATGTATAGATTGGCTTCGCCATATATCAAGGGAAAAACTGAGAAACACCCCATAATTTAGTGAGAGCTACTATAAATCTGTGACGTATTATAATACTGCTAAATGCTGAATGTTCGCTGACGCTGATTGATTTTTTTTTGACGTCGCCGTTGGAAAGGTACGATTTCAAGCAAGTTTTTCTCATAGACGCCTCACCGAAAGAAAAATTACTAAAAGAGAGACAAATGATGAAAAAACGTCAAATTTTCAGAAATTCTCAAAATTTGCACTGGTCTTGTTTTATACGTATTAAACCCGCTCAACAAAATTTTATAGTGCATTAAGGAGATGAGAAATTGAATGCTCTTTCCAACGGTATAATTAGATTTGAATTTATTCGACGGATTAAGGAAGTTATGGCCATTTCACTGACTTAAGGTCGAAACCACGAAAAAATCTTAAAAGTGGAAAAAGTGGCATTTAGAGCGGTTTAAAAAAAAAGTCTACGAGAACACTTTTTGTTGCAAATTCTTTGCAGAATCGATCCCTGAAGTCCTGCGGACTCAAGTTGAGACACCTGGTATAATGTAAGCATGGTTCGTTTTGATACGGGACCATCTGCGATCCATCCCGCGTGTACCCTCAAAATGTCATCTCTCTACGACTATTTTTCGCGTAATTAAAAGCGTCACAAGGAAACTATCAACATTTCATGTTCGCGCATGCCAGACGAAAGTTACGGTACGATTCCACTGAAATTCATGTGGTACTACCGAAGTATTATTCCTGATCTACCCTCCAAATCTAAAATCATTTCAACGATATTTAAGGTAGATGTGGGCGTTTCAAGTACTTCACGTTTGCGCATGCACAGACGAAAGTTACCGTACTTTTTTCAGTGAGTTTGGTATGGGACCATAAGTGAACCAACCCGTACCTATCCTCCAAATTTCAGTCCTCTCAACCATTTGGTCGGGTAGTTATGGGCGTTACAGGGAATTACCACAGACAGATAGGCACGGAACTAAAAAGGTTCCTCGATGTCTGAAACGCAAAATGGTAGTAGAAATTTTCATTTTGGAGGACACTTCTTTTTTTTAAACTCAATCACGAATTCAAGGCTTCCGTACCTTCGGTAGTGAGGAAGCAAAATAGGTCAATGAACAATTCCGGATTGAAAAAACGCTGCAAATCCCCCTACACAACGGTTTATTATTTTGTATAGAACACCCCTCTGTTACAGATCACAGCTCTCTGTATAGATAACCCTTCTATAAATTAATATAGATCACAGACCCTCCGTAGGTTAATACCTAACCCTGTACGCGTTACTAGGTACCTACCTAGATCACGTGTTTTAAATGTTGCTAAAATAATTCTATCAATGACAAACAGTAGAAAGGCAAAAAAAAGAAGTTTTGAAGGGAAAGTGTTGCTGTGGCGTTGCAGTCCGTCACTTAGACTATTGTGCTACATCGCCAACCTGGCCGAGAGACCACTGATGCGCGCTGTCAACTCAGCTGGATGTCTGCATACACCCTGCTCTTTACAGCAAATTGTTTAGCAAACTTTATGGCAACATCGTACGATGCACCGGATGGTCTCAAAAATTAAGAAAAAATCAAACTATTTAAAAATTTGAAAAAATTCACACTTCAGAATAAAATTTTCCGAGATAGGGATACTCCGGATATTTCAACTCATATTTTTCACCCCTTAGAGTTGAGTGACAGTAACTCCGAGCTTTGAAGGCCAACTAGAACCCAAACGGGACCCATATACCAAATTTCGAGACGGACAGAAATATTTTTATTCGTTGTTTTCATTCCAAGTCCCTTGAAACGTAAACCATGAAATTTTGAGGGGGGGGGGGGGGGGGTTAAAAACAATTTTTTCATGGTCGGTTCCAAAGGTTCATTAGGTATTGAAAATAATAAACCAAAAGATGGAATAATCAAACAAAAGAATAAACCTTCAGCTTACCACCATTTTATTTAAAACAAAGCTTTTCGCTCAAATTCTGAGCATCATCAGGTACTCACATAAACACAGTGTTTATGTAACCTGATGATGCTCAGAATTTGAGCGAGAAGCTTGGTTTTAAATAAATTTGTGGTAAGCTGAAGGCTTATTTTTTGTTTGATTATTCCATATTGCAAGATGGCTTACCACAAAGGTGTAAGCCATCTTGCAATATGGAATAATTATTATCAGTTCGATGAATTGATGAAACCAAAAGATGGTAGACTATCCTTAAATTGGTTTGCTTAGTTTTCGCTCAGTACACGGTCAATAACACTCAAAATAATGATTGATCAATCAAATCTTTGTACAAATATAGAATTTGAATTTGCAACAGAGATGGGGTTATCATTTGAACTAACAAAGTTGATGTAGATTTAAGCATGTGTTCAAAATTTCGCATACCCTTTTTCGGATTCCTCATCAAATTTATAAACACTTTTTTCCATTTCTCATTGTATACCTACCTACCGACCAAAGAAAACCTTGATGTTGTCATGAGTTTTTCCCTCTTACGAAAATTGATTTTTCCACCAAATCTAATTATTTGGAATTCTTCCTCATGTGTAACCTTCCTTAGGTTTCACTCGGCCAAAGGGATCGTAGCTGTGGTATCTCAAACATCTTACCTAAATATATTGCAATATCCGGCTGTTGTAAACAGAATAATCATTATTATTGTTCAGTTCCAACTTTAGTCTCAACTTATACAACCAAACCTAATAACTACGTGGCTATTCGTTTCCAGGACTCCTGAGGTTCGACCAATCGAGGTGACTCCCGCACTTCAGACAGGTCATGGTTTCTATTTTAATTGTATTTTCTAGTCGCTATCATCAAAGTTTGAACGCCTTGTTCCTGGTCTCGGCAGACGTCCGTTAATCATTCCATTATAAATGGAATTTTTTCCTGACCCGGCAGTGTTTTGATGCTACCGCCATGCATTTAGCGTCATTCTGTGATATAAATATTATCTATAGACATATTTTATCTATTGATAAAGCTTTTACTGATGTTCATGCCACAACTACTAGGTTTTCAAGAACCTATGCATTCCAAGTATTATCTGTGTTAAATGGTTCCACATATTTTATAAGCAACAAAAGTTTCTTGATTGAAACTACTAAAATAACAATCGGACCAGCTGCTATGTATGCTGCTGTATTATTGTGATAAAACCAGCTGTGCCCGGATCTCTGAAATTGAACGAATTTTGTTTACAAACATTGTGACGATAGATGCCTATCTCCACCTCATCTTTCCGGGGATAAGGAGTAAAACGAGTTTTGATAAGGAACTCTTATTGCTGTGACTACTAACATCGTACTACGAACATTCCCACACAGCAGGATCACGTCTCTAATTTTTTAAAATTTTTTATTTTTTACGAGGGAAACAGTGGGAAAATCTTGAAAAAGACTTGCGCTTTGGAGGGTCCGCACTCCGCAGCCGTGTGAGGTTTCACTCACTAAAAACCCACTAACCCTGATCCTCTTGACCTAATCCAACCCGGAATCACTTGTTCAGCATTACTTCGGAGTGCTCAAAGACGTTACGAAATAGCTGTGTGACGTCAGTGAGACGTATCAGATATATCCCTATGACCGCACTTTAGACGTCTCAGAGACCAATGTTGAGACGTATTAGAGATGTTTCAAAGCAGGTATCAGAGATGTATCTGAGACTCGGAGTCGTTAGTGAATGAGACGTTACAGAGATGCTCAGGGTACGCAAATTTGAGATGTCTCTGAGACGTTTCGTAAAACGGTGGTTGTGGGGTTGTTTCCTATGCACACTCATTTTTTACACTTCTTTTAAATGAATATGGATACATTTTCCGGAAAATCGTGACACCAACCGCACCCTCTTACAATAAGGTAGGTAGGTAGTTCTATTTCTATTATTTTTCAAAGATATCCACGTTTCCTAAGTAATTGCACACCTCTCGCCTGGGTGGGACGTCAGAAATGCGGGAAACTTAGAAAGATCATGGAAAGAGAGCTAGGGACCTACTTGAAAGTGCGGTTGGCAACAAATTCTCTGAATGGACTGTACCAACCTACTGACATATTCATTTGAAAATAATAAACTGCTATTTCGACCCATGGGCATAGGTACCCCGTTACGGAAGAGGAAGTTGAAATTATTACTCGTCACCGCAGGTACTTATGTGATCAACTAAATATATTTTCAAAGTCAGAATAACCACTGGGTGGATTCCACTGCACATGTTTCATGTTATTTATATAATATACAATTCGAGCAAAACTGTAATTTACCTTTGTACATTAAAGTTTACTATAAAATAAAATAAAAAATAAAAATAAAACAGCCTTTACAAATCTGTTGAAGGTTAGCCTACACTTTTTTGAGCACCAGTACACGCAAGTGACTAATTCACACCTATTTCACGTCTTGGCAGTTGGCAAACCTATCACAATATTTATGCTGGAACCAGAATGTCACATACTAACTTAATTAAAGCATATCAAGATGCACGAACAAATTTGTCACTAAGTAGGCTACTATGTACAATGAACGGAAAAGAGTAGATCTATAGGTATTAATTTATAAGTTATATGTTCCGTTCAGAACATTCGTACATTAGGTATAGGAACCAATATTATTAGTACTAGACATTGAAAGAGAAGGAGACCAACAGCTAGGCAAACTAATACAACTAAAGCAAGTCAAATATTGGAAAATTAAAACCAAAAAAATTTGAGCCAGCGAAGGAACGAGGCACCCACTTATTAATTTGGCGTACAATTCAAGGGGCAACGGTCCAGTATAGAATAAAATTTCGATATATTAATTGAAAAAAATATGAACAGTATTTTTGTTTGGAAACAAACTGACTCACACAAGCCGAGGAAACCTGCAAATCTATAAAAGTCGCGAATACAGGTGCCTACAAATAATCGATATATTTGCTATATCAGTAACATAACAACTGAGCTTAGCCCATCAAGTTAGTTTGCTATAATATTATTCAACTGTTTGTAGAGTTTTTAGCCCAGTGGCTGTAACTCAAGAGAACACTCAATCACTACACTTGTCACTTCACAAGGTCGAAAGGTTTTGTTCTATCAAGCCGGCGGGTGGTGTTGCTGTTGTCTAGGAGTCGAAGAACTTCTGGATTCATGTGTTCATGAAGCCGCTGTTCGTATTTAATCGCATGTTGCTTGGCCACTTCGCTGACGGATTCCATCTTGAGGTCTCGATGGAGGTCATCATTTCTGATGTACCAAGGGGCGTTGACAATACTCCTCAGTACCTTGTTCTGAAAAGTTTGTATAATCTTGCTGTTTGTCTTTTTAGTACAGCCCCAGAGCTGGATACTGTAAGTCCACACAGGTTTTAGGATTTGCCTGTAGATTAGCAATTTGTTGTGTACAGATAGTTCAGAATATCTGCCTAGCAACCAGTACATTTTTTTGAACTTGATATTTAACTGATCTTTTTTTTAAATCACATGTTCCTTCCATCTTAATTTGGCATCAAGAGTCATCCCTAAGTACTTTGCTGTATTAGCATAGGGGATCTGTTGGCCATTCATCATGACTGGTATCGTTGTTATGTTCTTGTTCGTAAAGTTAATATGAGTAGATTTCCGTTCATTAAGCTTCAGTCGCCATTTTTTGGTCCAGGCGCTTACATCATCAACAGAATGCTGTAATTTCCTAGTTGCTTCCTCTACTGAGTCACCAACCGCAAGTATGGCAGTATCATCAGCAAAAGTTGCGATCGTCGTGTTTTCATTGCTAGGTACATCACGTGTATACAGAAGGTATAGTAAGGGCCCAAGCACGCTTCCTTGAGGGACACCTGCCCTTATTTTCTTGAGACTGGAGTATTCTCCTTCGTGTTTCACTCTGAAATGTCTTTCGGAAAGATATGATTTCAAAATTTGAAAAAATGGCTTCGGTAAGTCTCTCTCACGTTTGTACTCTAACCCTTGATGCCAGACTTTGACAAAAGCTTGGGAAACATCCAGGAAGACACTTGCACAAACTTATTTCTTTTCTAGACAATTCTCTATTACATCAGTTACACGATGCACTTGTTCTATGGTAGAGTGTTTTTCCCTGAATCCAAACTGGTGGTCGGGGATTAGCTCTTTTTCTTGAACGATTGGTTTCAATCTTTGTATCAGTAATCTCTCAAAGAGCTTAGATATTACTGGTAGTAATGATATAGGTCGGTAGGACTCTTTATTCTTGGATTCTTTCCCAGGTTTCAGTATCATGATAACTTCTGCCACTTTCCAGCAGCGTGGTACATATTTCAGTCTCAATGCCGCGTTTATCAGATACAATAGCATTCGCATGCCTTCCTCTGGAAGTTGCTTAATTGCCTTTCCTGTAATGAGATCATATCCAGGAGCTTTGTTCGTTTTCAGATTGCGAATTTGATTTTTCAGTTCACTGAGCGTTACTGGTTGTATTGTAGCAAGTATAGTGGTAGGTGTAGTAACCACTTTAAATCATGCTACGGCTAGCTCGAGCAAGAGTATCCTAGGGATAGGTGAATTCGCCGGAAACTGCTCTACCTTAAGTATGAGGCGCTTCTAGAAGTGAACTATTGGATTTGGGCGCCAGGTACTTTGAGGAACGAAGTACCAACCAATGTCAGAATATTAAACGAATACGGATAGCAGAAATGAGCAAATCTTTATACGAAATATATATCTATAGTTATTATGCAATAAACAGTGCCCTCAGAGACGGACCAATATAATAGTTTCCATTACTGGCAACCTATGCTTGTAAGGTAGTAGGAACGGCGATCACTTACGGTTTTATGGAGCTATAATTCATAAGGCACAACATTCAGTCCATGTGTGGCCCAACATAACAGTATTTCGGTGTATCTCCTATAGGCCTTTCTTAACAAGTGGTACCACTGTGAACATTAAACGAATTGGCTTCCTATAACAATCTTAACATTACAAAATAGACATGATAACTTGTGCTCAATTCAATTTACTAAGTCACTCTATAATAGCGCATGCCAGAGGGCGAACTCTCAATAATTCTTAGAAGGTTCTACAATAAACGAATAACCAGCTTGGGGCTGAACTACTGGCTAAACTAACGATCAACACTTTCTCAAAATATGGTTTATATTATGCCGACGGAAAACGTAGTAGAATGGCAAGGACGCAGCATGGCAAGGTATCCAGGCAAGACTTGACAGAGTAGGAATTAGCCGTTCTCAATAAATCTGTAATTCTTCAGAGTATATCCAAGAAATGAAGGCCCTGTCGATATCCTATCAGTCACAGTCCCAATTATTCGATCCGGCGCGTCAGCAACCAGGGAGAGCCTGATCTAGACGGGAAACGGAATCGTGGATCAGCAACACGTGGATGAGTAAAAAGGGGGAAAAGGCTAGATGGCAGAATATCATGCGATTGGACTCAACCAAACGCTTGCAAGCGGTTTCACGACGGGAAAATAATCGGAGGCGCATCACAGCAACACAATCGTAAACCACTCGGCAAATTTTTCCAGCAACGGTGAATCCGGTCGCTAATCGTCCATCCGCGAACTCCTTCTCTCGTGAAACACCTTTCCACCGTTTTCTCTTATCATAAATTCCCTGAGAAACTCTTCTTCACTTATCGACTGATAAGGACAGCCTCTGTCAACTTCCTCCATGGAGGAAGACTTCCACGCGTTCCACCTGGGACCACAGACTATTGAGCAAGATAGATTGCTCGCCACTGAACAGGGAGGGCCACGCCCAGCCTCACCGAGTAATAGAACCCTTCGAACGACCGCGCTGTGAAGCACGGCGTCAGGCGTGCTACAGTATGAAGTGTATATCCGTGGAGGAGGATACCACCGGTAAGCCTCCTTCATCACTGTTCCTGGGGAATGGCACAAATGTGTTCTCGAGGTGTTCAGCAAAAATCTCTGCCTTTTAAGTAGGACTTTTTGCCCATTCCCCATCATCTTTTTTAATGGGAGGTACATGTTCCTTCGGCTGCTTGAGTGATTTGGTAATCTTCCAAAGGGAATATTCCGTATCTTTTTCCGGATATAAACTATGAATTAGTCTTAAGTGCGTTTCTTGCTTCATTTCTGCTGATAAATTATCCAGGTGGTTCTTCAATCTATTCAATTTTGTTTTATCGCATGGGGCTCTGGTATGTTGCCATATTCGTCTAGCTTTCCTCTTTTCCCTGATCACTTCACGGATTTCACGGGGATAAGATATATTATTATCTGCATTATGTAGTCTCTGGTGGAGTACTAACCCAAGCTGCTCGTTGAATACATTTAAAGAAGTTCTCAGCTTCATCTTCTAATTGCTCTGTAGATTTGAGGGGCACAGACAAATTAATATTAGCAGATATGTGCTCCCTGAATATATCCCAGTTGGTATGTTGTGTAACTAGTCTGGGGGGATTTTCTTTCATTATTATCGTGTCACTAATTGTGAGAACTATTGCCGAGTGATCTGACTTCCACAGTCTTCGACGTGAATGAAGTTGCTTGATATTCCTTTTATTACAAAGAAATCAATCAGATCTGGAATTTTTGCTCTATCTGAGGCCAGTAGGTAGGTTTTCCAGTGGAGTATAAATCACTACGTGTTTTTTTCGCGGCACTGAATAGCTCTCGGCCCTTCGTTGTTGTTAAACGGGAGCCCCAGTACGTATTTTTTGCATTGAAGTCACCACCAATGACAAAATTTGATCCCAAGCTTTTAAATAGAGATGCGAAGTCCTCTTCTTTAAGACTGTAGCGCGGTGGGCAATAGATCGCTGCTATATTGTATTTTTTGCTATTTACTAAAACTGTTATAGTGGAGACTTGCATACATTCTTCTTGAATACTTTGCTGCACATAGTGACTAATTGCATTCTTGATAAGGACAGCTGACCCTCCTTGTGGTCTTCTAGATGGGTGGTCAGCACGATAGCACTCATATCCTTTGACTTTAATGTGAGATGACTGTGTAAAGTGTGTTTCCGATAAAAGACATATATCTATTTTTTCTTGGTTCAGGAAAATATCTAGTTCTGAGACATGCCGCTCAAGTCCATTCGCATTCCATGCTGCTATTCTAAATGTATAATGTATCTTCATGGTTTTTTCAAGGACGGTTTAGGTTTAATACTCTTTTCGAGTGTGGCTACTCTTTCAATTAAGAGTCTGTTGGTATGCTTTTGTTCATTTAGCATTTCGAGGGTCCCACAGCAACACCACGGACTGTCATTTCGCCAACTTTTCAGGACGGCCAAAAGAGTGGTTTTCAATGAATTCACTCCACAGAATCTTTTTCTTTTCTCCTCCCACTAGTTCCCCACGCTCCTGATAGCGTTTTTAGTCGAATGAAACAAGTTTGAGGCCAAAAGAGCAATTCTCAAAGAAAATGACGACGGTAAGTGGTGTTGTTTCGTCAATGCTTGGTGGTAAGTTGTGTTGCATCTTCCTTTCCCACTGGATTGCCACCATCAAAAATTTCAATGATTTATTTAAATGAATTGTATTCCTCCCTTTTCATAGATAGTTTCCGGTTTCCACAGTTTGAGTGAGTAGACGCTGGACGATACACTTACGGGTTATTTAGGAAGTACTCACAGAATTTAAATCATAATAGTTTAACACATAAAACGTTTTAAAATTTAAATCACAAAACATTTTAATTACAATCGTTCCATGAGGAAAATCACAGTAGGACCTATTCAATAAGGTAACTACTAACAAGAACACCATACAAACTAGTCAGTAAGAAAAATTTTTTTAGCAAAAGAATGACTCAGTACTATAATACTCAGAGGAAATCCAAACTAGAAAAATACCTACTTAGATGAAACTTGAAGAAAAATAATCAGGTAAGAAAAAATGAACTGTCAGTCTCAAGTCCCATCAGTCTTACTGTAGAAATAAGCTCAGTTTTTCTTAATTTTTTTAATTGTTTCGTTTTTGGTCTCTAGTTGGAGCACTTCCTTTTGAAGGTAATCTCAATTTCGATGTAGAAGGTTGCTCGGTCTTCAACGAAGTTGGGTTCTTCCATCGTGTAGTCATTTCTTCAGGCTTGTATTCTTCCGTCGTTCCATTTTTGTTTTTTTGTCTCCTTCTACTGACATCGTCGTGAGGTAGAGAGTCGAAAAAACCATGAGAATCTCTGGGAATCATTGGTTTCAAACTCTGAAGGTCATTCCATTTGTCAAAAGGGATTTTTAATGCACCTTTGTGCGCTTTGGGGAAGGTGGTGATTGGGGCTACGTTGACAGGTCAGACAGGCAACTCCCTGAGTTCTTCATTAAAACTGAGCCTGTATTTAATGACGCCGTTTGGGTTGTATTGCAGTTCTCTGACATCCACAACTGTTGGATCCCCACTCTTCCTTCCAGGCCTAATAGAAGAATACCTCATTGTTTGTGGTTGACTGTAGTCGCTGAAAAATGTGTGGTCGACGAGTTGAACTCTATAAGGGAATGGGTTCTTCCTTGCCTGTTTTGTGAATTGCACGAATTGACTTGGAAGGTAGACGTCAACTTTATCATAAGAAGCTTCAATTTTTGCGTGAACTGAATCACCCTCCGGGTAAGTATGGCCGACCTCCAGGTATTTCTGACAAATGGTGACCCCTGATGTCATACTGAGATGAAGGAGTGCATTCGCCAACACGCTGTTCCTGTTCTGGTAGGTACACCCATCAGAAAATATTATGATTGGCTTTCCACTTGGTAGCAGTTCCTTGACGTAGTCCACTAAAAAACTCGCAAAAGTCGAAGCGTTCATATTGGAACTTGATTCGTCAAACCAGTATGCTTTGGAGTCGTGTGTGGCCAAGTTGTACACAGTGAAACAATGAACAGACAGTTTTAGCTTATAATAAGCTGCACTAGCTTGTATAAGTGGAATTGGTTGAACTTTCATCAGATCGCACGTTATTGTGTGGCACTCCTGTTCGTTGGCAGCATTCTTATCGTTTTCCTTTTCCATTTGAGCTGCCAGCTTCCTAGCAATGTGGGAGTCATACTCTTCTTGTGATAAATTTTTTGCTTCATAAGCACAACACTTGTCACACTTATCTTTGCGTGGTGTAAATATGGCTATATTACTTGCTTTAAGAGTTCTTTCGAATTCAGTTTGTTTGAAGAAACCTTTCCCTTCATCATTGCATTTCTGCACGTAGGTATTATACAGCTGTGTCACTGATCTGAAGTCCGTTTGTAGGTATAATTTTTTGGTATCTTTCCTACTGTAGTGAGACGGAAGTTTTGGAAGTTGTTCGAGAAAGTCAGCCAAGTACTCTTTCTTAAGAGCTCTAGCCCTCCGGGACTGACCGTGGGTGTGTCCATTTCCACTGGCATTAGAGGTGGAGTCGTTCATGGTAGAATCATCTTCAGCACCATCAAGGGTAGGATCGTCGGCATCTTGGAGTTCAGGCTGTACTGGTGCTTTGATGATTGGTGGCCTCCGAATCTCACTTTCCAACCAGTTCCTCAACTCATTGTCAGTTAGGCCTAACGTCGACAAAAAGAGGGGCTTGCAGACAGTGAAGCGCTCATCTTTCCACTTCAACTTGTAGGAGAAGGAAAATTTTCTTCGAGATTGTTCTGCTATGCCCGACACACGTTTGGTGTTTGAGACATCTACAAGAGCCCGGACGTATGTTTTTTACTTTCCCATGTTAAATCTTTCCAAAACCATTTGTAAATTTCCTGTCTTTGAGAATCGGAAATCAATGAACATTGCCTCGTGTTTTTATATTTTCGGCAAATCGCCGCTTCACATCCTGGTCCCATCTTTCTTCCACCACGAATGATGTCTTGAGCAATACGTTTAGTGGAACCCTTCTCCATTCTTCGGAACCCAAGGTATTGTTCACCCTTCATCCTTTTCTCCTTCGCAATTTTTCGCTTATTCCCTGAAAGCTTCTGCTCCCCATCCTCTTCCATATCTGGCCTGACTTCGAAGTTGGAGTCGTTGAGAAGAATATCATCATTTGGGTCACATAAAGATGGGTCATTATTGACACCTATGTCATCATGAATGTCACAAGATGGGGCATCAGGAGCACAGACTGGGTCATTGATTAGATTAAAGTCGCTTGTTGGTGAATCAGGATCAGGAGATAAAGGCTGCTCATCATGTGGGAGGTCAAAGGAATAGAACGGGTCTCTGATGGGGTCCTCATAAAGGCCTAAGGACGGGGAATTAGAATCACAAGATGGATCATCAGAGCCACGAAATGGGTTTGCCACGGACTGTTCTACGTTCGATATATCAATGACTGGGACACCTGCGAAATCATTCTCATCTTCTGTTTCGCAGACACTAGTGATTTCATTGGTGATGATAACCTCCCTGGCAACCACGTCAGTGTCTTCGAGTACAAATTCAGTGCCATCGATTGCAGTGTGACAAAAATTAGGTTCACTACTTACAAGTGCAAGTGGCTCAGAAGGGGGAACTGTGAATTCGGTTGATGGAGCTTGTACAGCTGACTGGATAGGTTTCGGGAGGTGGGTGGGCTCAGATGACGATTTGGCTGGCTGGACAACTTTTGCATGATTCTTCATTCCTATTGATATCATGAGGTCATCTACTTCCATAAGCCCTTCACAATCTGAACTTCCATCATCATCAGTTGTCCCTTCCTCATCCGAGGGAATGTAGTCACTGTCCTCCATTGATGTGGTGTCTATGAAAAAGAAAGAAAAAAAATCATCACTAAAATAGTACCTATTAAGGTGGTTGAATGCTACTTCAGCTCAAAAAGAAAAAAAAAGAAAAAAATTAGGCACCTTTGTGAAAGCCTATTCACTGAAAATATTAATGACTGATAATGTTCATAGTTAATTATTAACGAAATAAAGGCGAAAAACTATTGAAAAACCTTCATTTCAACGCTTGAATACGGGATGCAACACAACTTACTGAACAGGGAATGGTGAAGCAACTCAACGGACTGTCATCAAGAGTGGGCCTGTTTCTTACAGCTTCGAAAATGCGATCTGGAAAATTAATTATTTACAAGTAAATCATCCCATTGCCACCTTCGAAGTATTGAGAAACCAAAAACATTAAAAATAAACGAAGTTCATTATTATTATACTGTTAAACACTTACCGAAATCAGGAGTCCGCGCCCACCATCTGATTTCCCATTGAACACCATGTGAAAACTAAGACAGTCCGTGGGGTTGCCTCAAGTTCTGGAGTAAATGACAGTCCGTTGGTTTGACGTTTTTCTGCATTCTGAGCTATCTATATTTTTACCTGATCCGCCGCGAGAATACGCTTCCAGTGGTATCCCCAACTCATTTTGGCCAAAAAATGACAGTCCGTGGTGTTGCTGTGGGACCCTCGATTTCGAACATCAAGGTAAGCATTTTGTCGACAGATGAATTCGTATTATTGCCACTCACAACGCTGGCATACGACATAGTATTACTATTAGCATGAACTTTGTGTACGATGCTAGTTTGGTTTTTTTGAGTGTTATTAGATGAACTTTTTTTGTCCGATTTTCCAGGATGGGGATGTTTTGCTCGATCTTTGATTTTTTGTAACTCCTTAGCAACTTCACACCCACGATAGTTGGCTGGATGGGCATCGCCGCAGTTTATGCATTTCGGGTTCACCTGCTGAGGGCATGTCGTGGTATCGTGCTTACCTGCACATTTAACACACCTAGTTTCTTTTTGACAATAGGTTTTTGTATGATTGAATCCTTGGCAGTTTTTACACTGCGGGATGAGATTCGTCGTTTTTCGCAGAGGTTCAATCTTGACCCTCATGTCCATGATCGTTTTAATATCATAAATTCTATTGATATCCTCGGTGTTGTCAAAGTTGAGGATGAAAAGAGGAAGGCTCCTCTTTACCAGCACCGATTCTCCCTTGTCATCAACTTCTCTAGTTTTCTTTATAAGGTTCACTGCATCAGTTATTTTGTAACCTTTTCCCTTGAGGTCACTCACTATATCATCAGCCTCGCACGAGTGGTGCAACCCTCTTGCAACCACTTTAACGGGTCGCGTGTTTTTATCCTCATATGTGTACCATTGGAAGTTCTTATCTTTCAGCCCAGTTGTTAGTTCCCGGTATGAACCGCTGTCTGGCGCGAAAATTTGCCAAACATTATTTGATAATGCCTTGACACTACATTGCTTTGAAGTTATTGTTTTAATAAATTGATGGATCACACTGTATTCCGCTACTCCAGTGACTGTAATCGGAGGCGGGCGTTCTTCCTTTTTAGTTTTATTACTCTGTGTAGTTTTGGATCCAGCCTTGTTTGTATCTGGCGTGCTAGAAGGACCAGCTACTTCTGGGGAAGAGGTGGCTTTACGCTTTTTGCGGCTTCTTTTCAGAATCCAATCGGTTTCCCTTGCAAGTTCTTCATCATCTGTATTATATTGAATAGGAACTTGTTGGTGAGTCTCCTTGTTATTAAGTTCATTTTTTTTCTTTGTCTTCCAATTCCTTGGTGACAGATTTCATTCTAATTTGTGTATGGTTTACATACTCACACAAGCGTAGAATGCAATCGTATAATTTGTTGAACGATGAATTGACTTAGTCGTCTTGTTGTCGATAGGTTTGGGTTCCCGTTCTGTGTTGCGCAAGCCATAGTTTGGTTTGAACGTAATACGAATCCCAATCCGCGGGCTCCTCCGTCCCGTCGTTCATCGTTGTTTGGTAAACATTCACGGCACACTGTAAACTGTAAACATTCACAAGAGCTCTGTCCGATAGATGGTTACCGTTCGGTAGTTCGCGAGAGACTGAAATACGTAAGCGACGACAAAAACTGCCCCTCTTCTCTTCGTCCATAGCAGTTGTTTAGCTCTCTACTTTTTTTTTAAATTCCTTGATCGAAAACATCTAAAACATAAAATTACAAGTAAAGTTATTGACGTCCGCAGGTGCCTTCAGGAGTAATTTTAGTGAAAAAGTGACGAAATTATCAAAAAGGGAAATAATAAGTGCCTACCTACCTAAACTTCACTGGTCAACCTACATAATTAGCAAGGGGGACGAACCGTGTTATAGGATAAACTGTTGTCAAAAGAGAAATTGTTCTAATTTGACACTCCCTCAGTGCAGACGGATAGTGTAGATACGGATTTCAATGTGAACATTTTTCAAAAATTATTCTAAAATGTGAAATACGTCATAGCAGACGCGATCGCAATAGCTTCATTTTCTACGAAAAATCGGTAAAAATAGGATAATTAATTATTGTAATTTACCTTATGTTATTGGGGTTGCTGGTCGGAAGCGTCGCTTGTCATCTTCGCCCTCGACTACCGCAGTCGCCTGATGGAGCCAATTCTTGATAAGTTCGCCTATTTCATGGTCGGTAGCGTTAGAAAATTTTGAGTGGAGTCTATGACTTCTGTTATTCAAGTTAGTAATTCAGTATGAAGAACTATAAGCATCGGGGAACTTCTAAATGATGTTCGGAATTGACGATTTTTGAGGGAATTCATACCTTTAATGACCGGTAAGTTAGCATTCATACCTTTAATGGCATAATCGGTAAGTTAGCAGATTTCTGCTTGTTCCGCATTCCCAACCAGCTGAATTGTTCAGCGAGAACATTACTCATAAGGCTGCGCATTGCGTTGTGAAGGGTGGTTTTGATGTCTTTCAGTATGAGGAGTCTCCAGATGGAACACAGAGGAACCGCATAGCTGTAACCAATATGTAATACGTTTTTCTATTAGTCCTATATTGGTTCAACAATAGATCCATAATAAATAACAGTTCCATAAAGAATTCACTCACAACGTGACTTCGAAATTGGTCATTAGACTCGATCATTGCGTTGACTTCATCAATTTTTGACATGCTTTCAGCAGGGAAGCACTGGTCAAATAATTCTGCGTGCAAAGGGTCTTCATCGTCCCTGCAGATAGGGTTCTATTAAGGATTCAATAGCACCAACTCTCTCCCTCAGATCTTTTTGTATCAATGCTGTTGAGTTTACAATTCTCCTGATTTCGGAAAGATTTTTCAGGCACTGAGCTTGAAAGTCTGGCACAGAAAAGGTTTCTAGTAAAAATCAAATCAAATAGAAGAAACATTTAGCGAATTTTCTTCAACAAAGAAATTGAATTCCGGTTTGGGACACCCTGAACCGAACCACGCATTCAGAGATTTTTTTACATGGCGTAAATATATGCAGGGCCCGAGCCCCCAATTTCTCCTGCTTCCAATTCATCCATGGTTGTGGGTGTAAATAATCAGCAGCAATCACTTCGATGACTTAATCTAGTTTATTACAGCTGTTGGATTCCGAATCAGGTAGTACCTAATGGAATACAGTTTGTTTAGTCACGATCAGTTAAGAATTTAATAGAGCTTTATGGCGAATGGACAATATGGCGCAACTCCCGCTATGGGCAGGCTACTGGTTCTCAATAGTTAACTAGCAAGGCTCGAGATAAAACTGCTGGGAACACTCGGTGCCCCTGAGTATTTTGGAAAAGCTCCGCTAGAGCTCAATGTCAGTCACATGAGACCTGGAGGTGAGGGCTCCGTCCATGGCTCCGTCATATAATATGCTTGCATGTAGGTATGTGTATCCATCCAGACGGAATCTGACGTTAGGAGCATGTTACTTAACCAAGCGCGTAATTAGGACTTCTCAGGAGTGTCAAGGAGGGGGAAATTGGCCGAATGAGGTGTGGAGTGATGCGTACCAAACTCACAGCTTTCCAACGAGTGGTGAATGATTTTTTTGGGGTCGGAAATCAGTAAGATATATATGTTCCCTAGCAACGGTTGGTTGTACGTGATAATCATGTCAAAAGTTTTCGTTAGGTTTTTTTTTATGACACCTTCGTAACGCTATAAAAACTGTTTCTGGTACCTACAGGTAGTAGGGTAGGGAACACATGAAATTGTTGTATAAAGTGAGAGATTTCAAACAAGTTGTGAACCTTTTTGGTGGGATGAAGACTGACGGAGTTACGTTTTCCCAGCAAATGGCTAGGTTGTACGAAAAATTCCCTCTAAAATTCCGTGAGCATTCCTTCGTACATTTTTTTTTAAAGCAATTTTCAGTGCCTAGTTCATGTGCCAGAGCTAAGACATGAAAACGTCAAAACCCGAAAAATGGCATTTTTGACCAGCAAAAGAGGTTTGGAAATTCAACGTTTGATTCAGCGGAATCCAATGGAGACAGTTTTCGAATAAATAGGTAGCTACTAAAATTGTTGGGCCCATTGCTTAGCTTCATCAGCATATATTATACCTGTATCTGTCGACAGTGGGGTGGAAGTGACATAGGTTGTTGGTTTATCGTCCTCTCCATTGGCTCCGCTCCTCATCGTCACCAAATTCGACGACGCCGGAATCCTCACGGGGGTTTTCACTGGAGCAGTTGGCGATTTGGTTCCTTGGCTGAGAATGTACTGTGCCTAAAATCAAGAGAAACAGGTTTCAGTATACATTTTCAACATGTCAGAATAACAACTGGGGTTATTTGGGTTAAGTGCTAGTACCTAATTTGAAAGATAATTGAGGCGCAGTTTTGCAAAAAGGTACAATTCCAAAAATGTAATTTTTCAGGAATAAAAAAAGATTACGCTCAGCATTTACTTACTTAAAAAAATAATTTTTTTTTCTCTAAATTATCTACTCTATGGTGAGATTGTGTTCATGTAGCAACATGATTCAATTACTTACTGAGATTATATTCATGTATCAACATGATTCATTTACTTCAATTACTGTTGACCAATGAAGAAGAACAAGGTTTTTCAAAAAAACTCTATTTTTCTTCAAATTCTCGCACTATGAACATTGAAGTATGGTTTTGAGCGGAATATGCAATGTTCTTCAAGAGGAAAATTTTCCCGTCGTTAGAGCCGAAACAGTTATCAGCCTCGGAGGACGAATTCAGTATCCATGAATTATTCTTATTGCTCCATACTGAGGATTCGTGCACCCGTCCGCAAGAGGGCTTCTGTTGTGGATTGGGTTTTCCTCGAGAGTCAAACTGGAGTCAACCGGAGTTCAAACGATTTCAATTGTTCCTAGAGAATCTTTTTCAGTACAAAGGAAAAATAGCTGCTGTAGGGGTTTTCCGATTTTCGTAGAGTCTGCATATAGTTTTTATGAGTTTTTATAGTCTTCATATAATTTTCGGATTTGAACGCACTACATGCATCCAAATTGCCAAAGTTCTACACATCGCCGGGGAGATGATGGAGATCGTGGATATTATGGGAAACCTGGTGTTCCCCATACGTTTCTTCAAACCCTGTCAAAAAAACACTGAGCAGATTCCGGGCATACTCAATCATTTATACAATTGTTGAATCTCGAGTGATCTACGGAACGGAGAATCCTCATCGCTACATGTAATGTGAAGTTATCATAAACAGATGGTTTAAGGTACCCCTGAAAACAGAGTGGACCTATGTATATGTAATGTCGAGGATGTCTTCGTTTACTAATTCGCCTTCCTCTCGTTCGGACGCCATGGGAATGTATAGAAAGCACGGAGATTGGAAGTATAGAGAGTTTAATTTTAAAACTGAAGTTAACTGTACAAAATAAAACTACTCGAATGAGCGTACTCCCCCTCGAGGCACGTTAAATCACTTTGATCTATTCGTTTCTATAACGATCAAACAATATCAGAAACTGAGACGAGTTTAAAACAAGGCGATGCGCGTTTGGCTTCTCAATTACAACTGCGGAATGGGGTACAGGTACCATGAGCCTTTCCCTCACCCTTTTCCTATGTCTAGTTCCAACATGCTAGCCTGCGAAGCTCCCGTAGCAATGAAATGGAGATCTATTTGATGTGCCACACAAAAATCTTGGAACTCTTGCCGTAAAGTTAGTACCTTGATCGCAAATAATTCGTTGAGGGGGTCCAAATAAATTTAGAACAAAGGTTAGGGACTTAACTGCACTGCTAGCATCCAAGGAGCGAGTATGTTGTAACACACAGTACTTAGTGAAGGCGTCAACAAAAACGTAAAGATATTCTTTGGAATCCTTCTTTCCGCTCAATTTCCCCGAGGCATCTAAGTGAAGGGTATGCCACGGTTCTGAAACCTTAGGAATTGGATGGAGTTCAATTTGGCGAGGGCCAGAATCCGATTTTGAAGTTTTACAGACAAGACAATTTTCCACAAATTTTCGCACATATTTGGCCATATGTTCAAACCAATAGTGTTGGTACAGTGCTTCTAAAGTCTTTTCGTATCCAAGATGGAAAAGAGACTCGTGAACATTATGTACGATGGCAGAACGAAGGGAATGAGGAACAATGGGAAGATACCTAGTCCGGGTGTGTCGTTGTACTTTCCTGCGTAGAATCCCAGCATGGGTTTCGTAGGTATTTTGAATTTCAGGGTCTATTTCATCCGAATTTAATTTGGAAATAATGTCAGAAATGAATGGGTCATTCTGCTGAGCAGCCATAAGCCAGTCAGTTGAAATGGCAGTCAACTCCACGCGTTTATTATTAGCAGAAGTCGCGGTATCTAGTCTTAGCGGGTGTCCTCCAATCCACTCCACCACCGTCATTGTGGTCACCTCGTAGACGTGATACCGCGGCCCCAATGTTTCCAATGGGAAGGATAGAGTGATGTGTAGGGTCAGTTGTGCATGCCAACCCGTAACCCGGGCCGACTGGTAATGCTGATGGGCTTGTGACACCTCCGATCCTGCAAGCATAGTAAATTCTCGCGGTGGGGACTGCTGGATGGTGGAGACTAAGGCGGATAGCTCGGTGGGACTTATGAGGTACGGACTCAAAATTCCTAAGGCGCTATCGCCAACCGCCAATGTCAGTTCCCTCAACATTTCTCACGTGCGCACAATCTCGAATTGTACGTCGCTCCACTGCCGTAACCCATCCAGCGTCTGGTTGACCACACTACTCCATTTATACATGTGATTCTGATACGACTGCAGCAGTAGCGTACTATTGATCACTCCGTCCGTCACCTGTTGTAGGCGTCTCATGTTGGTCTGAATCTGCCCTGACAGTGACTTGGATACGATTAGGTGGGCTGTCTCTACCTGCGTAAACCTGCGCTCACTTTCACCTCCAGCCTGGATCCCCTTCCGAACCATCTCCCAGTCGTCCGCATCCGGATTCCCAAAAAGGAAGTTGATTAGCTTGCCACCTATGTTGAAAAGGCCGCGCTTGGCACGATTCGGAGGTAGGTAGACACTGAGTTCATTGACCATTTGATTCATTTCCTGAAATACCCGTCGTGCTTGCCTGGTCTCTTGATACCCTACGGTCAATGGCGGGTTCGTTGACATAAACTTCTCTAAGGTGCTGACGAGGGTGGTCGTGGTATTGTATAGCTTCCCTAGGTCCTCGTGCAATTTGCTCATGTTGACCTCGACTAGTATCCTCCATTCGGCCGTGCTTAACACCACCGAGGTAGGATTCAGGAACACTACCCCTTGGTTACGGAGAGATGGTCCCCCGCTGGTGGCGTCCTGGCTGGCTGTGGCCAAGGCGAACAAGGTGAGGATCACCAGCATCCTGCAATCATACCAGAACGGGTGGTTAGCAGATCCAGCCGTTACGTCTTCCAATTCCCGTTGGTTAGTTACAAGCACCACGCCCGGAGGAGAGGGAGGGAGGGGCTGGTGGGACGGAACACAACTGTGGTCTCCGGTGATGTACACTTTGTGACACATACACCCACGGAAGCTATTCACACTGGCGTTAGTTGCAACACAGATTTAAATTTATTATTTAACTTATACCATTTTTACTATTACAGATTTTACTACTACCAGATTTTACCATTACACAGACGATTTTACCATTACACCGACCGCATATTTACTATTACCCGATTTTACCATTACACAGACAATTTTACCTTTACACAGATCGCATATTTTTCTCACCGTGTTACGATTATATCCTTACAACTAGACAAGTTAGGTTAACTTTGACCTCCTTATTACGTCTCCATTTAGTACTCTTGATCCCAAAGTATTCTCCTGGGCCATCCCAATGTTAGTCCTGCCCTAGCAGTTCCCACCATTCTCTAACTCTACTCAACCCACCTATAACCTCATATTGCCATCCCTCATGGTAACCTCCCTTTGATCCTGTCCTCTGAATTTGCCCAACTCTACGTACTACGCCCTAGGGTACCCTATCTTAATTTAGCGAGAATGTCCTCAATTTCCACAGTTATGGCCCCGCATGATATTCCCGATTGCGGTGTTTGGTCATCGTGCTTGGTCCATGCATTGGTAGGATGGTTCGTCCGCACCTACTCGGAATCGCCAGAGAATTCCAGCTGACAGTCTAGCAAGCGTCTTGGCAACATCCTATTCCGTCGGGGTCGGCCCCGAGGGGATCCTGGGTCACCCCGCTGGGGTTGGTCAACGCCATCTGATCTGGTTCCCCTCTCCCAAGATAGGGGTTGCGGCCCAAGGCCTGTCGGGTCTGCTTCCCAATAAGGGGTTGCAGGGGTCAGTAAGTCCTCCTCGGTTCCTTCTCCTCCACTGCTGCCTGATTCTTCACCCTCCGGGGTTGGTCCAGCAAATACTCATCCTCCTGGCCCTCTTCGCCGGTTGTTTCCTCACTCAGTCCGGTTGTGCCAGTGGTCCTAGACCCTTGAGAGGAGTTACTGTCTGTGCCCGGAGCGGGGGATTGCATCCAAGGAGGGAGAATGGAATCGATTGAACTCGTTCCACTGGAAGTGGTTGCGGGGGTTGTCACGTCCACCTGGGGTACTTCGAGACTCCCCGGCCCCTAGGTCGGGCCGTTGGGGGAAGGGGGCCATGTGGTAGCACCGGCGGTATGGCGTTCCTGATGTCTTTGATAAGGCGCCTCGTACCCTGCCAGTTCTCAGTGGCCTCGTTGAGTGAATTTTCCGGCTCCTCGTGTTGAGCTTCCTCGTCATTGCTTGGGACCGTCCCCTCGTCACCACTTGTGGCAGCCTCCTTATCCCACTCGCGCGGCCCTTCTTTGGTATTACCTTCCTCGTTGTGGTACTCGTCATCCTGGTAGGCTGGCTTTAGGCGGTTAGTATGGAGCACCGCCTCGCCTCCCCCCGCTAGCTTTACTCGGTAAGTTACGTCCGACATTCGTTCCTTGATCGCATGGGGGCCAGTCCAAGGACAGTGGAATTTAGCACACCCCCCCACTGGCTTCAAGGGGTTGTGTATGTAAACCCAGTCTCCCGCCTCATAATTCCGTGGGCGCTGTCGACGGTTGCACCGCTGAGCCCTCTTTTGCCATTGCTTGCATATCTGTAGGCGGGCCACCTGCCGGGCCTTGGCTAACCTTTCGACGGTGTGGGCCACCATTTCTTCTTCGTCCCCTATGTCATCCTCCGGCCTGACCCACGCTTCTCCCGGCAGATTTGCCTCTTGTCCGCACAACAGGTAGTGTGGGGAATACCCAGTGGCAGAGTGTTCTTGACTCCTGTAGGCTAGTAATGTGAAGGGGACCCACTGGTCCCAATCTGTTCCACTGGATCGTACGAAATGCTTGATCATCCTAGTCAATGTCCCGTGGAATCGCTCAATCACTCCGTTCGACTCGGTTCAACTCGGTACTCAATCACTTCGGACTTCGAGATGGTAAAGGGTAGTCCGGAGTTTCTTGATCCCCAGGTACTTGCATACTGCCTTCATCACGCGAGACATGAAATTGGTCCCTTGGTCCGTGAGCAGACTTTCCGGTACTCCATGGCGCAATACCACGTGCTGTATGAATGCTTGGGCTATGGTCGGGGCCGTTTGGTCCTTCAGAGGGATGGCCCTCGCATACCTTGTAAGGAGGTCAATAAATGTAACTAGGTACCTATACCCACCACGCGTGCGGGGCAGGGGTCCCACAATATCTAGGGACACTAGCTCAAAAGGGCGGTCGGGGATAGTCACAGATTGTATGGGCGCCTTTGGCCCCCCGGCTCTTCTAAGACTACAAGAGGGGCAGGTTTTCACGAATTGTCGGATGTCCCTCGTCATCCCCGGCCAGTAGTACTTATCCATCATTTTCTTGACAAGTTTATCCCTCCCAGTGTGCCCTGCCCAGGGAGGGGCGTGGCAACTAGTGAGGATGCGTTTCCTCCAGGTCGTGGGGATAACTAGCCTCCATGGTCCTTCTCCCTTCTCCGCTTGTACCAAAGCTTCCTCGTATCTTGTTTGTAGCCTGGCCCAGTCAGCTTCTTTCCCCATTCTCTGTCCTGCTCTGCTGCAAGCTCGCCTATCTGGGCGGCATCCAGTTCGCCAGGTGACGTCCCTTCCTGTATCACCGCCACAGCCCGGCTAAGGGCGTCAACATTCGTATGACTTCCGTGGTTTATGTACCACCTCGTATTTATACTCCTAACCTCAGTGCCGGTACCTAACCTCTACCGGCGTCGGTAGAGACAGGGAAATCATCTCGATAGTCGGGGTATATCAGTACGCTGGCGGAACATAGGGCGTCCTTCAACTGCTGGGTCGCGTGCTCCTATGCGTCTGCCCACTGGTAGGGTGTCTCTTTTTTCATTAGCTTGGTCAGCGGCTTCGCTATTTCTGCAAACCCTGGTATGAATCTTCGGTAGTAGCCCGCTAGTCCCAGAAATCCCCTTACTTCTTTTACGTTTCGCGGAGCTGGATACCCCTGGATAGCTGTCAGCTTTGCAGGATCCGGTTTCACTCCCTCTGAAGTGACCACATGTCTCAGGTAGTTCACCTCGGCCATGGCGAGGCTGCACTTAGCTAACCCCACCTTAACCCTCCAGTACTCGCTGGCCACAGCAGGACGCCAGAACTCGCGCGTGAGGTTTTCTCTCACATGTGATTTCCGTGTGAACACTACCCAGTTTTTGAACTGTCTTGTTGAAAATAATTGTCTGTTCATTCATCATTCTCTTCTTTTACCTTTTCACTAAACTTTTACAATCCAACTTCTAAACTTTAGGGGTTTGGACCACTTTTTTTTTTTTTTTTTTTTTTTTTTTTTTCAATTGGTACCGGTAGGTATAGGTACTTAGAAAAGCAATAGTCGATTTTTGGATCCCTCGTATGGGAATAATAAAAACGACTGAATCGTGAAATATTTCTCTATTCTCCAAAAATAAACTGACCTAGACATTGCACTAGTAACTTGAATAAAGTAGATAATTGGGACTAGGCATTGCGTCGTAGGATAGAATGGGTAACACAAGGAGTAGGAATGCAACATATAAACTAGGTAAAATGCGAGGTATGAAATAAAACTAGGTATTAGAGTTACAGGTAGGTAACGAAATTTGCAACAGGCATGCAACACATAATGAACTAGATAGAATCACGACGTTAGGCTGAAAATGACATTCATTCATCATCGTTTTGATTGCATTTCAAACACAAATGTACAGTGTGTGTTGGGCACACTGGGATTTTACACATTGCACATGATTTCTTAGTTTTCTTGTTTTTTCGGCGGGGGCAATAAGCGCAAAAGCCCTCAGATGGTACGCCTTGTTGTACTTGTTCATCCATATCTTCTATACCCGCGATCCTCTTCATCACCTTGCGATCTGGCTGAGCGATATTTTGGATGGCCGATCTCGTGATCAAGTGGCCTTTCATCATGTCAAGAGCAAGTGTTTTCAAGAAAATTCTTCTTTCGGTTATATCATTTGTATTGGCCTTGTAAATTATTTGACAATTGATGCCTCCAATATTCATGAGACCAAAGAATATAGTCAGAGGCCATCTGCATGATACTCTGGACACAGAGTAATTGCCTTTCATCTCGTCTACTACATCCACTCCGCCTTTGGTCAAGTTGTAGAATGTGATTATTTCTGGTTTAGCCAAATCCCCAGTCTCTGCATCAATTACCCCGTCTGAATGCATAGTTGAATATGCCAAGACGATTTTTTGAGGTTTGGCTTTGTATGAAACCAAAACTCCATCTCTTGTAAAACCGAATAAACTACATCGAAGAGATTTTTTCTTGGTTTCAACAAAACAGTGAGGGATTTCCCTTTTGTTTTTTCGGACTGTTCCAACTACAGTCGTTTTCTTCTCCAGCAATTCCTTTGCCAAAGGAATGGATGTAAAATAATTATCCTTAGTAATGTTCCTCCCTGTGTTCAGTATATGTTCTGCCAGACGTTTGACTACTGCACTAGCACTGTTGTCTAGGTGGTCTGGTCCACTCGGTTGACGTCCTGCATAAACCTCCAGATTACTGGTGTAAAAAGTACGTGAATCAACAAGGGCGTATATCTTGACACCATACTTGGCTGGCTTGCTTGGGATGTATTGCCGAAATTTGCATCTTCCACGGAATGCTTCTAATATTTCATCAATGGTTGTATATTCTCCTACTTGGTAGTTTTCTTTACATTTGGCATTGAACTCTTCAAAAACCTCACGGATCGGTGCTAAATTGTCCAACGCTTTTCGCTCTTCTCTGTCTTGAAAGTCGTCAAATCTCAAAGCCCGAAGAAGCAAAAGGAACCTGTTATAACTCATAGTAGCTCTAAAGCACTCTATGCCGGTACCATCAGTTGCCCAAAGTTCCTTCACGTTTACGTGTTGTGCTTTTTTTACGCCGGCCATGTATAGTAAACCAAATAGAGCAAGAATTTCGGCAAAATCGGTGTCACGGCAATCCCTTTCTCGTGAGTAATTGGCCCGTGCTCTTTGAAGGTACAGGTTGGTGTAGTGCACGATTTTTTCGATCAAAGAGTCGGGGGAAAAAAGTTTCCAGCACTACTGGAGCCTTTGCATTTTTAGCCACCCGTTTTACGCCCAGAAGATGTATCACTATATTTCTGGCTGCAGTACGGACGTTTTGACGCGGCGCGTTTGGATGCCAAACAGTTGTATTGTCCTTTCCCAAAAAACAGCTTGATGGGTCGTCATTCTCATATAGGTCATCATTGTCTTCTCCAGATTGTTCAGAATCAGTCTCATGACTGGAAAACAAATCCTCTCCATCACTTTCCACTTGGTCGATTCTGTTTTCTTCATCATGAAGATTTTCCAAATCTTCATTATTTGGAGTGGCCCATGATGGGGAAGCTAATAAAATAAAAATAAATAAAATAAAACGAAATGAATTTGAAATGATATGAAATAAAACAAAACAAAAAGACATGCAAAATGGGGTTGTACGTTGTAGAAACTTGGAAAAAAATCACCTAACCACTCAACTTGTTGAGCCCATTGTAATAGTAACATCCTTTTCTTAGAAAATTCGCGAATAAAGCAAAGTAAAACGAAATACTGATGCAAAAAATACTAGCTGAACGCAGGAAAACATACCAGTTGCTTCGTAAACAGTCCTCCCCATTTCAGCAAGCAACTTTCCACGATACATTTTGGTGTATTCTGCAATATAAATGACGAGAAAATGAAAAAAAAAAAACTTTTACACAGAAATAACTGCATCGACACGGTTTTATGAAATACTTAAATTGGTGTAGCAGCACTCGCGTGTGAGAAAAAGTTTCATAGGCACTGGAAAAATTAAAACTGGAGTACTCGCGCGTGAGAGTTCTTCTCACAACCCAGCTCTAACCAAAACAAACACTTCCTTCGGAAGCCTAGCGGTCACTGACCTTGACTGTCGTTTGTCCTTTGGCTACAAGTGCCCCTCCCCTCCAGCTATACGAGAGCCCAACATACCCGCCTTCATGTTCCCATGGCAACACAGTTTTATCCAGACGTGTGAGAGAAAATCTCATGCAGCGTGTACTGACGGGTTAAGATTGGCATCCGCCAACCTTTGGAACACTCGATCTAGTCGCTGGAGGTGTTCTTCAAAGGTCACACTGAAGATGATGACGTCATCAAGGTATACAAAACACTCTGACCCCTTCAGTTCCGACAACAGGCGGTCCATTAGCCTTTGGAAGGTTGCTGGCGCCCCCGCTAATCCAAAAGGCATCTTGGTATACTCAAAATGCCCCCCCCCCCCCCCCCCCCCAGTTGTAAATCCTGTCTTTTCGATGTCCCTCTCCGCCACCGGAATCTGGTGATATCCCCTAGCGAGGTCTATGGTGGTGAACACGGTGCTCCGTCCCAGGTGCTCGAGCGTATCGTTGATGTTGGGTAATGGATAGGTGTCCTTGTGAGTCACCTTGTTTAGGGCACGGAAATCCGTGCAGAAACAATACTTAGTGAGTCTATATTCTTCTTTGGGACAATTACCACAGGGGCGGACCAAGGACTGTCCGAGGGCCTGGTGATCCCTTTGTGGAGCATGTCCTCGACCTGCTCCCGAATAATAGCCCTTTGCCGTTCAGGTACCGGGTCGGGCCGTTCGGCGATAGGCCCGGCATCACCAGTTTCAATCCGATGTTCCACAGGCAGTTGACAGCCCATCGCCCCCGGTTCATCGAACAAGGACTCGTATTGCTGCAACAGGGTTATCAACTCAGTTTGTTCCCATCCAGATAAGTGCTCGGTCTTAGCATTCATGAGCCCCTGATGCCTTCCCGTAACCAAGGGTTCCTGCACTACAGTACTAACACTCGCAGTCGCTAGTGCCTCTACAGGAAGCATCTCCAAATTCCCCACTGGAGTGCCTGCCTCTAATGTTACCCTTCCTTGGGTCAGGTATGCTACCTTCACCCATCCTAGACCATTCCGAATGCAGGTCAGCCCTCGGGCTACCCTCAACCCATGAGTTCTCAGTTCCCGCGGTTCTAACAGTACCTCTCCAGCCAATAACTTTCCCGCTGAGAAGGGGAGGACAATCTCGCTCCAAGACGGGAGGGTATGGTTGTGCAGGATGGTGGCTAGGTGCAGCTCACCCCTTTGGCTTGGTGCTGGTAGGGATCAGGGGAGGCACCTCCTCTGGATCCTCTGCTGTCAGTGCTACTCCCCGTTCCGCTCCCTGCAGATTAGCTTCGATCGGTTTAATCCGGTCTCTCGAACTAAATCACTCGCGAAGAAATCGTCGAAACCCATTTCAAAGAAAAACGCAGTTATTGAAAAAATAGTCTATTTCCACTAATACACGAAAAACGCAAAAAACACTGTTATACCGGTTTGGGTGGTAGCAATTACTTACTGAGGTTATATTCATGTATCAACATGATTCATTTACTTAATTACTGTTGACCAATGAAGAAGAACAAGGTTTTTCAAAAAAACTCTCTTTTTCTTCAAATTCTCGCACAATGCACATGGAAGTATGGTTTTGAGCGGAATATGCAATGTTCTTCAAGAGGAAAATTTTCCCGTCTTTAGAGCCGAAACAGTTATCACATCAGCCTTGGAGGACGAATTCAGTATCCATGAATTATTCTTATTGCTCCATACTGAGGATTCGTGCACCCATCCGCAAGAGGGCCTCTGTTGTGGATTGTGTTTTCCACGAGAGTCAAACTGGAATTACCTCTGTAATCGACGATTTCAATTGTTCCTAGAGAATGTTTTTCAGTACAACGGAAAAATAGCTGCTGTAGGGGTTTTCTGATTTTCGTAGAGTCTGCATATAGTTTTTATGAGTTTTTATAGTCCTCATATAAAATTCGAATTTGAACGCACTAAATGCATCCAAATTGCCAAAGTTGTACATCGCCGGGGAGATGATGGAGATCGTGGATATTATGGGAAACCTGGTGTTTCTCATACGTTTCTTCAAACCCTGTCACAAAAACACTGAGCAGATTCCGGGCATACTCATTCATTCATACAATAAATTGTTGAATCTCGAGTGATCTACGGAACAGAGAATCCTCATCGCTACATGTAATGTAATGAAGTTATCATAAACAGATGGTTTAAGGTACCCCTGAAAACACAGTGGACTTATGTATAGTAATATCATTCGGAACTCCGTTGCTTTGAATAATTTTGAACAGTCGAGTGACCGGGGTTTCCTTGAAAATTTCACTGGCATTTTTGGGGTCACGCCATTTTCTATCAGTCTGGAAATGGATCGAACAGCGTTACTACCAAGCCTATACCCATCACCACCCATCCACAGCAGAAGTAGTTTCTTCATGACGCCGAGACAACAAAGATGCAAATTACCAGATGGGGTTCCGGAAGATCCAAAAAAAAGTTTATTTGAAATTAACACACAATTCACAAGGTTACAACGGAACCCAAAGTTGATTATGCACTGCGCGTAAGGTGTGAACGGCGATAGACGGGAGATGAGACTGACTCCTGAGGCAAGGCGTGAGGCGCTTATATGTAGATAAATCTGTCATGTCAGCAAAGGATGGTTCTGCATAGGTAATACCTCCCTCTCTAAGTTGGAAATTTCGGAGTTTTACACATCAATCTTGGGTTGTACACAATTTTTTATATATGTTACATGTGGATGAAATCTACATACACATAATATGTATCATTTGACAAAATAAAGGCAATTGAACAAGAGTATTGATTGAACATAGAATACACTATATCATTTGGCAAAACAAAGGAATAGCGTAAGAACATAGGAATAGTAAAGCATACAAGAGGTACAAAAGTAAAATGACGAAATTTACAATCAACGTAAACTTATATAACTACTAAAAGATACTAAATTCTTTAATTTGTGTCCGAGAGTTTTCAGTATGTCCGATATTGGACTACCATTTTGACAAAGAATACGAGCAAGAAAACGTATAGCAAGATTGACCATACGCTTGGTAGGGCATGTTCAAAAAACGTGAAGAATTTTCCAGACTTCTAATTTGACTTGCGATAGATCTAGATTTTTGAATTGAATTACGTGGTCCACAGTCTTTGTTGAATCTAACTTCAAATTGAATTGCTTACTAATAATGGCGTGCCTGTAATACTGCGATGGGCTGCGAAAAGAATTTGGTTGTGATATCAGGTTTTTGCTAGGCCTGACCAGAAAAACTCCTTGGAGGTTCCGCAACTCTTTTCTGAATTCAGAAGCAATCGTCAGTACGTCTCCGTGAGGAAACACGAGTAGATATTGGTTGGTCCTATTGATGAGGGACACATAATTTGTCGGAATATCTAGGTTGGCGTACTCGAAATTGTCTGTGGAGCTGTTTAACAAAAATTCAGCTTCGCATCTTGGACTAGCGTCTATGAGAAAGTGCCCGGGACAAAGATAGTACGAGGTGCCAGACGGGCAGACGTCTCGTAGTGGCAAGACTTCATAACGGGATTTGAGGAAGTATAGAACAGAGGGAGCAATAGTTAGACCTACGTAATTAGAGTCAGTGTTTGTAGGTAGGGATTCGAAATAGTGTAGTGATTGAGGGCAGAACAGACAAGGCGAAAGCTAGCTGGAGAATGGTTGTATAATTATTGGCCCCTTGGCTCTTTATAGTCCCCTGACATGATCATAGGGGGGTCGGGGGGTCCCCACTCTGAGGTACAGCATGTATGTACATCGCATTGGTTGTGGAGGAGCAGCCGATCACAACACTGCTCCCCCCAGAATTTAAGTAACGCATGTTTTAAATTTTGTTTGGCGTGCCGGTTCAGTGGCGTGCGTGGGTGGCTGAGCGTGTTGGTGGTTGGGCTGTCCGGGTGGATGCGTGGGTCGGTGTCGTGGGGCGGTGGGGCGTGTCCGTTTAGTGGCGGGTGCGCCGGTGCTGGTGTGATGGGTCGCGCCGGTGGCGGATGCTGGCCGTGCGGTAGTGGGGCTTTGGTTTCCGGGGGCGTTGCGGCGTTAGCGGCGGTGCCGTCTTGGGCGACGTCGGCCGTGCCGTGGGCGTGGCGGAGAGTGACGTGCCGGGGGTGTCCGTCTGCGTGCCGCGTTCCATAGTTGCCAGTAGAGCTTTGGCTATGTGGCAGGCGTAGGTGGCTTTGGTAGAGGTGTCGGGCGAGACTTGCACTTCTACCGTGTGCTGTGTGGGCCGTCGTACTCCGTGAAGGCAGCAGTCGCTGCAGGTGCCGACGTACGGCGGGAGCTGCAGCGTGACTGTGTGGTTCGGGGGTGTAGTGACGGGGAGCACGGGTGTGCCTGGTGTCGCCGTCGACGGCTGCGGGGTGAGCGGGCGGATACCCGGCGGTGGCTGTCGGTGGGGTGGCGGGTGCTGCCTTGGATGGGCATCGCGCCGGCTCGAGAAATGGCCATCACCTGACGGATGGGGATCGGGCCATATCGACCTGGTAGCTGTGGCCGGGTTGGCTTCCTCTTCGCCGGGGCCGGCGGTGACGGCGTGATGGCGAGGTCGCGGAGAAGCTGGGCGGCTGTTGGAGGTTACGGCGACATGGCTGTATAGTGGTTGACGTTGCTTGTGGGCTCGCATTTTTATAGTCGCGGCTGTGGGGCGGGGGGCGGCCGGCGGTATGTTGGGGGTGTCCGTGGTGTGCGTAGGTGGGGGTGCCGGCTTACATCGGTCGATGGACACTGACGGCGTACGGCGATCGTCCGTGAGGTACGTGACTGTTTTGCCGTTGTTTGTGAGTATTTGATGGGGGCCGGTGTAGGGTGGCTCTAGTTTCCCCCGTGGTGTGTTGACGCGTACGTACACATGGGTCGCTGTGCGCAAGGTAGTTGGCATGTAAGACTGAGTGTAGTGGCGGTAAGACTCGTTCGTGCGGAGGGGTATGGTTGTCGGTGGCGGCTGAGCGAACAAATCCCCTGGGAGGCGTGGTGTGGCCGAAAAGAGGCGTTGAGCCGGCGAGTAGCCGTCGGGGCCCGGGCGGTTTCGTAGGCCGAGGAGGAGGCCGCTGAGTTGAGTGGCCCAAGTGCGGGACGTGGCGGTAGCGATTATTGCGTCCTTAAGGACGCGGTGTAGGCGCTCGACTAGGCCGTTCGCTTGTGGGTGGTATGTGTTCGTGTGATGGACCTCCGTGCCCATGGATGTGCAGTATTTGTGAAAGTCGGCGGAGGTGAACTGTGTGCCCTGGTCGGTGGTTATGTGTGCAGGGGAGCCGTAGCGTGCGATCCAGTGTGTGTGTAGGACCGTGATTACTGCGTCGGCAGAAATGGTCGATAGGGGGGCACATTCGAACCAGCCAGTGGCGTGGTCGATCATCGACAGTATATATTTTTTCTTTGCCGACGGTGGTAGTGGGCCGAAGAGGTCTATGTGGACGTGTTCGAGCGGCGCTGCGTCGGGGAATTCGCCGAGGGGGGCCCTGGTGTGGCGCGTTGTTTTTGCGCGGTTGCAGCTCGGGCAGGCGCGCGTGAATAGTCTGATTGATGACGTCATGTTTGGCCAGTAGTATCGGGCTCGAATGAGGGCGGTCGTTGCTTTTATCCCTGGGTGCGTCATCCCGTGTAAGTGCCGGAAAACGGCGAGGCGAAGCGGCGTCGGGATGTAGGGGCGGGGGGCGGCGTCGGTGTCGTCACACATGATGTCGTGGCCTTGTATCCGGTGTGCCGTGAGGGTCATGGTGGTGAGGTGGTCATTGGCGGCCTGTGCGTCGGCGAGTTGTTGGATCGTGAAGGGAGTGCAATGGTCTGCGACCGCGTGGGTAGCGGGTGTGTTAGCCGTCGGTGGTAGGCGAGAGAGATAGTCGGCGACGATGTTCGTTGGGCCCTCGGCGTACCGGATGTCCGTAGTAAATTCGGAGATGAATCTGAGGTGCCGAAGTCTCGTTGGCGGGGCCGTATTGGATTGAGTCGCAAGAGAGGTCGTTAGGGGCTTGTGGTCCGTGTAGACGGTCAGTGGGCGCCCTTCGCCCTTCGATTTGTTGGCGAAAATGCACTATGGCGAGGTATATAGCCAATAGTTCGTGGTCAAATGCGCTGTAATTACGTTGAGCCGGGTTGAGTGTGCGTGAGAAAAAACCCAGCGGGCATAGGTGCGATTTGTCGATGAAGTGCAGCGCTGCCCCGACGGCGAAATCCGACGAGTCCGTATGTAGGACGAGTGGTTGGGTCGGGGCCGGATGGGCGAGTGTGACGGAGCTTTCGAGTAAGCGTTTTGCGCGGTTAATGCGTCAGCTGCGTCGGTGGTCCACGTGAGCGTGCGGTTGTCTTTTTTCTTTGCATCGGGTGGTATCATTTCCACTAGGGGGCGAAGAGTAGATGCGGCTCGTGGTAAGGCTCGGTGATAGAAGTTAATCAGGCCGAGGAACGTTCGGAGCTCGTGGACGGTGTTGGGTCGAGGAAATTTCTTGATGAGGGCCGTGCGTTCCGGTAGGGGTGTGATCCCGTCAGCTGAGACGTTATGGCCGAGAAATTTGACTGACGGTCGGGCGAGCTGGCATTTGGCAGTGTTGATTTGTAGTCCGTATTTGGCGAGGGTCTCGAGGAGCGTGCGTACGTGTGTGTAGTGTTCAGACGGGGTCGCCGAGGCGACCAGTATGTCGTCAAGGTAACAGTACACGAAGGGTAGGTTGCGTAGGACGTGGTCCATGTAGCGTTGCCACGTTTGCGCTGCGTTTCGTAAGCCGAAATTCATTCGTTTGAATTGGTAGGCGCCGAAGGGGGTTAGGATCGTCGTTTTCGGTACGTCGCATTCGCTGATTTTGCAGTGGAAAAATGCGCGGGCGAGGTCAAACGTGCTGTACACGGTGGTCCCGTACAGGGCTGTCGTGTAGGTGTGGGACGGTGTAGCGATCCGGTATTGTGAGCCGATTCAGTGCCCTGTAGTCCCCAACGGGACGTATATCGCCGTCGGGTTTCGGGACGATGTGTAGCGGGCTTGACCACGGTGCTTCCGAAGGTTCGATGACCCCCGCCGCTAGTAGTTCGCCGAAATGGGCCTTTGCTTTCGCATAAAGGTCCGGTGATAATCGGCGAAGTTTCGCATGGCACAGGGGTCCCTTCGTGACAATATGATGTTCCACGGGCGCGTCGCATGGTGTGTCGGCTGGTTTGTAGTAGTCGAGAAGGGCTTGGAAGCAGGGCTCGTTCGTTGTAGTGGTGCAAATTGATTGTCCCGGAGGTACGAGTTCCACTGTTCCGGTAATGTACCGCTCCGTGGCCGCGTTGATGAGTCGGGCGTTGGGTAGGTCGACGAGTAGGCCGTGATACGTCAAAAAGTCGGAGCCGAGGATCGGTGTTGATACGTCGGCGACTGTGAAGGTCCATTCGTACGGAGGAAGATCAGGTAGGTGTACTGAGGCGGCGTGTGTTCCGTACATCTTGATCTCGGTGCCATTTGCGGCACGTAAAGCGCTTGGACGTGTGGTTCTTCGACGTAGCAGGGTGTTCGGGACGATTGACACGTCGGAGCCGGTGTCAACGAGGAAGTGTAGGGCGGTTCGCTTGCATCGAATGAAGAGCCGAGAGGTTGGTGGGTTGCGCACAGCCGTTACGGCTGGTCGGGCCGTGCGTTGTCGTTTTCCGATGGTTTCGTGCGCCAGCTGCAGGGGCTGCGGCATTTTAGTGCCCGGGGGCCCCATGTGCGGTGGTAGAAGCATAGGGTGGTCGTCGGGCGGCGAGTGGTCGGTGTCGGCTGTGTCGGCGGGCGCCGTTGTCGTCTGTTCTGTATCACTTCAACCTCTTCGGTGACGGTAGCCACCTGAGGAGGCGGGGCGAAGGGTATGAGGCGGTCGGCGAGAGCAGCGAGTTTCGTGATGTCGGGTTCGTCACGCGCCGCTATGTGTAGGCGAATGCTGTCTGGGAGGGCGCGGAGGAAAAGCTGCCGGATGAGCGGGGTCGGTGTGTCAGCCGGGAGTGCTCGGGTGAGTTTCGGGCGAGGACTGACAGTAGCTCGTCGTCGGAGGTCGGTTGGAGTAAGGCGGTGAGCCGGGAACCATCGGAAGGTGCGTGTGTAGCTAAAAGGCGAGTTTTCAACGTCTGGTAGCTGTTGGCGTTCGAGGGGTTGAGGTCGGCGCAGAGATCCGCTTGTCGGGGCTCGAGTGCGAGGAATGCTCGGACGAACTTCGCGTGTGGCGTCGTAAGGCCTTCGTGTGCGAGTATGATCTCGAGTTGTGCGAACCAGACGTGCGGAAATGCGGGGTCGAACGGCCGGAGCTTGAGGATCGATGGCGGCGGATTCGCTTCGGGAGTTTTTTGCGGTTCCTGATCCGTCATCGTCTTTTTCTTGGAAGGTGCCAGTCCGTTGAGGTGTCAGCAGGAAGTGTGCGAGGCGCCGGCGTCCGTTTCCTTATATAGGAATCGGATGGTGTGGCGAAGTAGCGGGGGGCGCTGCGATAGCCGTCGAGGCGGGCGTCGAAGTGGGGCGCCGCTGTGTGGCGTCGGTGGGGGCCGCGCGCGGTGTGGCTCGTTGCTGCGGAGGCGGTGCTTCGACGCAGTTGAATGGCGGGCGCTGAGCGGCGTTGTAGACGTCGGTTGGTCACCAGTGTAGTGATTGAGGGCAGAACAGACAAGGCGAAAGCTAGCTGGAGAATGGCTCTTTATAGTCCCCTGACATGATCATAGGGGGGTCCCCACTCTGAGGTACAGCATGTATGTACATCGCATTGGTTGTGGAGGAGCAGCCGATCACAACAATAGTATAGGTCGAGATTCCTGGGATCGACTTTGGATACATCTAGGAAGTAAGTACACGATTTCGTCCGCCGATAAAACATCGGACTTTGTTATGTGTTTTGATTTTGAATAGGTCTTTTGCAGTGTGGTTGAGGAATCGGGCCATAAAATTCTGTCAAATAATCTAGTTCTTTTAGTAAGAGTTCCTAACAGGATGCTAGGGTGGAGTTTTACTAGTTCGCAGAACTAAGTGACGTTTCAATATCCTGTATTTCGTTTAATAGGAGGTTCAAAGATATCTGACAGTGCTATAGGAAATCGTTCGTCGAGCGAATATGAGTGTCTTCTCCAGCTAACATTTCTTGTAGTGATTCTAATTCCTTGCTAATTTGGAGGTTGTGGTTAATAACTTCCATAGTTTCATTGAAATTTCGAAAATTTTGATAGATTATTGTGAGTCTAATTGAGACAGAAATGTCTCCTGATTACGTTGCAAGTGGTTAATATTACGTTATCATATCGTTCGCTGTCTTTCGCCTCGAGATTCCCTGTGACAAATTTGATCAATGACCCTAGTCCGTTAGTCAGTCGTCTTTTTGGTCTCTTAGTTTGGGTAGTTGGCTTGAAGTTTTGCATCTTTACATCGATCACTTGAAACGTATGATTTATGGTCGTCAAAAACATATCGGTACGTTCTAGATAGTTGCTTTGTGAGCGGATGTCGGTGTCGAGAGCTTGTAGATAGTGGTTGCGAAGGACGTCAGTTTTTGGATTGTAGAGTTGAGGTCATAGAAATGGGTGATCGTATGGTAACCTTCTACGATGATCGTATGGTAATCCCAACGGCCTTATCAGGTGGAATAAACCGGTTCCCGTGAGATCACCGAAGTTAAGAAACCTCGAGCGTGGTTAGTACTTGGATGGGTGACCGCCGTGACACGTGGTGACACGTCCAAGTATGACCCATGTAGCTGTTGGGCGAACCCCTCTCCACTCAAGGGGGCGAGGCAATGAGCAGCCAAGTAAAGAGCGAAATGATCAGATCGAATTCTGATCCTCCATTGGAGGACAGCTGATCACGTCCGCGACGCCGGCAGGGCAGTCGGACGAAAAGCCCCAGCCTGAAATGGCTGTTACTTTACTTTACTTTACTTTTTT
The DNA here is from genome assembly GCA_954871275.1 of Leptopterna dolabrata. Lineage (NCBI taxonomy): Eukaryota > Metazoa > Arthropoda > Insecta > Hemiptera > Miridae > Leptopterna > Leptopterna dolabrata. Next base: position 21,902,899 of record OX940976.1, read on the forward strand.
TCTACGATCTTTGCGGGCCTGAATAGGACAGGTAGCAGTCCCAGGTTGGACGTTATGTTAATTACTTCTAATCCCTTTGAAGATGAGATTAGTAACAAAATTCTGAAACAGCAGTCAGAGCAAGGAATCCTTTAGGATTTCCAAACACATTCTTTCTCTAAGGTGGGGAATTTCGTTTTGAGTGAAGATTAGGTTTCGATTGTGGGTAAGTAATTTTGCAAAGTGACACATGGTAACTCCACAGTCATCGTTGTTCTCTTGCTGGTGAATGGTTAGCATGTGAGTTGTACTCCAATTTTCAGAGTCTAATAGTTTTTCCTTCTTATTTAAGAATTCGTAAGCCAAGTAGGACTGGATGTTTTCTAAGATTTCGACTGCGTTTTGATGAGCAGTGCCGTTTTTAATTCTTTCCTTACATTTGGAATCAAAGTAAGATGTCTGTTTTTTCTTTACATCGACCAGTACTAGACTCCAGTGGCTGGATTTGTGTATGGGAAAGACAATGAGGTCTTTTGAGATGTCGGATTTTCTGGTGAAGTGTCTTACGCTACCAAAATCGTGGGCTTCAAACATGGTATATAAGAATGAGTTGAAACAGAAAGTAGATGGTAGAGTTTTGCTGTTCCGACTTCTTTCCGGACTTCGTTAAATCCCCCCCCCCCCCCCCCCAGCGGATGTACGTGACGTCACCGGATACGAGACGGACCTCCGGGTACTCACCTGCTTGGTCCGAAACCCACCATGACGTCATCCACAATATTCAAAACTCGGTTCAGAACCCCCACACACCTGACACCCTAATGGGTGGAGGGGGGTGGGTACTTGGTCCCAGGACCCCCATGGGGGTCTCAGACCACCCGGGGGGAGGGGGAGGAGGGATCCAGAGACCACAGAGACGTCAATGATGAAGGCCCCTCTCGGTGTCACCACCAAGAGATCTGGCAAATAGCTCCGCTCCACTAGGTTGAAGTGTGGCTCAAGCCACACCGACCATCCTTTGTGTCGTGCGTAAACATGCAACAGGTCCAGGGCAGCATTATGACGGGCGCACCTAGGGTGCACCATGGAGGGGCAGACCTGGAGGACATGAGCAGTCGTTTCATTTATGTTGTGACAACCCATTCGACAGTGATGGGTAGTTCCAGTACGCTGACCCCTTGAGTGCCGGACCGTAGTGACCATTGATCAGCCCAATAGTTCCGAAATTCTTGGTCTGTATGCCTGGCTTGTGCTCTTCCATTGCCCAGGATATCTTCTGCTATGGCAGTTCTATCCCCATCCCACAGCATCCTGAACCTAGCAAATCTATCTCTTCTCGTTTCTGGTAGTGTATCATTACTCTGAACGTGGTCCCTGTGCGAACGAGGGGCCAGACCACTGATGTGTGATAGCCAGAGGAGTAGATCATCCTGGGGGTTCTGGTCTTGCACGACCATTCTCGAGGCGTTTATCAGTGGCTGATGGCGTTGGTCTTGTTCTACCGCCCGTCGAGCCAAGCCAATACCCATAAGTCAAACGAGTGCTGGGAAACCTCCTGTCGGGGGTTTGACTATGCTGGAGTTGCATCATTGGTCTGAACAGAATTCCCATGTAACCGTTCCAATACATCCCGGTAATGTGGTCTTGCTCGAACTGCTTCCACAGATTTGATTGTTCTATCAACCATTTTTGTGGCAAGAGCTCGGTTCATTTGGGTGTTTGGTATTGTACCCTCCAGCTGAAGCTCCATTGCTGCCATGATGTTCATTTCCTCTTGTGACCATTATCTGCATCATTTTGGCCAGTCTCATTAAGGGCACACTGTTCTGGATGAGCTGATCTAATATGTTTAGAAAGTCCTATGCGTGAGCCAAAGGTTCTTTCACAGTGGCCACACTGATGTTCCTGCATTCTACTGGCGATAATCGGTTGCTTGGATCGCCACCTCTTTAGCCTTAGTGAACACAGTACATTTTGGGTCCCCTGTTATGTGCTTGGCAGGCTTCTTCGCTGCCTTGCAGGACATGCACTCTATCTCTGACTGCTGCTTCATACAAAGCGCAGCCTTATGACCTTTTTCTCCACAGCGTTTACAACCTCTTCCCCGGGGAGACAAACTGTACAATCCACTGAGCGATGACCCACTCTTGTGCACCTGAAACACCACAGAACAGGTATGTACGGAGTCACAGGGCATCGGCACCACCCTATGTATAACTTCGGATCGTTCATAATTGCCCTATAAAGCTGGGTTTCCACCTCAACCTCCCAGCTCACTGGACGTCCATCCCCACGCCTGATCATCCTCTTGGGGCTAAATCTAGCCTTGAATGCGTCTAAGTTCATGTTCGGGAAGTTTTTTTGCCGGACGGCAGCCTGGAGTTGCTCATCTGTCAAGGAGCTCTCCCTTATTCCACCAACAACTATGCATGGTCTCATTTTTGGCATCAACTCCATTTTCAAACCAGCACCCCCTGCACTGGTATCTGCCATGATCTTCCTGGCTTCTTGAAGGTTTGCTGCTTCTAAAATGACCTTTTTGTCCCGCCCTCACCTCATGTTAACCAGCTGCTAACCCTTTGATTTAGGGTCCACCTTTTCTGCCAAAGCTTTTTCGACCGTTTCAGATGAATCTATCATAGTGTTGTTATCAGCTGGCTGGACAACAACAAAGTGCTTGGGCTGTTGGGCAGCCTTTGTAGCTGTGGCATAAGATTTTATATTGGTCCCAGTCTTTGGGGGGCTGGGTCCGACGCATGGCCTAGGCTGTGGTGTCCGTGGCCTTGCAGCCTCAGTGTCGCGTCTGGGCCCTGGTGTCTGGCTCTGACCAGCCACCACAGGGGCACCCCCAGCATGCAGGGCCGTGGTGGCGGTCTGCAGCAAGGTTGCAATCTGATGCAACACATCAGACAGGTCCTGATTCTGTTGTTCCACCAAGTCACCCCTGGAAGCTGCCAAGCCTTCCAGCGTTTTGATCCTTAAGTCCATGTGGACGACTCGCCTCAGAATTGCCGCCACAGCCTCACTTATAGGCTTGAGGGCACTCTGACCTCTATCTTGACCCACTTTTATATCACGACAGATTCTCAGGAAGTCGGCTGATGCGGAATTCCATAGGTCCCGTAATTCTAACGCCGCATCGGAATCCCCAGTATCAACCGGTGGCCTCGTACAGCCGTGAACACTTTCCCCTGCCTGTGCAGATTCCTCTTCACCACTACTGTTCCCCATTCCCCCACGTATTCTGAGTGGTGGATGCGCCTCTGTCGGGGTGTACGGTGGTACTGCCTCTTCCTGTGTAGTAGGGCTTCCGGGCTCCTCTGGGTGGGCCCCCATTCCATCAGTCAATATTATATCAGCCCACTGCGACCTCTGTTTGGGCTTAATGAGGAATCCTTGGTCAGAGGGACCGAGATTAGTGAAGGCCGTTTTATTCCACAGCGATGGTTGGTGGTGTTTCCAGTCCGCCTGGATCCACTTGTCTCTCCTTTCAGCCTCCTCCATACGACTGTTCTTGTATTTTCCGTCTCTTTTGGGCACCCCATCAATCGCCGAATATATGGCCCCTTGAACCGCAGCAATAGCCCTCTGCTACTCTTCTTTCGACATATAGGCCCGATAGCCCTCGGGGTCCACTTGGCCATGGTGCGTCATGGCTCGATGTTCATTTTCTTCATCAAGTGACACCAACTGCCTCACAATTGGTTCACGAGTTCCTTCAGGGTCTCTCCCAGAGAACCACAGGGAAACCCTAGGGGGGTAGACCACGTCTGTCATGGATTCGACCGCATATTTCGCAGCAAGTGCGGCAGCACCGATTAGTGAGTGCCAGTTGTTGTTGGCAACGGCATACGCAGAGAAGGCCATCATGGCGTTCCTATCTGCTTCCCTGATTGGTTGGGTCGATGTAGCAGTGTAAAACGCTATATCGTGCTCCTCAGCAATTTCGTCTTCGTAGTCCACCGGTGGACCATTATTAATTGGCCCATTAGGACCAAAATATCTGTGGCTTGGAAGGTGAAAACCTTGTTGAGCCATTTAAACAACAGAGGAAGGCGTTGTTCCTTTAAAAGAAATTTAAAGGGACCGGGGAAAAAAAAAAGAGAAAAACAAAGCGAGTGCTCGAGACGGAGGCCCCGTTCCCGACGTGCGCTTGGGGCGCTTTGTCAGCACTTTGCCGGTGCCAACAACCTCGGTCACGTTGTCGTCGCGCCTCACAGGAGAGCGAAAAGTTAGTAGCCCAGGCCCTTGGAAGGGCTCGAACGGACTTGGAGACAGAACTAATGCTAAGCACTTAACATTCTATTCCTGCGGAACTAATTTTCTTAATAAAATTCGCTCATGAATCCCGGTAAATCGGCGATATAACACGGAGAGCTTGACCGAGTTGTTAACACCGTGAGAACCAGAAGTGAACTCAATAGCCATCGGCCCATCAAGCCATTGGCCAGGTCTCAGAGTGAGGAGATTTTGTCTCGTTATTCTTAACACAAATTTGTGAGAGAGTGTTTCCGAATATGGTAACTCGACGTTCCAGGCATTTTGAACTTTCGTTTCGAAATATTTTCGCGGAGTTTTAATATTTGAGAAATGTGCTATCTCCTTGGTGTTGTGATATCGGGGATAGATTTCAACTGTTTTCAGAACGGGGTCTATTTCAACTTCCTCTTTGTTGCATCTCGGTTTTGCTTTACTCTGTCTTTGCACATTTTTTATAAATATTTCGGAGGGGATTTCTGGTGGATCAATTCTGTCTACGTTTCTAGTTTCAGCAATTTTTTCTTTTTGATCTTGGAATTTCTTCGAAAGATGAGTGTATAGGGCTTTAGTTTTCTCCTTGTGTCGGTTTAGGTAATCATGCGCCATCGTCTTCTCATGTCCATTTCCAAAATGGTTCGGTTATTCACATGACCATACAAGATTTCGAAGGGTGTTAACTTTGAGGTGGAGTGAATTGAATTGTTATATGCAATTATTTTTTTTTCTTTTTTTTGCGTAAGGCGGTGAGGAAATCTTGAGGTCCATAGGTGGGAAAATCACGCTCACGCTGATCAGCCAGATGCTGAAGCACGCGATTGGCTAAAAATGGGGCAGAGGCGGTGCCATAGGTCACTGTGCACAGTGCATGGTCTTGAATAGGCTCAGAAGGGGAATCACGCCAAACCAAGCGAAGCATGTCCTGATCCTCGGGGGGATGGTTTATTTGCCGGAACATTTGGCGAATATCAGCAATGAATACGAGCTTGAATGACCTGAATTTGGTTATCATCTCACTGATATCTGATTGAAGCTTGGGTCCTACGAGCAGGATTTCATTCAGCGACCTTCCATTGGAGGTGCGCTGTGACGCATTGAATACAACCCGAATTTTTTCAGGGGGATCATCAGGGCGGTGGACAGCATGATGAGGCAAATAGTAGTGAGGAGTGTTAGGGCAAGGTTTGGATACAGGGCGCATGTGACCTTGAGTTAAATACTCACGCATGAATGCAGAATAGGATTGAGCAAGTACAGGATTTTTAGCAAGCTTAGATTCCAGGCGGTATAACTGCCTGAGAGCAATGTGGCGTGATTCAACTAAAGAGCGACGATCTTCGGCAAATGGCAGTGGGACTATATAGCGGCCTGTCGCGTCCTGTCTAACTTGATCACAAAACAGATTTTCAGCTAGGATTTCAAGGGGGCTCCAAGGTTGGGCCTCCTCAACAGACTCTACAGCTGCGTTCACATGGATGCGGAAAGTGCGGAAATGCGTAACGTGCGGAAACTGCGGAAAAGTAGTGGGGGGACCTGCGGAAGTGCGTAAAGTGCGGAATGTGTTCACATGGATGCGGAAAGGAGGTGCGGAAACTTCCGTTGCCTTGACAACGATGATAAACAAACCGGCTTTTTTCCCGCCCAGCTTCGCTCTCGCGCACATCGTCCTTCCACTTTCATCGTCGTCACTTCCAACGACCATAAACCCCATATTTCGTTTCATTTTCCATAACCATTCCTTTTCTGTATTTACCATTAAAATATCTTTTGTTCAAAACGTTTGTTTTTGCGTTGACAAGAGCCCTAAACGAAGGATCAAATGAGAACATTGAAACCTCAACCAAGTCTTCTGTAAAGTCACTGACAAGCTACACTCGTGCACTGTTAACTAGTAGGTAAACTAAACTCGATATAATACAACAAAACTCAGTATAATAATAATATAATTTTAAAAAATTGTGTAGGTATATTTTACAATAAGTAGGTAGGTATATATTACAAAAGTGGAAGACCTCACGTCGTGCCTGCAATCGAAAAAAAAAATTAATATTCTTTATTATTTACCACAATTATTTATTACCACATAAAAATAAGGGCACAGCCTCGTATGGTCTCGTATTCAACACAAACAAACATTATACATATACTTCATGTCCAATGAACAGGAACATTTATTATCTAACCTACACATATTATATAGGTATAGGTACATGAACGTACCTAACAGTATTTTAGCCACAATGCCACAAACCACATTTACAACCACATAAAAATAAGAGCACAGCCTCGTATGGTCTCGTATTCAACACAAACAAACATTATACATATACTTCATGTCCAATGAACAGGAACATATTATCTAACCTACACATATATAGGTATAGGTACATGAACGTACCTAACAGTGTTTTAGCCACAATGCCACAAACCACATTTACAACCACATAAAAATAAGAGCACAGCCTCGTATGGTCTCGTATTCAACACAAACAAACATTATACATATACTTCATGTCCAATGAACAGGAATATATTATCTAACCTACACATATATAGGTATAGGTACATGAACGTACCTAACAGTGTTTTAGCCACAATGCCACAAACCACATTTACAACCACATAAAAATAAGAGCACAGCCTCGTATGGTCTCATATTCAACACAGACAAACATTATACATATACTTCATGTCCAATGAACAGGAACATAAATATCTAACCTACACATATATAAGTGGGTGTATGACAGTTCCGCGCAAATCCCCAAAAAGTATGACAGTTCCGCGCCAATAAGGTCTTCCTGAACCTTACAGTTCCGCGCGGTTCCATATGACAGTTCCGCGCAAAAGAAATTAGGGAATGACGACCAAAGATGTTAGACTCATGCGAAAATATCGTGTATTTCATAAAAATCAACCTGAGCAGCGATTGGGCATAAAAGAATCGCGAAAAAAAATTATGTAGTAAAGTATACTATATATACCTATATATACAACTAAAAAACTATAGTTTTTACAAATTTTTACTGTTCTTGATGACCATAGTGGAATTGGAGGCGTTGTACTAGGTCGTAAGCAGAAATTTCGCAGTTGTTGTACTTCTCCAAGCAGTTTTCTAAGTGAGTTTTTTTTTTTTTCTGTTTCCTCCCTCGTCTAATTGTTTTCGAGCTGTTGAAACTGTTGATGGTGGCTTGGCTGGTGATTTGCGAGTCCTTAATTGCATCCAAAAACAAGAAAATGTTAGGGTTGTCGCAATAAAAATTTTTGGAGAATGATGAATGGAAGGACTCGCAAGCATTTGTTGTGCGCGCTGAGTCCGTACCGGGGAAGGCCCATTGTGACGGAGGGAAGGTGCTTGAGTCAAAGATGTAGTACTCCAACAAATACTCGGCGAAGTCAAAAACTCGAGAGTTGACGGGCATCGACGGCAACATGTCGAGTATGAAGCAACTTGCAACGTCCTTCGAAGCAAGAAATGGCATTCCAAAAACCAGCTTCATCCATTTACCCTCTTCGCTTTCTTTATCTTGGTAGAGCGTCTGGAGGCCACAAGCTTGAATTTGGCGATACCAAGCTTGAGTCAAATGAAATCGGCATCCCACCACCTGTATCGCGGGCCACGTCGCCACCGCTGCATTTCTAATAGCCATTTCAAAATCCGCGACGATTTTCTGGGGTTGAAGGCATAATTCATTTTCGGCACATTTAGCGGTCAATTTCTCAAAAAATTCGCGGTACACAAGTTCATTCTTGGAGGGAAGTAGGGCCCACACCAATGCAACATAATGTCCATTCTTCTGGACGTGTATAGTAAAAAGTTGGGCAAAAAACTTAGTGCACTTGTCAAATGTTCCATCAACCAAGATCGAATCTACCGAACAAAGATGAGCTAAATTTGCGGCCGTTGAAAAGCAAATAACGTTGGTTGCTGTGTCATTTATCAAGACAAAGGGCTCATTGTCATGTGTTTTTACGTCCATTTTAATAAGTGCTGAATGAACTTCACATATGTTTTTGGGTAGAGGGGGCAAAACAGAACGTCTTTTACGATAAACACTCAAACGGAAGCTGTCGATGTCACTCACTGTAACTTCCTTCGAGGCTGCCTGATTGACGATTTCTTTACGGATGAGGTTCATTGGTCGAGAAAACAGATCGTCCATGGCTTTAATTTTTAAAGAATTCGATAGTTTTTGTCGCACTGTTAAAGCTCGGATCTCGTGATCGTGGACTGCATTGGTGTCATCGACGACGACGTCAGAGCTGGCATTCGTGTAAATTCTTCCTCGACAAGACTTTTCCACGCACCTCCAAGAAATTCCGCGAGTTACTTCCCGGTCGCGGCGAAACTTAAAACTTTTATAAACAACGTGGGGTTTGCCTTTCTCACTTACGAGTACACACTCCATCTCAACTGACGTCTCATAGAAAACTGACACATCCTGCGGAAATCGTGACCCTCTAGATAAGCAGTAATACAAGAAACCAATAATATTTTTAATTCACAACCTTTCTATGATACAACAACTTTCAAAGGGCACTGTGGGGCAATTTTAGTTCACTAATTTCAAAGTGCACTCGTAAGGTCGTCGAGAGCGATGGTACATACAAACAGGTAGTAGCTTCAACGTTGACTCTTCGCGCGGAACTGTCATATGGAAATAGCGTCTCGGCCGCGCGGAACTGTCATATTCAACAAACCATTTTTCGGGGATTTGCGCGGAACTGTCATACACCCATATAAGTATAGGTACATGAACGTTCCTAACATTTTTTTTAGCCACAAACCACATTCCTGTAACCAATCTCGGACGGTCAGACACATTTCGGTGAACCCACGTTCCCATTTTACAGCCAACAGCATTCTGCTATACAAGCGTCCAACAAGTACGTGAGCTTACTCTGTCTTTCCACCTCGGTAGCCAAGGCCTCGATGCATTTCTGCCGAATCCTCAAGCGCGCAGCCAAGCCTAGGGTGGCCGTGTCCTTGGCGAATGACAGAAAAAACAGCTCCTCGGCGGTATACTCCTTGGAGGCAGATGAGGAGGCCAGCTGCTGTAGTAACGCGGCTTCAAAACTCGTATTTTCTTTGTGTTGCTGTTGCCCTACAAACAGAGAACAATGAAATTTTCTTGGAATGAAACAGACTACCTTTCTGCTACAATTTACTGGAAATCCTCATAGATGATTTCCAACAGCAATGCAGGTAGGTATGTACCTAAATTGAAAAAGCACTACCCAGCACTTACTAGTTACTTTGCGGGATGAGGATGAACTGGACGATGCTGAGGAGCAAGGTGGGTTGCCGCTACCAGGGTCTACACACAGAGCATTTTCATTAGATCGGGTAGTGGTTGTTTGAAATAATGCTTAAGGTAACTACTATCGAATACGATCACCATGGGAGAGCAAGAGTTTCCTATAAGTAGACGGAAACGAGTAAGTATTCCACAAAATTACACCTAAAAATTGAATAAATAAGGGATTACCATCGACTTCTTCGGAGCACTCGCCGGCCCCTGAAGTGATGTTGATCTCGTCATAAACTGCAAAAACGCAATAATAAATAAAATAAGAAAGTGATACAGTGTAATGCTTGCTTGGATGAGTTTATTATTTTAGCGCTATTTTTGGTGAGTTGCTTAGCCAAACAAATCCTCAATTTGGGTTTGCACAAATCCTTAGGCACTAAATATTTAGAGCCCAAATCCTGCAACTGTTAACTTACTTTCTTGGTCATCCATTCCCAACATGTCACACAGCGTGGGAGGAGTGTAGTTGGTGACAGTCCTGTGAACAGTACACCTTGATTTATTACCTAGGAAAAACTATTCTTACATTTCAATCAACTTTAAGAGGTAGGTATGATCCTCTCTCGCTAAATATGAAGAGACCCACTAGGTAGGAATACATGTACTTACTTTCGAGGCTCAACTGAGGGCTTGAGGAACATCAGCTGCTCCAGCAAAGGCCACTTCATAGCACTGGATGCCCCAGAACCAGTACATAGCCCCAGAATAAACCTTCTTCTCCTCCTTGATAAAGCGGTCGCGGATGGTCCTCCACCTCGTCTTCGCGTGTTCAGCTGTAAACAAGTACAGAACACTTCATTCCTATAGCTAATCAGTGCCGTACAAGGAGTAGTCGGTACGAAGGGAACTGGAACACCTTCACTATTTCATCTAAAATTATCAACTTGCAACTCAACCGGGTAGGTAGGTGCCTACCAACTTTGCTTGTTGGGATGAACTGCAAGTGGATATGGAAAGACCATACAGTAGAGGCTGATCCGTACTATATTGAGTAAAATAGATAAAAGTAAGTTGGTACTTCATTTCACTTACGATTTGTATTGAGAACGACTGCGATCTCCTCCCACGACCCACGACTGCTTCACCATCTCCCGATTCCGATGATTTGGGGGCTTGGGGTCCCAAATCTCCGGTTTATTTCTCACCAGGTCAATTAAACCTTCGTTAAAATATATGTCTAGATGCATACTCATGGTAATGAGTATGCGAAGTAACGTTTTAGCGAAAAAGCAAGAAACACGGTCAATAAAGACCACAATAAAAACAATAATGATGGTCACGGGGGTGGGGGGGGGGGGTGCGCAAAGGCATCGCGCACTCGTGCGGCGCGGGAAATATCAAAATCTCCAGTGCGCGTACAGTCCGCTCCGAAAGTCGACCTGCGGAAGGAGTCCCCCCACTCGATCCTTTGCTCCAGCCAATCAGGTGGCGTTCCGCACTTTCCGCTCCGCACTTTCTGCATCCATGTGAACCTAGCTTACCTCATACAAGCGGCGTAGAAGCGTTTCAATCGAATCCAGACTTAAATTGTTGGATTCCATTGACAAGGTTTGAGCAGCAGTGGATGGAATTAAATTTGAGAGTTGCACTATCATTGGTTGGACAGGATTGGCGTCAGGGGTGAAGGATTTTGAAGCTAGACTGAACAGATTGACTTGAGTAGACTGTTCTTGAATGGGGGGAACTACAGAATAAAGATTGCCTACTGGAGTGCGCTTAGTAATTTTCTTTGACGAAACCGAACGGCTCTATTGATTTTCGTCAAAATCAGTCCTGCCTTGATTGCTTGTTGTAGTACTACGAGATGAACAGCGTAGTTTTCCTTTTTCTCAAAATCAAGTAAAAGCTTTTCAACTTTTGAACCAGGAGGTTTTTTCCGGTTTGGTAAAAACGGAAAATCCGAATGTGCATTATGTAAATTTGTAGGATATTCCAAATTACAATAAAAAATGAATCCAAATTCACCGTTGACATCAATCTCCATCACATCAATATCATAGTTGTCAAGCCATTCAAAATTTCCGTAGGGCAAGTTCTGACTCATTGCCCATCCTTATAAATTGTTTACATCTCCATACAGAACGTATGAACTATCTTTATTGGGGTCATACGTTTCGGGTATGTGACAGTTGTTAGCAACAGCATGGCGTTTCACGCATTGTGTTATCCCACCTCTGATCCCTGCTTCGATGAATTGCAGCATATCGATATCCGTAAGTATTTGGAGACGGACTTTAGAAACTTTTAAGGCTGCTTTAAAACTGAAACCGGGTAACGTGAAAAACCATGCGCTATCTAACTGGAATTGGTTGTAACATAACTTCCTGAATTGTTCAAAAACCTCGCAAAGCAAAATTATATCTGATTTTAAATATAAAAGAGTGTAATCTTCAAGATTTTTGATTTTAAATGTTCTCCAAACGTTCAAGGCATGATTATAATCTTCATCTTTAATTGGACTGTTGTTTAGTTTATTGAAAAAAGCATCTTTAGGCGGCAATTCAGTTTCTTTTAGCGTTGCGAAGTCTTTGACATATTCATAACAGTACACACCTTTTCTCAATAGTAATGCTCTCAAAAACGGATTGGGAAAATTCTTCTCCATTTCCGGGAATGATTTACAATTGGCAACCAATTTCTCCAAGGAAGCTGGTAAAAATCTGAACGAGTCTAAAAATCTACACCACAACCTACAGCCAGCAAACCGTATGGCAAAACTAATGTATTTTTCTTCCGTTTGTGGAATAACTTTAATATCTAAGTCGAATGAGTTGAGTTTTCTAATTATAAAGTGGGCATCATATCCAGATAAGTTGTGGAAAATGACGGGTATAAAATTGGGGGTTTTACTTTTTGAATTACACTGGTTGCAGCAGCTAAATCTAAAATTTCCTGTCCCATGCTCATGATCAGCATTTGATATTGATATCATCAAATTGTTTACCACACAACTCGCAATGTGTGGCTTGTGCATGTTTTAGTTTTTGAGCATCAGTCATGGAACAGGGAATATTAATGGTATAACATTTTTCAATTTTTAGCACCAATTCCTTAAGTTTTAGTAAAAATTCGTAAATACAGTTTTCGAAAGAAAAAAGGACTGTTTGATCCTCCATTATTTGAGGGTAATAAGATTTTAAATGAAAACTACACATATTGGACGGTGTTGCTGTTTGAGTATGGTTTGTGAGCTAGTTTCATGACCATTGTTAATCATTTCATTAGATTGAGAATTGATTGGCTCTAATAAACACTCCATATCAGCGTAAAACACAAACCCTACTCTAGTCATAAATTGATGATCATCAAATTCAACGTATGGTTTATCTGGGAATTTATACCTACATGGTTCAAATTTATTGCAAAATACTGTGTGTTCTGCCAGTCTTTGTTCAGCAGTTTGTCCGTTAGCATAAACAGAGGAACTTCGGTATGCTTTAAAACATCTTCTGCATACAATAATAGCGCGATTTGGGGTTTTATATATCTGAGAGTTAATAAGAGCAGGTAGATTTGATATGAAACAGTAATGAGAAAAATTTTCGTTAGATAAAAATAATGAATCAATTGTTGGAAAACCTAAATTTAATTTATTAGAAATTTTTAAAGGATAAATTTCATTGTTTTCACTATTTATTGCATATATGTTTATGCACACAGAATTGTGGTTTTCAAACCACGCAACACCTTTGAAAGTTGCAGGAAATTGAACACCATCAAAATTAAAAGGATGAACCAAAGTATTGTACATGGAAACACGGTGTAAGTTCCTTTTAGGAGCTCCATTGCTATTAGTTTTACAGTACCAACTTAAAATGGCATATTTAAAACATAAGTTGTCATGATTTTGCACATTTATAATTGCTTTAGATGATTTAATAAATCGGTCAGGCATTGCAATAAAGCATTTTCCAGAAAGTGGCGCATATTTTGTTACTCTAATCAATACACCATCAACTGATTTAAGAATCCAACCTGATCCTTTGGATTCGAAATCATCTATTTCATCAATAATCGTTTTGGAATGATGTAAGTAGAAAATTATTTAAATCACTTGACTGCGTTAGTTCTGCATTTTTTGTTTTAAAGTTTGAGTCTAAAATGTCCTCTCGAACTTCTCCACTTTGACTGTTTCCATCGTAAACTTTAATTTTATAAAACGTACACTCTAAGAACAGATTTACTTTGATGTTTCTCCATTTTGTTAAGTATTTATCTAAAACAGCTTTAATAGAAGTCCTGAGACTTTAGTAGGAAACTTTCTGGAAAATAGGAAGAATGAATATTTTTAAAGTAAACGTCAATAGCAGAATCACCAACTTTAGCCACAACTTCCCCATCTTCTAAGGGTACTGCAAACAATCTTTTCAACTTTTGTCCACCACGTACATACTTGGATTCATCATCATTTAATCTTTTTCCTAAGACCATCCTTTGAATTGACGAATTTGATGACGCACCGTCGGAAGTAGACGGTACACTGAACATGGGCTTAATACACTTATGACTTAAATATGATAACCTTCATGTGAATAGAGAATTGCACGCTGTGCATGCTAAATTCCTCACTTTTTTCTTTATGGTAAAATTTTGACGGGGGGTTTTTCGGTCATCCCGCTTTCTTTTTGGTGTTATTATTATTTCCTCTTCTTCTTCTTCTTCTATTTCCTCATCCTCCTCCTCTTCCTCCGTCTCATTGGCCTTGAAGTCCAGCTCGTCAAAATTGTATTTCTTATTCCTCCCCTTGTATCTCACAAGAATGGAGTTCTCTGTTGAAGAAAAAAAAATGTTCAAGTAGGTACCTAATTAAGTACATATTAAAATGTTTCATGTGAATACCAGCTTTATCAGATCACTTCAAACACACCCTTATATATTTTATTTTATCCTAATAGGTATTATGTTTGAGTCTTACCTTCGTATGTAGTAAACAGTTCCCCGTACCATTTGGGAAGCCACACCGAACACTCTTTTTTAGAGTCTTTGATGTTGGCCACCACCGCCGGCCCATGGACAGTTTTCACTGTCTTTACGCTTTCAATAATGTACCACCTTTCTAGTGGCAACTCCTTCACGGACCTTGTGAGTTGGTACCTTGGTGGATTCTTCACTTGTTTCAGTTTCGCCAGAAGAGAATCCATGTTTTTTTTGTTTGCTAAAATACATAATTTTGTATTAAATAGGATTTTATCATACCACATAAATACCGATACTACAAAAAATACGTGTAAATTGCTTAAGCATACCTTATTAATTTGAAAATGGTTACATGTGGACACTCATTATTTCCAAACTTTGAACATATTTCGCCATTACTATCTCTCCATAGGTATCACAATTACACTTTTCCAGGTAAGTAATATGACCAAAATCCGCAAAATATACGGTATGAATTAGATATAGCTGTATAAAAATTAGTGAAGTTTACAATCAACTATTGAGCTTACTTTTTGAAAGGATAGAAGCTGGTTTGATAATGCTATTTCGGTCACTTCCTCCTGTTCTCACGAGCATGAATTTTTCTGGGTTAGTTGAGTATCTACATATTTTGTGTAGGGCTGTGGAAAAACAGGTCAAGTTGTCCCTCTTTTCAGTTGTTTCCCAGGTGCTTAAAAGGTAGTTCCATTTACCTGAATAGACATATTCAGTAGTTTTGTTTACTATTTCTCCAGACAACCCTATGAAGAAGAATCCGCTGTAGTCTTTATGGGCGTGTGGGGATACAGTATATTTCTTTATCATACAAGACCATCTCATGGAACAGGAGTAATAAAATTCTTTAGGGTCAGTGATAGGATTTCCTTCACTCCCTTCAATCATTATTCTAGAACGAGTAGGGTGGTGACACACGTCGGCTGTAGAGCTATAGCATGTGTCTGAATCACATCTCGGTCCCACTGCGCAGCCCTTCCGATTGTCAGTTACTTTAATTTCGTCTTTGGTAATCTCGTAAGTTTTTTCTCTGTTGATCTCACACATTGAGAGTGGGTTTCCAAGTCTGTTGGGGCAGTAAGTATGTTTACTCCCAATATTTACTGCTAAAATATGTATTTCTGTGGGGGCTTCATAAATTATGTGTTCCTCAGTTAGACGTTTTGATTCACGTGAAGGCGATGCTGAGGCTGTTAGATGTAGAGGGCCATAACATGGGGTTCCCTGTTTTGTAACTACTCTCGTCATTAACGTGAGCCATACTCAAATGAAAGGATAACCATGGCTAGCTCTGCTCTCTCTTCCAAAGTAGAAGGATATTGTGAAGTAAGGGTGGAACTTCAAGGTCACACATGAGCAAGCACAGCTCTTGATCATGAAGAACCTTTGCACAGATGTCATAATAGGCCATGATTTACTTTCGACTCACTCCACACTTGAGATGACATTAGGAGGTCCGAACGCGCCCCTTCTTATTTGCAATATAGCCGCTGCTGCTGTACCACCTGTGTCACTCTTCACTCATTTATTGCCGGATTGCCGGCCAATTGCCATCAAATCCCGACATTATTCCAACGAAGATGCGGAATTCATTAGATCGGAAGTCCAGAAACTTATCGACGAAGACGTAATCGAAGAGAGTACCTCTCCATGGAGAGCCCTAGTTGTTAGATGGTTGTTGGATGGTCCTAGTTGTTAAGAGTGAAGTTAGGAAGAAGAGGATGTGTATCGACTACTCCCAAACCATCAATAGGTACACTCAGTTGCACGCTTACCCTATTCCGGAAATTGAGACGATTATTGAAAAAGTCGCAAAAAATAACTACTTCAGCACTATTGACTTAAAATCAGCATACCATCAAGTACCTATTTTGGAGAGTGAGAGATTATTTACAGCGTTCGAGGCCGATGGTGTTCTCTATCAATTCAAAAGAATCCCATTCGGCGTAACCAACGGTGTGCCTGCCTTTCAAGAATTCATTCACAAGATCATCAGGAAAGAGAAATTGAAAGAAACCTATGCGTACCTTGCCGACGTCACAGTCTGTGGTAAAACGAAGGACGATCATGATGCGAACCTTAAAGCTTTCCTTGCAGCCGCCAAAAAGTATAATTTAACTCTGAATGAGGAGAAATCCAAATTTTTGCAAACAAATATTAATTTACTCGGTTACAACATAGTGAATAACACGGTCAAACAAGATGAGGATCGCTTACGGCCACTTCGTGAGATGCCAACCCCTAGCGATATGAAGCAACTACGAAGAGTCATGGGTATGTTTGCTCATTTTTCAAAATGGATCCCAAGGTTTTCAGAGAAGATTCGCCCACTCGTATTAGCCAGATCGTTTCCATTATCAGAACACTTACAACACATCATAGCAACATTAAAATCCGACATTTCAAAAGCAGTATTGACAGTGGTAGATGACAAATTACCCTTCATAGTCGAAACAGATGCATCAGACTTTGCTATTGCAGCCACTCTGTCACAAGACGGTTGACCCGTCGCATTTTTCTCAAGAACACTCTCGGAATCTGAGCAGCGACAGCCGTCAGTAGAAAAGGAGGCAGCAGCAATAGTGGAATCCCTTCGTAAGTGGCGTCATTATTTGATAGGCCGGCCTTTTCAGATCATCACAGATCAAAGGTCAGTTTCTTTCATGTTTGACAACACCAAGCACTGCAAAATTAAAAACGACAAAGTTATGCGTTGGCGTCTCGATTTATCTTGTTTTAAATATGAAATCCTCTATCGTTCAGGAAAGCTAAATATAGTTGCCGATACACTGTCAAGGGTCTGCGCTTCAATATTAACTTCGGATCTGATGGAATTACACAAAACAATGTGTCATCCGGGTGTAACTAGAATGGCCCATTTCATACGTTGCAAAAATCTTCCTTACTCTGTTGAAGATGTGAAGCGGATGACATCTCGTTGTCAAGATTGTGCCGAACTAAAACCCAAGTTTTTTAAAAATGAAGGAGCCCTCGTCAAGTCCACGATACCTTTTGAGAGGCTGAACCTTCAGAAACGAAAAATAAGTATCTTCTCACAATCGTAGATGAATACTCCAGATTCCCATTCGCCTTCCCATGCTCAAACCTGTCAGCATCTACCGTAATCCATCATGTGAGTGACTTATTCTCTACATTCGGCTTACCAGCGTACATACATTCAGATCGCGGATCAGCTTTCATGTCATCCGAGCTCAAAACCTTTCTTACATCGCAAGGTATCGCTACGAGTCGAACGACTGCTTATAATCCTAGGGGTAATGGCCAGATTGAAAGGTATAACGCCATAATCTGGAGAACCACACAGATGGCTCTCCGTTCTGCAGGATTGGATACACGGCAGTGGGAGCAAGCACTACCTCAAGCTCTACACTCTATAGGTTTGTTCCATCCGAGCGAGTTCAGTAGAACGTATTATGCGCAGATCGATCCGCGCATAAAACTGTGTTCCTACCGTTCCATCCTGCACCGAGTTCATAAAAATCCTGAACTCTCTGAGGAGGAGGTGCAGCCTCGGGTTCGGGTGCAGATTACCACCTCTCCGATTGCAATTGAAACCTCTAATCAGCTGGCTTGGCGCTCTTCCTGGGACTGTTTGGTTTTTTGTGTAGTAGTAAGTGTTATTTCGTTTCGTTTTTCGCTTTCGTTTCGTTATTCAAATGGACTTCGAGAACATACTTATGTTGTTGTTCGATGACGAGGAAATTTTTCCGGTGGGACTGATATCTACGATGGAGGATGAGCTTGATGAACTTGCGGATGCGGTCGACGACCGTGTTTGCAACAAAAATGAGAACTATTTTGAAACGGTGTCGTTGTACGACGACGTACAATTTATGGAACATTTCCGCGTTTCTAGAAAGATCGCCCATAAAATCGCGGAAGGCTACGAGACATCTCCGTTTTACCACAGTGACACCGGGCCGTTCGGTCGGTTGTTTCCATATGAGCAGGTATGTATATTTTAGCGAATTTCCTTAGATTAAGTGTGTGGGTCGAAATTTACAAAACACTGCAAATTCTTACAGGTTCATTTTTCTTGTTATAGATAACCATTCTGTACTGATCACTAGTCTTCTGTGGTCAGTAATTTGTTTTTCCCAGCTCTACGAAATATTTTACTCGCAAAATGCATTGAGAATGAGTGGTTGAAAATTGAATCAAACGAAAATGTAGCCGCTTCCATTATCTATCCACTGAAAATTCGAAATTACCGCTTAAATGATTACCACGATCATGATGTTAATGTGCTGTAATAATTTGTGTCACGTTCATGTTTACGTTCTTTTTTCCTGACTGACATAGTCAAAATCTCAAAATCCGCTCACTAAAACTGCAATAAATTCTGAACGGTTGATCCTATCAACCTGGCTGTAGTTTCATTCGATTCAGCGTCAAAAAATCTATAGAAAATGATACCTCGCAGGACTTCGGGACTTTGTTCACTATTTTTCACGAATTTCCCCCCACTTTACCAGCTGTTTTACCACCCTTAAAAGTAAGGTAGGGATCTCCCGAGACGTTAGGATCAACAAGATGGGGAACTTGATTTTTGGTGAAAATTTCATAATGTATTCATAAAATGGTTTAAGCATTACATTTTGGACAGCTACCCGGTAAACATTTTGAAACATCCGTCGATTCCAAAATTGAAATCGTTAGGTAGGTACCTAGTGTTGGATGTTTTCACTCAAAATTACCTACTACCCAACTGTTCAGTCATCAAAAACCTTGTTGCAAAGCACAGTTACATCATCAGATGCCCTCGATGGTAGGAAACTAGTGGGGTGATGAAGAAACACATGCATTACTTTTTTTTTTACAGACACTGATTTTCCTGTGGTATGCCACCAGACGGCATCGTTCAGAGATGTTGCCGATAGGTTCGATATAACAATCAGTTGCCTACATCGGGTGATCGGACGACTGGTGTACTACGTCAGTGGATTGTCACCTCAAATTATCAGATGGCCAACAGATTCGAACGGAGAGAGATAGCTGAGGGGTTCCAGCAGATGGGATTCCCCAACGTTGTATCTGTAGTTGACGGAAGTCACGTCAAAATCGACACGCCGTCGGAGGACGCTCGATCCTACTGCAATAGGAAAAAGTTCTTTTCAATCCAGGTGTGTACAACTAAAGGAGGCTTATTAGTATTTTGTTATAGGTACTTACCTTGATGCTATACACACTTCACTATTACACTTGACCTAACGACAGATTCGTTTATTAGTTTCAGGTTACCTGTGACCACCGTATGAGAATCACAAGCCTGTTTGCTGGATATCCTGGTTCAGTTCATGACGCCCGGGTGTTTCGTAATTCGCCATTAGGGAGAAGTCTGCCGCAAAAGTGTGGCAATTATTATTTATTGGGGGATACCGCCTACCCCTGTTCGAGGCATCTCATAACACCTTTCCGAGACAATGGAAGGCTAACGCGACGTCACAGAATTTTCAACTCCCGACTCAGTAAATGCCGCGTTACTATTGAACATTGTATCGGCCTCCTCAAACAAAAAATGAGGCAATTGCAAGATGAGGGATATAAAGAAGATAGTCCATTTCATCAGAGCTTGTTGTGTTCTGCACAACTTGGCTCTGGACGACGAGTTTCCCCAACAGACGATCCCTGAAGGAACGGAAAACCCTAATGAAGCACCAACTGAACAGCATGAAGGAGATGACGATGATGACGAAGGAGACCTGCCAGAAGGTGTGGCGTACAGGAATTATCTCTTCGAGTCAAATTTGTTCACATAAATTGGTAGCTATATCTCTATGGAGGTATTATTATTATTACGAGTATTAATCGTCATTCAAGCATATTTTTCCATATTACTCTTCCTGACTACTTATAAGTGCATTATTTTCACTTTTCTCTTGATAGATGTGTCGTGATTTTCTTCTTTTGATTTCGTTTTTTATGTCACGAGAAACTAGATTGTACAAAAGTCAGCTGTAATAAACAGGGCTATTGAATTACTGCTTTTAATTTCCCTGAATCTAATTAGCAGATCGATGGAAACGGATGAAAGTTTTAGCAGCGCGTTCATAATACATTATTTATTTCAGAAAAATGTTTAACACGTTGAAGTAGGAATAAAATATAAGTTTACACACAAAAGCGGCAGCAGTGTTGCCTTGTGTAAGGAACTAACATTTCAGCATCACACAAACAGTGAAGATCACTTGGCATCACAAAGACGTAGGTACCACTTTACTAGTCATTAACCCAACAATTTTTATTACCTAACATGACACAAACATCAGGTACGTTATTACTATTTACGAATTTAAAAGGCTCTTAAACAAATATCTAGGAAAACTGCAATTAGGTAAGTACATCAAACTAAATCAGTGGTGACTCCTAAGTGGAAATGCGCATCCGTAATAAAATGGTAGAGGGACACCCCTCTCTACCATTTCGTTTTTAGATGATGGCTTCATCGCCGAAAGTGATTTACCTGTGAATTTACGAAGTGGAAATAGCACCATAACGTTTTTAACAATTACGTACATGTACCTATTACTAATTTCAACGGCCTCAAGTAGCAGCAATTAACGAGGAACCACGTTTTCAATCAACTTACTGAGGAGCTCTATTTTTTTTTTGCTCCAGTTCATTTTTTTGTTCAAGTGCAGCAGCGATCCTTTCGTCCACAGCTGACTTCTTCTCCATTGCCTTGAGACGGTCCTTTCGTATTTGTTGTAGAACGTCGACTCGGGTGACCTTCTTGATTCTGATCCTTCTTCTTGGGGTGGTGCTGTCGTTGCTCCTGTTGTTCCTGTCTGAGGAGCCGACGGTAACAAGAGGAGTGCTTTCACTGATATGTTGATCCAAGTCGTCATTGATGCTGTCCTCATCGACTGTCTCGAACCTGGCAGGGTGATTTCCATTTCCGTCATGTGGAAGTTCTACCAAAATTGACCGTCCCTGTAACACGCGACGAAGAGTTATACAGGGTGTCTTGGAAACAGGTGTGACACCCGAAGGGGATCGATTCTACAACTAATTTGCAACAAGTTTCATCTCGTAATATTTTTTTTTAATCTCCACGGAAAACCCCCGTTTTTCCAATTCTAAGATTTTGTCGATTTTTTTACGTTATGTCACTACAATTGCCATAATTCCCTTATTATACTACAACAAATCAAATTTGAGGATATCGTTGGAAAAGGCGTTAAATTTCCTATCTCCCTGATAAATGTTCAAATTTTTCCTAGAAGGCTGAAAAGGTGGAAAAATTTGTTGAACTTCGAAATGCATCAAATCTTGAGAAAAGTGCAAAATTTTGGAGCGCTATACCTCAAATTTCACCTCCCTGATGCCCCCGGCCAACAACAGGAAAAACTGCTCCAAAAACGCAACTTTCCAACGGTGTGCGCCACTTTAATTTTTACGTTCTGAGTAGGGGAGAAAATCACGTTTGAATGCTAAAAAACGTCAGTTTTTCACTGGAAATCGAGGGTTTTCACGTAGGGAAATGGCTTTATTTTTTCAGTTTTTTCTCGTTGTTGGCCGAGGGGGGGGGGGGGCATCTGGGGGGTGAAATTTGAGCTATAGCGCTCCGAAGTTTTGCATTTTTCTCAAGATTTGATGCATTTCGAATTAATTACAATGACATGTACCACCTGAAGAGGTTGAAAGCACATCAGTCCTTCACAAGTATCCCTGATCCCTGATATATAATTTTATTATCCTACTTCTATTGTCATTGGTTTACCTGTGGACCAGGGTTAGGATGTTCATGCTCCACGGCTGAGTCTGAAACTAGTATTAAAGGGTTCACGTTCCTCCTTTTTGCCTGCCATAATACTGGACATCTCGCTTTCAAACTCGAAGTCTTTTCTTTTCCTTCCAGTCAAGGTATTGTTGTCATTGACATCTTTGAACGCCCTCTCCAAACTTTTCATTTTATTGGCAACCTGCAAAGAAAGAACCACAAATTTAACGAAGTTTTCCAGTATTTGAAAACTGAAGCCTCTAGAAACCAATCCAGATCACTAAACTATTTGTTATGTAACAAATCACCTAGATACCTTACTGCTGTGTAGTCTGTCCCGAGGCGTTCGTGATTTATTAGGAGCAACGGTGCCTACGGGTAAATCCATTCGCATGGAAGAAAATTCAAGGGAACTGGCTTACCTGCGTAACACTCAAGTTGACGCCAAATTCTGCGTCCAAGTCTTCTGCTATTGCTGCGTAGGTACATGGCCTTTATTGTTTTAAACTTGGAAGGGACCACGGCGTCCGTTCGCGAACCAACTCAATGAGGAAGAGGGTCATAGACCTGGTCCACGTCAACGGCGGCTGTACGGCTGTTCTTGGTCGGTTCAGTAAGACGTACTCCTCTGAAGTTATTGATGGTAGTTTGAGGGATAATTATTTCTCCATTTCCCAGATTCCCTGTTTTGACCTTGATTTTGCGGATCGTTCTGGCCTCAATTAGGAAGGATTCATCTATGGGGTCTGATTTCTGTTTTTGGTCGGCAACCAATAGTTCTAACGCATAATTTGGGGTTTTCAAGACATTCTTATCGAAGTCCACCTTAGCTTTGATTAGTGTTAAATTGTTTTTGTCAACAAAAACTGATTATGTTGCCAAAACTGTTAATTTTTTGAATGACAATAATTGTAAACCACTTCCATAGTGTTAAATTGTCCATTCCCAGTAGCATATCAAATAGGCCATGGAACTGAAATAAACTAAAAGGTAGGCTTAGATTGGGAATTTTGAAAAGGTTACCACACGGTATTATGGTTCGTTCGCAGATTTCAGTGGTACCATGGGCGGTACACTACTCCTGAGTCTCGTTGTAATTTGAGGGGAAAATGTTGATAAGCGATTTTGGGGTTCACGAAAATTCGAGAACTCCCAGTGTCTATGAGAATTTTTAGATTTAGGTTGGGCATGAAAATGTAAGGGAGGGATTTTTTGGTGAAGTTCATGAGTTCGATGATTCGGGGAGGCTCGGTGTCCCTAAAAAATCATTAGTCTGTTCCATCGCCAAGCTGTCGAACTGGGCATTCATTTGCTCGTAATCGGGTGGTTGTTCCACCTGATAACCAGGAAAATCGTCTACCATACTGTGATCAAAATATTGGGCATTCTGGGGTTCCAAGGGTAGTTCGGAGTCGTAACGATCGATGTTTGGAGTTGTTATTTGTTCTGAGTCTATCAAGTTGAAATTAGTATTTCTCGTTGAAACTGACATGGGAGATGGGCCTTTGGTCTGGTTCGATCCCGGCTTTACTTGGTTCCAGGAATTTTGGGGTTTTGGGAAATTTGATCTCTGCATATTCGACTGGGGAGGTTGTTGATATTTAATTTGGGGGTTCCGGAAGGGAATCTTACTGGATTCTGGCTGTAATTGTTCGGGTAAATAGGTCTCGGTTGGTATTGAAGAGGAGGCCTATAAAAGTTTTGATTGTTCGGTCTAGGAGCGCCTTGTTGAGCTGTAACCAGAGCTCTCTGGCCGAGAACGGCGGGGCGTATCTGTTGCTGAGTGGCAACTTTGCCGCCGGCCCTCAAATTGAAGTCGTTACACAACATTGATAACGCTGACCCCAGGTCGGCAGGTGACTTGGTTCTTAAGAGGGAACCGAGAGGTTCTGCCATTCCCTGTAGGAAAACCTGTAATGCCAAATTCTGCATGTACGGAATCAAGTACTGACCTGCGTCTCCCATATTCATTTGGATGTACGCTACTTGCGAATTTAGGACTTGGCTAATCCTGTCGTGGAAGGCAAAACAGTCATCTTGTTAGATCTGTCCCATTTTTGTTAGTTCAATAGTTAAGGTGTAAGTATCTCTTTTATCGCTATAAGTGTGTAATAAAGCTTTTCTTAACTCTGGATACGATTCTATTGAATTTACATAGATTTGATCGGCAATTCTTTGGCCTATTTTGGAGGTGAATGCGCCTAAGATTATGTCGTTCTGGAAATTATCGGGGTTTTGGTTATCATGAAATCTTAAATTTTGTCACATTGTTTGATGAATTTTGCAAGTATGAGGGGTCGCCAGTGAAGGGTGAGATCAAGTTGTATTCTCTTCTATACTCAGGGGGTGCTCTTGAATTATGGGGGGGGGTCGAGGGTTACGCCGGAATTCCCCGAAGCGGTTACGCCGGAATTTCGTTGGAGGTCGCTACTGTCTTCATTTTCGAGGATAGGGTGTAGGGCTCTATGTACCAGTTCAGCCGCATTGGGGTTACTGGCGGGTAGGGGAATATCGCTGACGTTCACGCGATGCATTTTTGCAAGTGCTTCCAATCCCAGAAGCTAGGGCGTTTGGATGCTGTAGTTTTGGGAATTGTGTTATCTTAGTGGAAAATCTATGGGGGAGGCGCAAGAGATGCGGCAACACAGGGTGTCCAGTAGATTTAATATCGTCACTCAAGTTCCAACATGTGCTATCCAACTTTTCTCAATTTTACAGGAGAGCCAAGAAACGTGTTCATGAACTTACCATCGACTTCTTGGGCATTATGCCGAGTTCTTCACAGTTTTTAGGCAATAATGAACCTAACAAATACGTTTATTTTAAAAAAACACTAATATTTAAGAAAATCGCATAGATAGCACATGTGGATTTTTGTGTTTTGCCAGATAGCACAAGTGGTGAGCATGATAGCACATGTGGTTTTTTTGGAGTTTCTCAGATAGCACTTGTGGTGAATCCATAAACTGCACCTACCCCAAGCATTTTTAAAATAATTTTTATATTATAATTATTATGATACCCCTAATTTATTCTTACCAGAGTTTTCAGAAGAAAGAGCATAAGTCCAAAAAGTGGTTTTACAATAAATTAACAATGTGTTTTGTTAATAATATAATGTTACAAGTAAAGGAAATTGGTACAAGAGTTGAACTTTTCAGTTTTTAAAATTCAAAATATTTATAAAGTAAGTTCAACATTTAAACACAAAACGTTACTCATCTCCTCCAGTTGATGACTTAGTCTTTTCCTGTTCCATTCAGTCTCTATTTCAGTTTTACATGTTACGAATCTTCTCTTCATTATTTCTTCTTGGAATTAATTTGGCATTTTTTCAGATTTTTCTGTTTTGTCTTCTTTGTGTTGTCATCAGTCTTCTGTGCTCTCTCCAGTCGCCTGATTTCCCTTCTGCTTTCTTCCTCCCGAGGGATACTATCGTAGAATGCGTGCGTGTCGGTAGGAAGCATCCTTTTTAACCACTGAAGGTCAGCGTATTTATCCCTCGGGATCGATGGTCGAATTTCAAATAGTGGAGGAAAACTGGAGATAGATCTGGTGATTGGTTTGGGTCGGTAAGGAAGCTCTAGAAAATCATCAGAAAAATTTAGCTTGAATGATATTTTCCCAGTAGGGTCGTACTTGAGCATACGGATATCGTTCACAGTCGGTTCTCCTGCTCGCTTGCCTGGGCGAATCGAAGGATAAGCCATCATCTCCTCTCTTCCAAAGTTCTTGTAAAAAGTGTTGTCCACGAGGGTGGCGCGGTATGGCGCAGGATTCTTACGAGCAGTTTTCGTCAGTTGAACATATTGGTGGGGGAGGTAGATATCCATATTCTTGAAGGAGCTTTCCACGTGGCTATGTACGCTATCACACTCCATATAGGTGTGACCTTTAATCAGGTATTTTTGAATGATCGTCACATTTTTCTCGACGCTCAAATGTAGGAGCGCATTAGCCATTACAGCATTGCGGTTTTGGTAGCCACATCCGTCTGAGTAAATTACGACCATCTCTCTTGGCGAACTCTCAAGGAGTTCAGAGACGTATTCCACAATGAACGAGGCGAACGTGGATGCACTCAGATTCGATTCGGACTCGTCAAACCAAAAATTCATGGCGTCGTGAGTGTTCAAGTCAATATATTATGTTGCTTAAATTGTTTCTTAATGTGAGTCGCCAGGGAGGTGCAGGACACAACGCAGGGTATCTGGTCAACTCTTACTTGCTATTTTTCTTAAGATTCTCTAAAATGAGTTGCCAGGGAGGTGCAGGACACAACACGAGGTATCTGGTCAACTCTTACTTGCCAGTTTCAACCCCTTCAGTCTTCAACAAAACCTGCCACACTCAAATTTTTTTTCATAGTTTTTCCCCACTCTTAGGAGTCCCTAGAACCCCAAAAAAAGTTTCTCGAATTTTCCAACCAAAATTTTATGCGTTATTGAGATGGGTCATATATGACCCATTGGGACAAGTTGTAACCTCATTATGCGTTATTGAGATGGGGCATATATGACCCACTGGGACAAGTTGTAACCTTATACCTGGAAAAACTTTATATGCTTTTCTCGTCTTTTGATTGATATGGGAGCACAAACAACCAAAAATTGAATGAAAATTCTATGATATTTAGATAATTGAGTTTAAAAAATTATTATCACGTTTTCATGACTAGGCACAGTCAGCCTTTTCCTTGGAATATCATCCTGAATATCATCACAAACCAGAAGGTATTACAGCCACAAATGTTTATAGGAAGAAACATATATCTACTAAAGTACAAAAATATTTAAAACTACTAAACGTACTTTCTTAGAAAAAGATTTGCCAATAAAATTATTATTCACAAGGTATCACAAGCTTAGAATTCCCAAAAGGGCGAAGAAAGGCACTAACTTATCTTAGTAAGAGAGTTGCCAATAAAATTATTACACAATGCATAAGTAGTAGGTTTTTATGAAAATTCCCAAAACGGCAAAAAGCACCAAATTTTCTCAAAACAAAGGGGTAAAAGGTACAAGGGGTAACTAATAAGTACTTAGCCAACTAAATTGGTAACAATAAATTGGAAGAATTCATGATGATCATCAGATCATGTTTCCCCGTTGAGATCGTTGCTATTCTTCTTTTTCGGCTTAGTGTGGAATGCGCTGAAGCAGTTCCTGTCTTTGGTCAAGCACAAATGGACTTTGCACTTCAAGCAAAATACGTGCGTTTTTTGCGTACATCCTTTGAATTTGCATCTAGTGCCTAGTTCTTTGTCGTGGTATCCAAGGTGACTCAAATTATCATGAATCACTTCTTCGTAAGGCCTGACTTCAAACAATTTCTTCTTTGCAGGAGGTTGCACACCAGAGGTTTGTGAGAACGGTGTTTCGGTGTTTTTTCTCTTCTTGGATGATGATGACGACTATGGGGGGCGGCCTTGTTTGTTCACTGGCTTGGGAACTATGAGTTGGTCAGCCAGTTTCATCCGGAATCCTAGGAGGTCCAGTTGTTTGTTTGGGGGGATACCGTGAGCAAGCGCAGTTTTCGAGTACTCTTTCCAGGCGCAAATGATGGCTACTTCGACACCGTGGAAGATCATACGGAGTGTCCACTTACGCGATCGTATGTAAATTCGGTAAAGGCTGAGCAGTTGGTCCAGCAAATCCACTCCACCCATGGCATACTTGCACTTTTATATGATCTGTGGACATATTTTTTGTCTTTTTTCTCCCACCTCCTTGTTGTGTCCTCTTCCCCAATGCCGATAAAATTCGATGCCAAAACGACACTTGTTGTCTAACCACTTGACGATAACGACTTTGTTATCAGTGACGGCTTCACTTGTTCCTCGCATTTTCTTCTGGAAACTTTATCTTCGGTAAGGGGTGGCGAGAAGAACCGATTCAACCGTATAGTTCCTGCAGCATCTATATTCATTTGTTTCAACAAGATGAGGAGGTGATAGCCTGAAAAATAGTTATCATAATATAACTCGTGGCGAGCCCCATCAACGATTCTTCTGCGAGCTTGAGTACACACAACACTGCATGATGACCCAAGACTTCGTTTAGCAGGAACATCCAATTCGGTCGTCTCCCCTTGGTAAATGATGAAATCGTACGGAAAGCCCGACTTCCCACAAAGGTAAACGATTTTTATAGCCCAAGGGCATGTCTTCCCTTTCACGTACTGTTTTACATTCAACTGTCCTCTAAACGGTACAATTTGTTCGTCAATCGCCAATTCCTTTTCGAGAGGTATCATCTGACACCTACTTCGATAGAGTCATACAGTGGTCGCACTTTGTGAAATTGATCTAAATTGTTCTGATCGGTGATATTCTGAATGTCAGCGAAGTGCAGATGAGTCCTCAACTGAAAAAAGCGTTCCCGACTCAGTGTTTCAGGGAACACATTGATCCTCAATCTCCTATCCCAATGTATGTGGGGGAATTTCAAATTTCTGCAAATGATATGGAGACCTATTAGCTGCTGGAGCTCGACTTCGTCCGTTGGCTTGAATTTGGTGCTGTTTAACAGCGAATAAATTAGTGAAGAAAGCTGCAGATTGGAACAATTTTTCGGGCAAGTAACGATGGAAATATTCCAAGGGACTGAGCAAATCTTCTCCTACCAAATATTCGTCATCAAGTGGCAGGTAAGGTACCGAACTGGGGGAATTCAAGTCATTTGTATTCCAATCGACGGTGTACACCTTCCCTTTCCTCAACACTTTCTTTGATTTCTCCACTTCGTCAAAATATGTTTTGAGGAGTAAGTCTACCTGTTCGATGTTTTGAGTTGTTGGCGATTCCTCCTCATACGACGCTTGCTCCATATAACCATTTATAGGCAACTTATTTATCTTTGTAAAAGTACCTCGCATATTCATTTATTTATTTATTTATTTTATTTTTTTCTTAGCTTGACTCGAATCACTCAAAAGCTTTCTCTCCTACAAGCATAGGATGGCACTCAGAGCAGAAAAATCACTCCTATTCTATTTACTAAGGCATTTCAGTTTCCCATCAGTTTGTAAGAGCTCTAAAATATTGCATAAAAAACGGCAAAACAAATCAAGCAGAACTATCATCTCTTACAAACGTGACTCAAGTCTTATCCTCTCTTCTTATACCAAGTCTTGTAGGTACTACCTCCAAGGAAGTAACAGCAGAATAAGAAATGTCAAGAAAAATGTAATGTGAACCAAATTGGAAGTGTTCTGAAATAAGTATGAACGAGAATCGCTTAGTGAAGAATGCGTAATAAGAAAAACTAGGATGGAATCAAACATGATTCAGCATCATCATTTGGTAGCTCTATCACTTGAATTGATTGGCCCTTCATTTCCCTCAACATCCATTATATTCTTTGGCTCATTTCTCCGTGGATACCTACTCTTTGGTGTTTGTAGCACTCCATCTTCCTGAACGTCTTGCTGTCCATCATTTTCCTCAACACAATTTCTCACATTTTCATGATCCTCTTCTTGCTGTCCTTCGTTCTGTGACTTTCTCTTCCTCGTGTATTTCCTTTTTGGCAGTTCGCTTTGGGTGTGATAAGTAAGGAAGCAGTTTCGTTCATTTGTGATGCACAGTCTCGCCTTGCACTGAATGCCCAAAGTGTGACAACGATTATTTTCGACTTCCCTGAAAAATATACATGGGTCTGCCTTCGAGCATCGTAAACCCAAGTCCTTCAGTACGGACGATATCTTTTCGTTCCAAACTCGGCCTGCCTGTTTAAGGCCATAAACAGCCTTGTGTAGCTTCCACACTTTACCATTTTCTGATGGTTCGACCAGATTTGGCGGAGGAGTGACATATATCTCTTCCTTGAGATCACCGTAGAGGAATGCTGTTTTCACATCAAGGTGATCAACGTCCAGGTTTTTTCCTGCGGCAAGTGAAAGTAGGTATCGTAATGAAGCGTAACGCACAACAGGTGAGAAGGTTTCCTGATAATCTTGACCAGCAGTCTGTGCACAGCCACGCAGAACGAGACGAGCCTTGAACGTCTGAGGATGGTCACTGTTTGATTTGATTTTGTACACCCAACGAGTAGATAGGGGTTTCTTTCCTTCAGGGAGATCCATCAGAGTAAAGGTATTATTCTTCTTTAGTGAAACAAATTCATCAGCCATGGCTGCCTTCCACGATTCAGCTTCATCACTTACAAGGCCTGTTTGCCTGTTTGAGCTGTTTGAGCGTTGTCGGTTCACCCTGATTAATTTCCTCTTGTGCATAATATGTGACAAAATCAGGCCATTGCTTGGGTTTTCTTGTCCTCTGCTGCGGGCTGGGGGAGTCCTCGGCCTTCCTTTTCGAGTCAGGGATCAAATTATTTACATTTTCTTCTTCAAAACCTCGAAAATCTTCGTCATCAGACGATGGCAATGAGACCTCTAGAGGTCCAACATGTGACTCCTTATCACCAGAATTATTCAACTCAGGAGTATCCAGCTCAAAAGAAGCAGGCTCAGGCTCCTCCTTCATGTTCAAATCCTTGAGGTTTTCAGCTCTCCAACTTGGGGTGTCTTCCTAAGGATTGAATCCTGCTCATCTTCTATATTTGACGATTTTAACGATTTTAGAGGGATCTCATTGAACACAACATCTCGGCTAATTGTTATTTTGCCAGTTTTTGGATCGACAAGTCGATAGCCTTTGGTGTTCTGAGGGTACCCCACAAAAACAAGTTTCATGGATTTTTCATCCCATTTTCTACGGAGTTGCTTCGGGACCTGCACCCATGCATCACATCCAAAGATTCTCAAGTTTGAGAGATCAGGCTTTTCTCCATGCCATATTTCGTAGGGCGTTTTTCCACCAAGGGCACACGAGGGTGAGCGGTTCATCAAATACGCGGCAGTTAGAACAGCCTCCGCCCAAAAATGCTTAGGGAGATCAGCATCCGCGAGCATGGATCTTGCTTTCTCGACAAGGGTCCTTTGAGCTCTTTCAGCTCTACCATTTGAATTTGGTGAGTATCGAGTCGATGTCTGATGGACAATACCCCACGTTCGCAAATTTTGGCTGAGTTGGTTGTTGCAATACTCTGTCCCATTGTCTGTACGCAACACCTTAATTTTTCTCTCAGTTTGACGTTCAACAAGTGCCCTGAAAGATTCGATGCACTTAGGTACCTCGCTCTTCTCTTTTAGTAGGTAGACAAAAACTTTACGAGAATGATCGTCGATAAGTGTCAAAATATATCTATTGCCTTCCATTGATTGTTTCTCCATGGGTCCGACTAAGTCGGAATGCACTAAATCGAGGATTTTACTGGCCCTTTTTCCACTTGTTTTAAATGGTTTCCGAGTATGCTTTCCTCTGAGGCAAACTTCACAGAGAGATGACATTTGACAATCTGTGTCTATTCCGAGTGAGTTATTTTTCAGCACACCTATACCTTTGTTATTGAGGTGGCCTAGCCTCCTATGCCAGAGCGCCTCGTCTCCATTGACAAGAAAACTGCGCTGAGGAAATTTAGGAACGGTATTCAAGCGATACAAGCCCTCCTCTAACAAAGCAGTAGCAATCAGAGCACCATTTTTATCAAAAACTTCACCACCTTTTGAGTTGAAGGTGATAGTGCATCCGTTGTTTGCGATCTTGCTGACAGACAGCAGATTCGCAACTGCCTCAGGAATGAATAATACATCGTTCACTTGAACCTCACGCACATTTCGATCATGATCAACAACATTCAGGTCAATTTGCCCCTTACACTTGACAACCATATCAGTTTGGTCCGCAGTAGAAACTGCCTGCGTGTCTGCTGGTTGCAAATTAACAAGGGCTACGTTTGTACATGAAATATGTGAACTAGCACCTGAATCCAAATACCAGGAATCCTCTTGTTTGAGAGATCCGGCGAGCCACGCTTGCTTTTCACCGTTCTTCATTTGAGAGTCTTTATTCTTTTGACTGCTGTTATTTTTCTAAGAATCTTTATTCTTTGATTCTGTGCCATTCACTCTCGAGTAGCAGTCCCTTGCGATTTGTCCCACTTTATTGCAAGTATGACAGCGCAAAGACTTGCGACGGTTCTTAGCAACCAGAGCAGTGTCAGTGTTTTGAATGGGTTTGACATCCTGTAAAATTTTTACTTTTACGATGTCGCCGGTGATTCTTGCGCCGGAATTCTCTAAACCCATTATCATTGGGCGATATTCATCCGGTAAACCAGCGAGAAGCAGTGTCCCTACCCATTCGTCGCTAACAACGAACTTTAAATCGTTTAGTTTCTGAGCGGTTGTCAAGACTTCGTCACAATATTGCTCGGCCGAACTATAGTTCTCAAAACGTGACGTCACAAGGGTTCGCAAAAGGGCGACCCTCCTGGAAAGACCTGAGTCTTCATATGCGGCAGCTAAACTATCCCAGGCATTTTTAGCACTTGAAGCATTCTGTATGTGAGAATAGTTTACCTTTTCTACACAGAGGGTTATTCGTGCTAAAGCATCTTCATCCTTTACAGGATCAACCTGAACCGCTTCACTTGTCAGCTCAATGACGTCCTTCCAGAGTTTTTCGATCCTCAACACTGCCCGCATCGCAACTTTCCATGAATCGTAGTCTTCTCTCCCCTTCAGTTTTTCTACCGAAGCGAAAAGAGACGACATAATCGAGCGAATTTATGAGAATTCAGACGATATAGACGAAAAAACACGAATCCGGAAAGCGGTGTCAACGTGGTCACTGAACGACTCAGCAACTGATAAACTTGCGATCAATTCAACGAATCGCTGACCGAGAACGCGAGACACGTACACAAAACAAAAACTTTCACGCAGGGAAACCGGGAAACAAAGGCACATAACCAGTTGAAATGATTGAAAGAAATTGAGAACGTTCGGCTTTTAGCATACTATTATAATTGGAAAACTTGGAGAGAGGAGTAAAAAACAATATCCATGGTTGCCACTAGAATAGCGAGAATATATAGCTGGCACAACTGCCCGTGCCTGCTAGAGCGGTAAATTCAAAATTAATAAGGATATGTTCCTATGATTGTCTATCACAACAGACTTTGTTATCAGTGACGGCTTCACTTGTTCCTCGCAT
The DNA here is from genome assembly GCA_954871275.1 of Leptopterna dolabrata. Lineage (NCBI taxonomy): Eukaryota > Metazoa > Arthropoda > Insecta > Hemiptera > Miridae > Leptopterna > Leptopterna dolabrata. Next base: position 21,936,182 of record OX940976.1, read on the forward strand.
TTTCTTCTGGAAACTTTATCTTCGGTAAGGGGTGGCGAGAAGAACCGATTCAACCGTATAGTTCCTGCAGCATCTATATTCATTTGTTTCAACAAGATGAGGAGGTGATAGCCTGAAAAATAGTTATCATAATATAACTCGTGGCGAGCCCCATCAACGATTCTTCTGCGAGCTAGAGTATACACAACACTGCATGATGACCCAAGACTTCGTTTAGCAGGAACATCCAATTCGGTCGTCTCCCCTTGGTAAATGATGAAATCGTACGGAAAGCCCGACTTCCCACAAAGGTAAACGATTTTTATAGCCCAAGGGCATGGCTTCCCTTTCACGTACTGTTTTACATTCAACTGTCCTCTAAACGGTACAATTTGTTCGTCAATCACCAATTCCTTTTCGAGAGGTATCATCTGACACCTACTTCGATAGAGTCATACAGTGGTCGCACTTTGTGAAATTGATCTAAATTGTTCTGATCGGTGATATTCTGAATGTCAGCGAAGTGCAGATGAGTCCTCAACTGAAAAAAGCGTTCCCGACTCAGTGTTTCAGGGAACACATTGATCCTCAATCTCCTATCCCAATGTATGTGGGGGAATTTCAAATTTCTGCAAATGATATGGAGACCTATTAGCTGCTGGAGCTCGACTTCGTCCGTTGGCTTGAATTTGGTGCTGTTTAACAGCGAATAAATTAGTGAAGAAAGCTGCAGATTGGAACAATTTTTCGGGCAAGTAACGATGGAAATATTCCAAGGGACTGAGCAAATCTTCTCCTACCAAATATTCGTCATCAAGTGGCAGGTAAGGTACCGAACTGGGGGAATTCAAGTCATTTGTATTCCAATCGACGGTGTACACCTTCCCTTTCCTCAACACTTTCTTTGATTTCTCCACTTCGTCAAAATATGTTTTGAGGAGTAAGTCTACCTGTTCGATGTTTTGAGTTGTTGGCGATTCCTCCTCATACGACGCTTGCTCCATATAACCATTTATAGGCAACTTATTTATCTTTGTAAAAGTACCTCGCATATTCATTTATTTATTTATTTATTTTATTTTTTTCTTAGCTTGACTCGAATCACTCAAAAGCTTTCTCTCCTACAAGCATAGGATGGCACTCAGAGCAGAAAAATCACTCCTATTCTATTTACTAAGGCATTTCAGTTTCCCATCAGTTTGTAAGAGCTCTAAAATATTGCATAAAAAACGGCAAAACAAATCAAGCAGAACTATCATCTCTTACAAACGTGACTCAAGTCTTATCCTCTCTTCTTATACCAAGTCTTGTAGGTACTACCTCCAAGGAAGTAACAGCAGAATAAGAAATGTCAAGAAAAATGTAATGTGAACCAAATTGGAAGTGTTCTGAAATAAGTATGAACGAGAATCGCTTAGTGAAGAATGCGTAATAAGAAAAACTAGGATGGAATCAAACATGATTCAGCATCATCATTTGGTAGCTCTATCACTTGAATTGATTGGCCCTTCATTTCCCTCAACATCCATTATATTCTTTGGCTCATTTCTCCGTGGATACCTACTCTTTGGTGTTTGTAGCACTCCATCTTCCTGAACGTCTTGCTGTCCATCATTTTCCTCAACACAATTTCTCACATTTTCATGATCCTCTTCTTGCTGTCCTTCGTTCTGTGACTTTCTCTTCCTCGTGTATTTCCTTTTTGGCAGTTCGCTTTGGGTGTGATAAGTAAGGAAGCAGTTTCGTTCATTTGTGATGCACAGTCTCGCCTTGCACTGAATGCAGGCGATCCTGCTCTGGTTTGTATGGCACATACCACATTTACCCTTAGTCTCCTTGATTGGAAGGTGAGCTGCTGCATCTAGCCTGGCTTCAGAACATGGCATGGGACTTATCTGAGAACGTTTCTTCACCTTGGGTTGTCGCTTGTGTACTAGGAGGGCGTTGCTTACGTCCAGTTTGAATTCAGCCAGAGACATTTTCTTCCCTGGGTTTTCATATAAGTAGAGAAACCACGCATTCGGTATCGCCAGATCCAACAAATGGACAAATATGGACATGTACCATTTGATTGTTTGTAAGGGAGTTTTGTACAAGGCGACTAACATGTCACTCTTGTCGACTCCGCCCATGAAGGAATTATACTCCTTTACAATTTTTGGGCACGGTTTCCCCATCAATCAGCCTATTACGCTGCAGATCCATCAATAGGTTGAACCGCTTAAGAAAGTCTGCCCCAATTATCCCCTTGGCAGTTTTAGCTACAATAAATTGCCAACAAAATTGTCTACGAAGTCCAAGATCGATATTCATTGTTTTAACACCATAAGTAGGAATTTCAGAATTATTTACTGCGTATAATTTGTATTCAGAAGAAACATGCTTACCAGACCCCATCACAGGCAAAATAGAAACATCTGCTCCACTGTCAATGAGAAAATGCATCCCTGTCCTGAGATCTTTAACAAACAATCGTGATTTGCAGCAATTTTCACCAACCCCAGCAGACGAATTTGCAGCCAGTTCATCTGCTGTTACATGTTTTCCGATTTCTTCCACCGACATTCTGGGTTACAGCGATCTGGAAACGCTCTGTCACCAAACCTGAAGTGAGCATAACAGTATTTACCCTTGGGATTGTAAAGTCCACGGGACTTGCTACGATTCCTATCACCACTAATATCCCTTTTATAACCTTTTCCTCTGGAACCTACTTGCAAAGTCTCTATCTGTTTTTGCAACGAGGCTATTTGTGCAGAAAGGGTGCTTATAGCATCAACTTGGGAGGTGCTCACCACTGAAGCACACGCCGAGTCGGTATTGTGAGGTGTTGAGCTTTGCACACTATATAGATGATTCGGGCTCATTTCAGCAATCTTATCCGCCATCACCGAAAGTTTCTCAAGGCTTTCTTCACTTACGATTAGAATATTTTTTATGGCATCAGGCAACTTTTCCAGCCAGAGTGTTTTCAGAGCCTTATCAGTTATCTCTGAGTCAGCAAGGGACTTCATTCTACGAAGAAGTTGACTTGGCTTCATATCGCCTAGTTCAACCCCTGTGAGAAGTTTTTTCAACTGTTTGTCATCACTTTCCTTGAACACTTCCAACAAACGGGCTTTGGCAAGTGAGTATTTGTTGGGTTCCGTTCCATTAATAATATCCCAAATATTTTCTAAATATCTGGTGTCCAAATTGGCAACAAGTTGATTGAACTTGGAGCTTTCACTTCGGACTCGTTCTATGTGGAATTGGGACTCAATCTGGTAAAACCAAATTTCCGGTTTCTCAACCCAAAATGGGGGAAGTTTCAGACGCAATGAACGTACTGCCATCCGTTCCACATCGTCATCTACGGCCGCCTTACCAGGTTCACTCTTCTGGCCGTCCACATCTTGATCCCTTTTTATGTTACTGCGCTCGTCGGGGTCCGACATGGCGTGACGTTAGATGGTCGTGAGAATCGGGCAAATAAGTCACTCAGCCGCACTTCTCCTAGGTACTAGGTAGCACCCCACCAATCGCCACTTCACTATCAATCGTGCGTACTTCTGCTGTCGGGGTCACCAATTTGTAGGTGTTAATTTAATAATCTCACTATTAAGTTTTGAAACACAATCTTTTTATTCCGAACAATCTTGACTCCATCGAAAAATACACATCACTACTTATCACTTAATCACAAAATCAAGATGGCGTTAGCATGCATACAACTTTCAACTGCCATAAAAAGTAATTTTAGTTGACAAAAATGAAATTTAAACAATAATAAATTCAATATATCAATTTATAGTTCAAGTCCAAGAACAAACAAACAAAATAATCTGATCAAAACAAATTCCTACATCTACAGGATAAGGATATCAGCCTTATGCCGTTAGGTGTCCCTACAGGCTCTTCATTATTGACAATGTCGTTTACGGGCTGAATGTCCTCGGGTACACTGTTGAATAGATGATCAACCCTTTTCATAATTTCTTCGTCAGATACATTATCTTCATCGTCTTCTTCTTCGCCAGAGTCATAAGGGCATTTTGGCACCAGAGATATCAGCAACGCCCCTCGTGAAGTGAACACTGGCATGGTGCCTGTCGAGGCACCAAAACTACCTACGTTTCATTTACTCTAAAAATTCCAAACATTACATGAGGCACCTGGTCAGCGGACCCATAGCACCTATACCACGGTGTACATACGTACACTGTTTTGTAAAACACACCAAAGGTTCCAAATGTACACCTTTTTTCTATATGTTGAATACTTATACCAAGATGTCCAAATGTGCACCAATTGGAAAACGTCATTTGGCCAATGTAAATCCAGATTTTTTCAAAAACAATTACTGCAATGCAGAGAATAGACCTTATTTATTAAGATTACGGTAATGGAATCTCAGAAATTCAGAAAATAACATCATCAGAGTGTCTCAAACTTACCTCTCTCGCAGCTGAGCGTGATCACGAGGTGGGCGCTGAAGTAACACTAAAAAACTTCATGTTATAAATAAGGTTATAACAACAACACAACTTCTTCTTCACGTTCAGTGGATGTTAACTTATGGATCAACAGCCTTGGCACGGTCCTTATCTTTTTTCTGTCACCAGAAAACGCCTTGGAAAATCGGTGTCCATAAGTACACCTTGGTCCGAAAAGGGTTAAATAATATAGGTCAAACTCTCTGGGTTTGCTAACGACGAAGTCAGAAAATAGATGATCTCGTCAGGGTGAACTTTACAATTTACTCTTATCATGGATTCAAATTCTAACGTTTTCGTATTTAATTTCATGGGGTAATTTCCCCACATAGTATTTTTCAATTTTCTCGATTTCTTCGTAGTAGGGATGTGTAAGATCCGTTCAATTCCGGGAGTTAACTCCCACCAGTTCACTCTTTTCTGGGATCAGTTCTTTGGGATCCGTTCACCGTTCTTCAGTTCTTCACTCTCAAGTTTGACCCTCCAAAGCCCGTTCAGGTAGAATCCGCCAAGATTTTTAACCCCCCCCCCCCCCCCCCTACCGCCCTACCGGTGAAGGGAGGGTGATGTGAATGGTAAGGGGTGTAGGGAGGGGTGATGTGAAAGGTAAGGGGTGTAGGGAGTGGCGAAGAGTGAAGAAGGGAAGGGAAGGAGTTGAACTTGATTCTGTTATTCCGTGGAGTTGATGAACTGGTCAGTCAACTCTCAGCTCAAGGGATAAGGGAAGGGGCGAAAGAACGGTAAGGGTTGAAGGGAAGGGCAGAAAGAGAGGAGTGGTGAGGGGAAGGGTAAAGGAGTTGAGAACGGGTGGTGACAGAGGACGGAGAAGGGGTGGGATCGGACGAAGGTACGATTAGTGAGGACGTCACAAGAGGGAGTTCATGAACTGGTGAACGGCAACTCTTTGGGAACCCGTTCATTTGGGATACGTTCAACCGAAAGATCCGTTCTGTTCGGATCCGTTCAGTGCTGAACGCCACATCCCTACTTCGTAGTTGTTTAGTCGATATTATACTTGGGTGAAGGGTTCCCGTCTTACAGAATGTTAACGAATTTTCTATCTCTTGAACTACATGTAACTTAAGATTGAACACAATCTGTAAATGGTTGACCAATTCTCTCGCTGCCCCTACTTCCGTCCTGAGAGAGTTGCTTCTAGCTAGATCATTTATTTCAATAATTTTATAATGAATCTCTTTGTGATTAAATTGTATGATTTTAACGTTTTGATTAAATTCGTCTATAATTTCACTATTTATTGAGAACTGAGCAATCAGCTTGAGTTGGTTATCTTTAATTTGTTCTATTAGACGGTCTATTTTTCCGCATCCGTTGTACTTATCTAGATTTCCTGTGATCGCTTTAATAATACTACCTAGCCCATTAATTAATCCCCTCTTATTTCTAGGACTATGAATGATTTATTATCTAATTTTTCTTTGATTACCTCAATAGTGTAATTAGTAACCTTGATATATTCATCCAATTCACTAATTATATTTACATTTTCCCCTAACTTCTTTATTAATTGTTCATTTTTTAGTTTGAGTTTATAAAATTCAGTGACCAGTCTGTCTGTCTTTTAGTAGTGAACGAAAGTGTGTTCAGCCGCAGTCAGTTTGGCAGTTCCCAGTTTGATCGGTAGTATTCCTGGGTTATGGCTTACGTCTTTCACGTCTGTGGCCCTTGTGGCTGTACCGAAGGTCCTGGAACGTCCGTAGTGTCAGCTCTTACCGAATCCCCATCTTTCTTCTTTTTAAACTTTTTCTTAGGTCTCTTTACATTTTACAAGTGAATTTTCGTTTTTGTATTATGGTGTCTGAGTTCTATTTCGGCAGTATTTCGTTCGACATTAACTTCTGTTATTTTTTTCCTTAGCGTACTTGTTTTTAGTTTTAGCTTGAAGTTGTTTGTTTTTAACATACACCTCCGTTGGTATTTCATGGAGTTCTTCACGTGATTCGTTTCTACTCGAAATTACTTTTTGTTTCACTGTTTGGTTTTTGTTGTGGACCTCTAGGATATATGAGTTTGGTTTTTTCCTTATGCCTTTGAATGAAATTCGAAGTCAATTTTTGTTCAATATCTATGTCTATTGCTGCTTCGTTATCGATGTGACCACTGATTATTTCTAATCGAGTTAATTTAGTCACAGAATGAATACTGTTATTGTATGCAATTAGTGCATAGTTGACTTTATTCAAAATGGAATCATTTTTAAACTCTTCCCTATTATTCAAGAGTCTTATATGTTCGATAATAGTCGATGGAAGCGTTGTATTGACCCGTTAGAGTCTGGATGCTATGAGCTGATAAAGTGTATTTTGATTTTTTGAAGAGCGAGTAGTTCTTTCACTAATGTGCTGTTCAGATCAGCTCCATTGTCGGAAATGATTTGAGAAGGTAGTCCATGATGGGAAAAGTACTTGAGGAGACTGTTTACTACTTCTATGCTTTCTGATGTTAGAACCGGGTAAGCCTGAGCGTATCTTGAAAAGGTCAAGAATTTCGTATTTTCTAACGTGAATATTTGTCTACATGTAGAATTTCAAACGGTCTGGATGCTGTGGGGTGATATTATATTTTATCTATAACGGATTCCTGTCATATTTGCAAACTTGACAGACTTTACATTTATTGATAAATTCTTGAATGGACTTCTTCAAATTTGGCCAAAAATAGAGTCGTTTGATCTTTTGGTAAGTTTCCTCAATGCCTCTATGATTTTGTTTACCCACATGATAGGAAGACATTATTTCCTCAATTTCCGTTTCATCCACTACGTCAGTTAGTTGCTCATTAAATTTAGTGAATTTGATTTCTGAGGTTTTAAAATGTTGTATCATGATCCTATTGAATTTTTCATATATGTCCTTTTCAAAATATATCCCGTACTTTATTTTGGGCACAACGTATTCCTTAACAAATTTTACTACTTCTTCCTCTAGGTAATTTTCTGAGAATTCCAGTATTATCCTCGTTTTTTAGTTGAATAGTTTTATTATTTTCGGTTTCTTTGGGTGGAAGTTGACTGTACTGATTATTATTTGATTATTAGCGTGATTCACGGGTCCATCGCCTATTGGGATCTCCAAGGTAGGGATGGGTGATACTGCAAAAAGTATCGATACATATCGTATCGATACTTTTAAAAAGTATACTGCAAAAAGTATCGATACATATCGTATCGATACTTTTAAAAAGTATCAAAAAAGTATCGGGTGATACTTTAGAAAAGTATCGATACTTTCAAGTATCGATACTTTTTTCATTATTATTCAAGAATTGCCAGTTGTACTTTTAACACATATTTAAAAAAATCTTGTGAATAGAAATAAATTCAGGAAAATTCACAAAAGTAGGTAGGTATTTAATATTTTCATGAAAGTATTTATTTGTTTGTATAAAAAGTAAGTATTTCATAGTTTTATAAAAACTTAGAACCAATACTTATCTGGCACAGTTGCCAGTAGCACTCTTTGTCTGATGTGTTCAGCAGTCAGGCGGCTCCTGTTGTCAGGCACAACCATATTGACGGTCGATGCTGCTCTCTCAGAAGGAACACTGGAAGCTTGAGTGATCAAATATTTCAATGCAACTGCTGACAAGGCTGGAGTGAAGTGCTTGACCTGAATCCAAAATTTCACAGGATCCGATAGTCTTGGAGTAAGCGCTTGATCGAAAAACTGCTTCAGCTGGTTTGGGACTGCACCTGCACCATGGCTAGGCAATTCAGGAGCTGCCATAGCTTCTTCGACAAGGGTGTCATGAGTCGTCCAAAGGGAATCATTATTTTCATTCTCAGTCGCAGCTACAGGTACAAGGTCTGGAGAGCGCCCCCCTTGTCGCTTAAGCTCTTCTCGAATCTCCGCCGACAATTCCAACACAGCTTGGGACACTACTAGTGGGCTCGAGAAGTGGACCTTTTTAAACCTAGGGTCCAATAGCGTGGCCTTGGCAAGAAGTTTGTTTTTTTCAAGCGGCTGTAGCCTGTCGTTAAGGCCTCTAAGAATACTTTGCTGTACATCTCTCCCAATCGAAGTGGATGGCTTTGCCTTTCGAATGGAAGCTGGAAGTAAATTAGCCAGTGGGATGGCCAAGCTGGAAGTAACATATGTGTCGCCACTAACATCTTCTGTCGCTTCTTTCAAGGGTTTCAAAAGAGTGATGAGGTCTTCCAGAATGGTCAACTGAGATCCCATCATCATATCCGGAACTGAACTTCTAGCCTCGATCCTTGAGGCTAGAATTTTTGCAACATGCTTGGAAAGCAAGAAAAATCTCTCGATCATGTCTAGATTAGAGTTCCACCTTGTATTTACCGATTGAATTAGTGTCAGGACCTCCCCTTCTTTTTTCCCATCCATCTCCTGTTCAGCTCGTAACGCATCCATAGCTTTCACCGACTGCTTAAAAAATGTTACGATGGATTTGATGTTGTCGCAAAGTTGGGAAAAGGGTTTGATGTCTTTCAAAACATCATTCACCAATGTGTTGATCAGGTGAGCAACACATCGAACCCCCTTCCCTTCACCAATGAACAAATTTACTGCTGCCAGCATATTGGAGCCTCCATCAGTCGTGATGGATTGGATTTGACACTTTTCTATACAGAAATCACTCGTGATGTTGGTTAACATGGCAGATATGTGAACACCTGTGTGTGGCCCGGTGATCCTCTCTGCTGATAGGCAGCAACTCTCCAGTTCTCCCTCACAATTGAGGAAATGGGCGGTGACGACCAGGAAACTTCTGGATGAGTTCGTGACTGTCAATATATCGCTTGTCAGAGCTACCTGGTCTACGTCACACAAGGCTTTCCTCAACAGAGCAATGGTGGCTGAGTATTTTAGCTCCACCAGATATGTCAACCTTTTTCGAGTGGGAGGTTTGTACCTTGGTAATGCGACTTTGCAGAAATGTTGCAGTCCTCTTTTTTCCACGCACGAAAACGGCATATTGTCCCGACAGACCATGTAGACTAAAGCCTGAGTTATTTCGTTGTGCCGGTCTCCTCCTTCGTTTATACTGGAGAGTTTATCTATGAACTCTGGAATAGTGACTTGTTTCTTCGGAGTTGAAGCAACGGAAGAGGTAGAAGCAGGGCAAAGAAATGAAATAATACTACCTGTGTTTAAGGTATTTTCTCCCAATTTGTCCGGGGTGGATGATGAGTTCTTCTCATGTGAGTCAGTAGAACCGAGACTATGTTCCTCTGAAACAGATTGAATGATTGACATTGTAGTTTTTACGTGCATGTGCATATATTCATATTACACTGTCTTCATTGTTGAATAAAATTATTAACAATACTCAGGTAGGAAGGTCATTCATCGAAAACAAACAACTTACCTGATGTGTTGGCGCTCATGTTAACATCCTCTCTTGGATCATCCACATTCTCGTCGTCTTCCTCACTTTTTGAGGAACGAGAAGGTTTGTTTGTTGAATTTGTGGTTTGTTGTTTCTTTGTCTTTTTTGGATTTTTTGAATCGTTCAGTTCTTGAAAAGCGCGCGCATGCTTTCTTTTCAAATGCAGAGTAGCATTAGTTGCGTTCCCGCTTGTCTTGTACGATTTCCCACACAACTTGCACTCCGCCTCAACACTTGATTTTTTCTTGAAAAAATCCCACACAGAAAGATTGGATTTGGACGACATGATCGAACTCAAACCAAAATAAGTACCAAATTTCTTCAATTTTCACGATTTTACTTTACAAACAAACTTTACTTTACAAATTTACGATTTTACAAACAACTTAACAACTCTTATCTCTTCGTCCCAACATCAACTCTCTTCTTCTTCGCAGTTATCTGTCCTGCCAAGCCGGACGCCGGACATAGGTTGTATCTACATTTCTACATGGAGCGTTTATACGAAGCAAACTCCTTCCATGACTATGACATTAATTTGTACAAATCCATGTGAAATCTCTACCATTTACTTCCATGACAAGGAATCCTTCTTCCATTCACGAACCTACATCCAGCTTGCTTGAACCATAGTATCCATGGACCTAGTATGTCCATGTATTGTCTTGGGTAGGTAAGTTGGACTGTGATTAGAAAGTTTTTTTGTTGCCAAGTTGAAACTATTTAAATTAAAAAAATGAAAATTTCACAGAAGTATCAGTTCTCCGATACCGGCGAAAAAGAAAAAGTATCCCGATACTTTTTTCTTAAAAAAGTATCAAAATGTATCGATACTTTTTTTGAAAAGTATCGATACTTTTGAGTATCGATACTTTTTACCCATCCCTACTCCAAGGTGGTATTACTCTCCACGTTGGAATGAACTAGGGATCGGACATCGAAGCCAAAACATCGATGTTGCCATCGATGGCAACATCGACCAGTGACCATCGATGTGAGAAAATATCGGTATTCTTGCCATCGATGTTTTTCAACATCGATGTATTGAACGTAAAACATCGATGTTTTAAAAAATTTTTAGTATATTAGAACATTGATTACTTATCTAAAGATATTTATCAAACACGAATATCTCTCCAAAAATCAAATTAGGCTATGTCCTTAGAATTTGATTAATAAATTCACTGTTTTTAACAATTTTGATATTTTTGATTAATAAAATTAATTTTTAAAAAAGGATGTGTTTTTGCATCAACTTGTTTTGGTTAAATATATATTTCTGCTGGGTTAACCAATAATTAAAAACTTTTTGAAAATAAATAAAAAATTGTAGTACCATCCATATTTATTATATTTATATATTTATTACATATTTATTATCCAAGTAAAATAACTGTGGTTGGTATTTAGGTAAAAATAAAATTGGCTTCAAACGAATGGTCGGTATTTCAAAAGTTTCATCTTTTTATTTTAAACATTTACAATGAATCACTGTTATAAATTATATATATATATATTTATCTTTATATAAGATTTATTTCTATCTTTCCAGTAAACACTTTTCAACTGGAAGAAAACAAAAACAATTCGTAATACTGAGTAAAAATTCTGAGCTTAAGCTGACAAAAAAAAGAAGTGAGTTTGTAAGTATGAAAAACATATTTGCAAAAGATTCTAACAACCAAAACAAACAAGTTAGAAAAAAAAATGTTCTCCTAATGTTTGTAAAAACAGGAGCTTAGAAAGTGTTTCACCTTTTAATCTATTTCTCTCCTGAGTTAATGTCGCCCCTGCTTTTGAAAACAGCCTCTCTGAAGGCACAGAAGTGGCAACAGATGCCAAGTACTTCAATGCAATCTCATGAAGCACTGGATAGGAGTGAGCTGCTTGGAGCCAGTACTTCAGGGGATTGAATTTAATCTTTGACTCTGCTGGGGTGCGCAGATACAATGTTAGCTCGTCCGGCATGTCCGAGGTGGTGTGCGCAGTTTTGGCCTTCCACGACTTTTGAACCACTTTCCCATGGTCGGTGAACAGGCTTGAATCTCCTCTAACGCTATTTAAAAAAAAAATAATCATAAATAAATAAAAACTTTATTGCTGCTAGAAATGTATAGAGTAAATGTAATTTTCAACAATACCTTTCTCCTGAATCTGAATCACTCCCACTGATAGCAATTCTTGATGGAGATGACGAGCCACTTCGTATCAGGCCTTTCAATTCTCGTAGTGCGCTGGCTATAGCATCTGGATCCTTCATGTAGAGCAGCTTAAAGCGAGGATCGAGAATGGTTGCGATGGCCAAAGGTAACATTTTTTCTATTGTACCAAAGCGTCGGTCAATCTGATCGATTAGAGCGTCCTTGAATTTGACCCCTATTTCTGACAAGGCAGAAGTCTCTTGTATTCTTCCTTTGAGCTTGTTAGCAACTGGGATTGCCAAGCTGGCAGTGAGGTAGTCCCCAGAAATGTCGTTTGTGGCCGCTTCTATGGGTGACAGCAAGGCTACAGTTTCTTGGAGAATAGCATTTTCCCTTGCAGTAGTCATTGGAGGTGCAGACGTGTTTTTGTGAATTACTGAATTCAAATTCGAGCTCAGTGTCAAAAAACGCTGAATCATGTAATAAGTCGAGTTCCAGCGGGTCTCAACACACTGAATAAGTTTCAAGTCGGTCGGTGAATTTCTCAGCTGGTCACTAGCCGCAGAACTATGTTTAAAAAAAGTGACAATAGCTTTTACCTTATCAATATTCACAGATAGGTCAGGAACTGCTTGTATCGAACGTTGCACAATAAGATTAAGGATATGGGCAAAGCAGTGGATGTGTTTCTTTTTTCCAAAAGCTGATTCTGCTGCCTTCACCATATTAGCCGCCCCATCAGTGACGACAGTGTGCACTTTATTTTTGTCAATGCCCCAGTCCTCCAAAACTTCCAACAGGGATGTAGAAATTGTCTCAGCCGTGTGTCTCCCTTCAAGTTCAACAACGCCTAATGTGTGTGAAGCCAAGGTTCCCCCTATATTTAGGTGGACTGTAGTACCTAGATAACTCCGCATTTGCTGGGAATCAAGCCACCCATCTGTTGTTACGCAAAAGCTCTCTGAATTTCGATACGTATTTTTCAAATGCTCCTTAGCGCTATCATATTTCTCGAAGATTACTTTTTTTATTGTTTTTGCGCAAGGAGGAGTGTACGCCGGACAAGTCACTTTCAATAGTTTACGAAACCCAACATTTTCCACCAGGTTAAATGGTAAGTTAGCTTTGCATAAAAAGTACGCTATTGCGTTGGTAACATCACAATGTTTTCTACCTCCTTCTTGAAAATCTCGTTGTGTTTGGAAACAATCTTGCACTGATAGCTGACGCTGAGCATACTTTGGTTTTAGTGAGTTTTCAGCTGAACTGGAACTGGAGGGCTGGAAATGCTGTTGTACTGATGGTGCTTTGCTAGTAAAAGGCGTTGGCGTTCGCTTCGTGATTTTTTCTTGGGGTTCTTCCTCAGTATCACTGTCGCGAGATGTTCGTTCCTTGTTACGTTCAAAGTTTTTTAGAATATCGGGATGTTTGCTTTCCATGTGGCACTTGAGATTTGAAGTGTTACCCGATGTTTTAAACGTCTTCAAACACGTCTTACACCTTGCTGTGTGGTTGTCAACTCTGACAAAGAAAGACCACCATTTGCTTTTGCCTTGACGGGGCATGATAGTGACACTCACGCTCATATATTGTGTAAAACAGTAGAAATAGTGAAACAGGATTCTACTAAAATGAAAATAAAACAAAGGGAAACTCAAAATCCAAAAATAACCTAAGCAAATAAACTATAAAGACACGCTTCGCAGCTCGCACAACAAAATAATGACTACGAAATACGAATAGTGATAAGTACGTAATCAACTCTGATATGAGTCTATGATGTTATGAACAGTGTTGCCACTTCGCCATTTGTCAGGTTCCCCCCCCCCAAACCTATCTAGATTTTCAAGTTTTCACCCTAAAATTTAAAATTTTACTGCGCAATTGGAAAAACTCGGTGGGCCGACATCAATGATCCATATTTATCAAAAGCCTTACCATCGATGTTCGATAATATCGTTGCTGTCAACATCGATGTTCGATAATATCGTTGCTATCAACATCGATGTTCGATAATATCGTTGCTATCAACATCGATGGAAAAACATCGAACATCGGAGATGAAACATCGATGTTTCAAAACATCGATGTCGATGTCCGATCCCTAGAATGAACTGTTTGGCTATCCATTTCTTCCTCGTCCAGGTTAACGAAAATTGATTGATTATCTGTTCCTGCGGGCTGATTTGGTGGGATTGTCAGCAATTCTCTGATAGATTGACCCTGTTGTTCAGTTGTAGGTGTATTAACAGCCCAATGCCCTTTTACTAGATCTTGTATTATTGCATCCGCCTCTTCCAATTCATTTATGTTTAGTTGAATCCTGGAAAGTGCATCTGCGTTAAAATCGCCCCCTTTTTGTAGCAAATTTCATAGTTATATTCTTCTAATTTAAGCCTCCATCTAAACAGCTTGGAATTGGGTTCCTTTATGGAGAACAACCACTGTAGGTAATGGTTTGTGGTCTGAGAATATTTTGAATTTTCTCCCATAAAGATAGGGTCGGAAGTATTTGGTAGCCCACACCATAGCTAGTAGTTCCTTTTCAATTACAGGCAGTCGGGTTTCCGTTTCGTTAATGTTCTACTCGCATATGCTACTGGTAGATCACTGACGTCATGCATTTGGGATTTGAAGTCTGGGTATTTCAAAATGGGTTCGTTTACGAGTAGATTTTTGCTTAGTTCAAAAGCCTTGATTGGTTGATTATGTCTCCTTTTTTTAGCCGCTTGGTTAGGGGTTTTGTAATTTCCGCGAAGTATTTAATAAACCGTCTGCAGTAGCCTAGTAGGCCGAGGAAACCTTTTATCTCTTTAGTAGTTTTAGGGATAGGATAGTTTAAACTGCTTTGACTTTGTCATTGTTTTATTCTAATGAATTATTAAATAAGAATACAAGAGAACTGTCATCAACGAATGTGTATTTTGGATGCACTCACTCGACACCAAGTAAAGAGAGACACCAGACCAACTCCTGGCCATCTAGGGACAGCAACAATTACTACCTACAACATCTTCCCCTTTTCAAATCCAGAGACATTAATATCAGTAGAAATAAGTTTCACAGTTACATTATCGCATACTTGAAAAGTCCAACTTAGTAGGTATTTGAAAATACAATATACAACCCAATATAATACCATCAAACAATACAAGCAAGCCCCAATATAATACAAACAATACAACGATACAATATACATTCCAAATATAATATAAAATATAAAAAATATCCAAATATAACTAGGTACATTGCCCCATCCAAGGTATAGTGGCCTTTGAAAAATATCAAAATAACTTGTTTAAAATATAACCATCTTATAACCAAAATATAACTTTTTTTTTAATATTATTTTTTATTATTATTTTTTTTTTTTGTCAGGGTTTGCTATTGTAGAATAGAACCAGACTATCTAGCCCCCAGGTATCTATTGGGAGATTTCCTAGGTGGGCCGTGACTTTCCTCCTACAGCATTGGATCCACCCTGGAACCCAAAACGTATTTTACGTACTGTTCCTAAGCCAAAATCAATCCCACACCTATACTTCGTTTATCAACCTAACTGGGGGATTACTTATTCGGCCTGACCGGGTTGTTTTCATTTCCGCCGAGGCTGGCCTAGGCTGATCGGGTTCTACTCCAGGGCTAGATGGATATGCTCGCTTAGGGCTGCCTGGATTACGTCCAGGACTTAGTGTGCCTGGATTCGGGCAGAGCATTGCTTCTTCTTTGTTCAATCTTGGGCGTATATACAGTTCATTTCTAACATACTGACCCCCTGAGCCTCCTTTCACTAGGTACGCATTCGGGCGACTATCTTTTTCGACAATAACTCCCGGAGACCATGTAGACTCTGGCAGTTTCTTAAATAGTATTTGCTGGCCTACTTTATATTCGCTTCTAGTTGTTGCTGACCTGTCATAATATTTTTTTGATTTATTCCTTTTTTCATGAATCAATTTTTTGTCCCCCTTGTAAGTTATTTTTGGAGCCAGTGACTTAAATGAGCAAGGTATGTTAGTTCGGAGTGATCTACCCATCAGGATTGCTGCTGGTGAGCTTACATTACTTTTAGGAGTATTTCGGAAGTTGAGCAAAGCGAGATATGGGCATTCATCATTTTCAGCTACTTTTTTGAACATTGTCTTGATTGACTTCACCGAGCTTTCCGCCAAACCGTTTGAGCGGGGGTAGTGGGGGCTAGACATTACGTGGATAAAACCCCACCCCTTTGAGAATATTTTAAATAATTCCGAGTCAAAGCTTAATGCGCCATCCGTGTTTACGACAACGGGGATCCCATGCCTAGCAAAAATGTCTTTCAGTTTGTTAACCACTGTGGAGCTTTTCAGGTTTTCCAACTCAGCTACTTCTGGATAGTTAGACAGCGCATCCACGACAACTAAGTATTTTTTATTCCACGGTAGTGATGCTTTTTACTTTGCATAACCAAATTTTGTTGGTTGCATTGATGTTTCAAACATGTAGGACAAGATTGCACGAACTTTCTTATGTCTTGATTGATTCCTAGCCAAAACACTGATATTCCTGCCCTATCTGTCATCCTGTTCACCCCCGGGTGGCCAGAATGTAACTTAATTAAAAGTTCTTTTCTCAAAGCCGCTGGAACCACAATTCTATCTCTATAAAATACTATGTCACTTACTACGTGCAAATCATGCTTCAATTGAAAATAAGGTTTCATAGGGTCACTCAAATCTTTATAATAATCAGGCCAGCCATTGCGAATACAGTCCCTAAGTTGTTTGACAGTAGGGTCATCATCTGAAACCTCCTTAATTTGACTCCAAAGCGTTTTGGTTAGTGGCAAGTTTTCTATTAAAAGGGCTACCTGTAATTCTACATCTGCATCCAATTCTTCGTTTTCGGAAAATCCAGCCTTTGAAACATCCCTAGACAATACATCTGCTAAATGCAAGTGTTTTCCCGGCTTATATATCAATTTCAGATTGTAAGGCTGTAGTCTCATGAGCATCCTTTGCATCCGTATAGGAACTTTGTACAGCGGCTTATCCTACAGCCCCAACAGCGGTTTGTGGTCTGTTTCCACTTCCACCACTTCGTGACCGAATATATATTGGCGAAATCGTTCTACCCCAAAACAAATTGCTAACAACTCCTTCTCTACCTGGGCATACCTCTGTTGAGTGCCAGTCAGTGCCCTAGACGAGTATGCCAAGGGCATGCCATCCTGGAGTAAAGAGGCACCCAATGCATGAGAGCTAGCATCTACGGTGAGCGTGATTGGCGCCTCATAATTGTAATAACCTAGTATAGGTGCCCTGATCAACATTTACTTTAAATCTTCAAAACTGCTATCCAATGCGGTAGTCCAAAGAAACTCGTTGTCATCTTTTAGAAGTTCCCTTAGACCAGCTGTACGCTCCGAATAATTAGGAATAAATGTTGACACATAATTAAATAGGCCCAAAACCCTTTGCAACGATTTTTTATCGTGTGGAGGCTTTAATGCTTTAATCGCCTTAATTTTTTCCTCGTCTACATGTACCCCTAGTTGGCTGAATGTGTGTCCCAAAAACGTGACCTTATCAACAAAGAATTCACATTTTGCTCTATTAAATTTTATACCATTGTTCTGTGCTGCTGTCAACACTTTAGTAAGGGTTTGCTCCAGATCTTCCTTGGATTTAGCCCATAAAAATATATCATCCTGGAATGTAAACACCTTTTCTAAATCCCCGAATACAGTCGATATAAAGTTATGAAACAATTTATTCAGGTCCGCACGAAACACCAAAAGGTAACCTTTTGAACACAAATCGACCCCAAGGTGTAACAAATGTACAAACTTCTCATCCAAAGGCAGCATCCAAAACCCTGATTTGGCATCCAGCTTACAAAAAATATTGGCTCCCTTTAGCTTGGTTGACACATCCTCTATTGTAGGAAAAGGGAAATGAGGCCGACGAATGGCCCTGTTAAGCGGCCTAGGGTCCATACACACCCTCAGCGATCCGTCCTTTTTCTGAACTACTACCATCTGATTTACCCATTCTGTTGGCTCTGATATCGCTTCTATAACTTTCTATAATTGTTGTGAAATATTGGCATTTGCCCAATTTGTCTAGGAGATCAGTGATGTTAGGTAAGGGATATTTGTCTGGAATGGTCTTTTCATTTAGTTTCCTATAATCTACGCAAATCCTGTACTTCTGTTTTCCGGAGGCGTCTATTTTTTTCGGTACTATTATGATGGGTGAGTTCCATGGAGAGTTCGAGGGCTCTATTATGTTCTGCTCTAACATGTCAGAAATCTGTTTATGTACTTGGTCTTTATATATTTGAGGATACCTGTAGGGTTTGGTGTATATCGATGTCTCGTCAGTCGTCCTAATTTGATGTTTCACTTGATTAGTGAATGTAAGGGGAGTTCCGTCTGAATGAAATATTTCCGCGTAGTTTTCTACCAA
The DNA here is from genome assembly GCA_954871275.1 of Leptopterna dolabrata. Classification (NCBI taxonomy): domain Eukaryota; kingdom Metazoa; phylum Arthropoda; class Insecta; order Hemiptera; family Miridae; genus Leptopterna; species Leptopterna dolabrata. Next base: position 21,954,599 of record OX940976.1, read on the forward strand.
TTTTGTCATGTCCATATCAAATTCTTCGTAAGAGTACATGTTCAAATTGTTGCTTTCGGTCGAGTCTACTGTGGTTAGTGTCTCAATGTTGAATCTACCTACTAATTTTACTTCTACGACTTTATCGCTAGGATTTACCGTGACACAGTGAGCTTTATGTTCTGTCACTTTCACTATACACTGGGGTATTTCAGTGGTCTTAAGTTTAATATAGGGTATTATCCCGTCTCCATTTCGAATGTTATTAATCCTCACTTTGACCTGTTTCATAGTTCTGGCTTCGATTTTGTAACTTTCGGAATTTTTAATTTAGTGGTAGAGTACTGGAATATTTTTAAAACTTGTTTTCAGGGTATCTCCTGACAAGTCGATATTAGCATTTAATAGTTTCAAATTATCCAATTCTAATAATAAATCAAACTTGTCATGAAATTGAAGTACAAAACATTTTAAATTCAAGTTTCTGTTTCCGAGCAACTCTCCACAGGGTACAGTAGTCCTGAAATTTTCTGTGGAAGTGCCGTGAGCGGTTGTGACTTGAAATGGTTCATTTATTAATTTGTTTGCAAAATATTTTTGGGCAATTATTGGGTTAACAGAAGATTTAGTACTCGCTGTGTCAATAAGGATTCTTAAATCTAACTTAGGCATAATAATTATTATGGTAGTTCATTTTTCTGATTTTCCAAATTCATCAGGTTGAATCTGGGTACATATTCTTCTTGACCCCAATTTGAGCAGTTAGCGCTTATAATTAATTCCGCGGCGTTACCTTTCATTTTGGCTAAGATCGCATTAAATATTTATTTTGAAAATTTGCCGGGTTTGCCCTATCATAGAACTGTAATACGATTTCTTCACATACTTCTAGAAAGTTGGTGAGGAGTTCTGGTTCCCCATGAAATTCCGGGATCATGTCCAGGTAGGCTCTTTTCAACTCAGGGACAGACATGATTCCTAGGTTGCCAAGAGAAATGGAGGAAAATCAACAATGGGTAGGTAATTGAGTGTTAAATGGTAGACTTACAAAACTAGTAGGACTGCTAGCATCTGAAGGTTTCCGGACGGGTCGCCGAAAAACTTGTATCTCCGATGCGTAGCGGTTGTGAGCTTGGTCGACCTCTTCTTCTTCCTCCAACGACGGTGGTAGTTCAGCCGTGGTGGAGTAGGCGGTCTATCACCGCCTACGCATCGGTGGTCCTCACTGGATTAATCCAATATGAGTACGGTGTCCAAATCAATAGAGCAGAATCGATGAAGGTGGTCTTGGAAGAACGGTTTCCTCTATCGGTTCTTCGAGTGTTGACTGCGGTGGATCTCACTGGATTGATTATTCCTTACGAAATCGGTCTCCTAGTCAATCTGTCCAAATTGACTTCAGTGGTTTTTCGGAGGTTCTCGAAAAACGGTCTCTTTCGTCAGATCTGAGTTCTGCGTACGAAGATTCTAGGTCCTCTGTGGTTAAGTGTTGAAACACACGGATCAAACTCGCAAATTTACGCAAATTTTATCCCCGAGCAGGACCTACGGACTGCGCCAATTATGGAACTTGTTCACGAAAGTTACTTATAAAAAAACTTTATTTCACAAGTTACAATAAATTTATTCCCAATTAATTTGGGAAAACGTACACAGGACAACACTTGTAGAAGGGAGGCTGCCCCTACAGTCTTTCTAGGTGGCGAGGGTCCGCAGGGCGCTCGCCGGCGTTTTCTATATTATCAGCTATTAGTTTTTATTAAACAGCGATTTACATTATATGTAACTTATATATACAGTGATAGGATAGGCATACAACCCCCCTTACCGTCTATGGTAGTATCATCCGTTGGTGATACATGGTTGGGTATGATAGGGGTTGTTGGACGTAAATATCTACCACTCACCCATGGTGCCCAGTGACATGAGTCGGAGTGTTGGTGCCCTGGGGGGATATCCCACAGTGTACTTTGTTGCGGAGGAACAGGGTGCCGCAGATTCGTGGTTACTGGGATGTGGTGTGTTGGTTGTGCTGCCAGGAATTCGGCAGGGGGAGCCTCGGCTCTAACATGTGATTGCACATGTTTTGTGAGAGCCTTAAGACTGTCATGGACCACTCTGAACCCGGAGTCCATGTGTAGTGCCATTCTGTCTCGCTGGTGACCATCTTCCACCATTTGGCCACTGAGGTGATCCACCTTGCTTCTAAAGGCTTCAACCGCCCTCTGGAGACCATCCTGACGCCAATTTCCCTGGACCAGGCTGGTCCAGCTGGATCCACCTTCAACGATAGACTACTGACAGTCTTAGCGAGGTCATCCTGGTGCCACTGCAACCCTCGCAACTCCTGTTCCAGCAATTGAATCTTCCTCAGCTCCCGTGTGTACTGCCCCAGGGCCTGCTTGATGCTCGAATTGAGGACCTGGATGGTACTGTCAAAGAGTTTTCGCATCATAGCCGCCTGCTGGTCAGCAAGGTAAACTCCACTAGTCATCATACTCTCCTGGTTGTGGAGGAGGTGCATGAGGTATGTGTTGCTGTTCGCAAATTGGGTGGCAACGTCCAGTGCTCTCATACGAACCTCTCTGTCCCCAGACTCAGTGGTAAAGTCCAGTAGCGGGGGAGTTCCTTTAAGGCTGTACGCCCTACGGCGTTCTGTCCTCACGCCCTCCACGTCCACTTCTGGCGGTGTCGGAAGTTGAAACTTCCCTGGATCCGATAAGGGGGTAGAAGGTGATAACGAGCTTTCACGCTCTTGGCCCTCCTCTCCTGCCCCTTCACCTTCACTATCCTCACCAGCCAGTAGGTCACTGACACTTTTCTGAAGGTTCAGCAGGGTTTTTTGCAACTCAAGGCGGCATTTGTCCTGCTCCCCTGTCAGCACAAGGCTCGACATCCTTCGGTAAAATGTGCCAAAGGCGAGTGTCTAGGGTACGGAGATTACCCCTTGTGGCTTTCTCATCCAGCTTGCTCACAAATACCTTCAGTGCTTGAACTTTCCTCCCGCAAATCTCTAACTCCCTCTCCATGTCCAACCCCCGCAGGATGTCCTCATTTGTTGGGACATTGTCCGCTAGGGCCTTTCTGAACCGGCGCCTTAGCTGCTGTACTAGACCCTATGTCGGAAGGTCCCTAATAGACAGCTCGTACATAAGCTCGTCCTTTTTAAGACGGGTCGAGTCCATTTTTAGTAGGAAGCTTAAATTCGCTGCCGTAAAAATACCACGCCAGCACCAAAAAGAAGGACCACCCCACGTAGCTAGTAAGCGCTCCGTGCTTGGGCGAATTAACGATGGAGAGATCAAAAATTAAAACAAAGGGAATTTGATTACGACCCAGAACGAGTTCCAGACAGACAGACACACTATACCAATAAATAGGGAGAGATGGCGATTAGTTATAACTGGACAATTTAGAGATAATAGACAAAAAATGATAATTGTAGAAATTAAAGAAAAATATATACGAAAGTGCGCAAAAAGTTCGAAATGGATTTGGGTGCGGAATTTGTATTAAGTTTTTGATTTTATTAAATAGGTAGGTAGTACCTATTATTTGATTGTTTGATTCGGACACACACACACACACACACACACACACACACACACACACACACACACACACACACACACACACACACACGTTCAAGTAGAATAAAATTATGAATTTAATTAATTATATATATTATGAAACGATTAAATTGATTAACCAAAAGGCGTGTAGTACAGCAAAATACAAGTAAATTAAGGACTTGATCTACTTTTAATTACGAGTTTGGTAATTTTCTGACACCAGTGTTATGGATCCTTCATAGGGTGAATTAGTACTCAGGATACATACGAATTTATTGCACTCTATTGTTCCACTCATTTACATTAACCAACCACACTGAAACTTATGGGAGAGCTCGGGGAAGACGACTGCGAAGCAAGAGTCACCTGCGGTTGCCCAATTCGTTGAACCCTCTCCTACATCACGGCTCCACGTGTTCAGCTAATCAGCACAGCTGATAAGCTCCCCGGATATGGCTGGCGCTAAATACGAGATACCGTGCCCACTACATCGTCGTGTACACCGTCTCACCGACAAGTACAAGGTGTGACGGGTACATTCATGCGGGTATATGGAGATGCACAATGCCTCATCACTCCTCCAGGTGCTGGGCTACTGTGGTTGACCTTCCCTAAGAGATGGTAGCCATAATAGGCCTCGATGTCCAATGCACTCATGGCGCCCAGTTAGACATTAGGGAGGGAAAAATAAGATTCAGAAAGGACCATAGCACAGCCACCAGCCCAGAAAACGGGAAGCATGACAAAGCTTATTGGGTTTCTAGTATGAAAGTAACCACCACCACCCCCCCCCCCCCCACCGCCGTTGTGTAGCTGTGGTGCCAGCACGGAGAGTAGGTGGGGAGACCCCTCAAACAGGACTCCAGCTGCTGCAACCAGTACATAGAGATTCTCTCTGCTTTGCTGATTCTATTCACAGCAACTTGCCTGATTCAGTGGTGATGGTGTACAACTCAACAGAGTCCCCAGTCACCATGCAGAAAAACTGCAAAGTGGGCAACCTAGAACCAGCCAGCTCACCGCCTCCAGAAGCTACCTGCTTCCTGACTCAAACCTCAGAAGCTCAAGGAACCGTGAAGGACGAGCTGGCAACATTTTTAATGCTCGTGAAGCAGCAGTCCAAAGGATTTGAACATCCTGAAAAGGTAGCAGAGCGTCTGAAAGAGTGTAGATGTATTCAGCTTTCTCGGATATGAAAAACTCGGTGTTACAGACCTCGTGGAGCATGGAATCCCGACTGGGGACCACAAGCCCATCCGGATGCGCCCATACAAGGTGCCCATAAAGCAGAGAGAGGCAATGGAAAAGATTGTAAAGGGTCATCTCAAAGGTGTGATCCAGCCAAGTACTGGGGCCTGGCAATCGCCTTGCATCCTGGTTCCAAAAAAAACTTTAGTTGATGGACGCACCGAACTCTCCTGGTGCATGGTAGTGGACTTCAGACGGGTGAACAAAATTACTCAATCAGAGTAGTTCACTACCCTAGACTTGAGGAGTGGGTATCACCAAGTGCGTGTGAAGGAGGAGGACATAGAAAACTGGCTTCTCCACACCAGGGGGAAACTGGGCTTTCACTCGCATGCCATTTGGCTTATTCAACGCTCCAGACACATTCCAAAAGATGGCTTCCAGCCTTATCAGGGCATTGGGCATTAGGCTTCAAAAGCCCAGGCTTTACTGGATGACATTATCCTGTTCCATACAACATAGGACGTGCAAATGGAGGAACTCTGTAATCTGCTGAAGCTGTTCAGGGATACGAATCTAAAGCTGCAGCTAGTCAAGTGCAGTTTTCATCAGAAGGAAGTCATTATCTAGGACATGTGATGAGCTGTAAAAGTGTCCTGCCAGACAACAGGTAGTTGGATGCAGTAAGGGATTTCCCACTTCCAACCACGGTAAAACAGGTCAGAGCATTCATTGGCCTCTGCTCGTACTACCGCAAGTTTGTGCAGTCCTTTGCCAAGTTGGCTAAGCCACTGATCGCCCTGACACGACTAGGAGCACCCTTTGAATGGACTGAAAGTCTGCAAAAGGCATTTGAAATCCTTAAAGAGAAATTAACTACTGAATATCAATAATCAATAAAAAAAATCGATTAGGTGGTGTTGACTTTTTCTCGATTTTCACTGCCCTAGCGACGCATATTTAATCAATCTAGATAATTTCCTCGGCGTCGCTTTCCATTAAATCAAAATCTAGTTCAGGTTCGTCCGGATCATTATCTTGGCTTGCGCCTTCCACAATGTGAAGCTCATCTCCAATGATTTCAAGCTCCGTCACGATATTTTCGGCTCCTTCCTGGAGATCTTGTGGAGGAAGCTGAGCACAATCAGAAGACGTGCTTGGAGTTGACGAATTTTTTAAAACCTTTGCATAGTGTTCTAGGGATGGGTTTTTGCCCCAATCATCACCATAATGCAATTCTAGTAGCCTCTTTACATCGCTCAGTTTAGCAACTTTGATGTCGACTAGTCCTTTTGGTATCTTTTTAAAATTGACACTGCGTATGGATTTTTTGTTTGTTATAAATTTAGGCTCTCCAGCCTCAAAATTATAAAATGGTTCGCCTTGAACAAGAACACCTCGTCGAGAAACCGCCCTTGTTAACACAATTTTTTTTTGTCTTTTGAAACTGGAAATGCCAAGAAGTGGCCGTCTTAATGATTTTGTCGCTTTGCTCTTTCCAGTCAAGTACATCGCATTCATCGCCAAGGCGAACGACTGTGGTGTGATTTTTGAATATTTTGAGATAATTATGTCTCTGGATTAGGTATTACGCTCATGGTTTTGAACTCCCTCTCCAAGTTACCGAATACTCGATCAGGAGGTAAGTATGAGTGGCCAATTTTCAATATTTTGAGGGGCTTTGAACAATAACCAATACTGAAGCATGAAAATCATGCAAGTGTTCTTGTTTTGGCCCCCACAACCGTCAGAGAAAAGGTTTAAAGTTTTTTTGTTGTCAAAGTTGAAATGACACAACCTGTGATAAAGAGCAGAGGCAATTTGGATGGAACCTTTACCGAATCCGTCTTCGGTCCAAACGTAGCTGTGAGTATTCGTAGGAGATCTGCTTTCGGTAGATATCCCCTCGCAAATAGTAAAATTATAGAGATACAGCTGTCGCCGATAATAAGCTTCTTGGTCAGGGACCTTTGGCAATACCAAGTTTTTTTGGCAATCGTAGCTAAAAACTACTTCTTCTGGTTTGGCATTTCTCAGCTTATCAAAAAAAGTCTGGGCTTTTTTTTTATGGCCTGACATTTCGGTTTGAAGTTGATCTTTTTTGTCTGCATTTTTCTCTTGTGAAATCATAATCTCCAGTCTCATGCAAGCAGAGCACCGATTGGTGTATGGAGCTGCAAACCCAATATTAAAGTTTTCATTGAAAACATTTCTAAAGAATTCGTAATTAACTTTATACGGGCTGTTCAAAATAAACGGGTCTTGTGCAACAGAAGGTTGTTGAGCTACAGCTTCATCGAGTGGTAAAAGTGGAATCACTCCAACCGATTGTGCTTCTGCCTGAAGGGATGGCATAATAGCATCAGTGGTTTCGAAAAGTCCATGCTCAGTGAGGTACATAGCTGATTGTTGAATTGATAGCTCACTGTTCAAATACTGCCTAATTTTTATCTTTCCCCTCCAGTAGTGGCTCTGCAAAGGTTTAAAATTCTGTATAAAGTTTTATCACAGCTTCTTTCTTAAACACTGACAGCGCAACTTTGCGGGCACCACCTCTTTTTTCAGGAGGGGTTGCACCAAATTGAAAGAAGGCTTTGCAGATGCGCAACACTCTTCCTTTTTTTTCTCCCAAAATGGTTAAGAACGCTTTTTGACATACCTTCACATTTTTTACTGTGCCTTCTCGCTTCCTTGGGAAGACGTGCGTAATCATCAACTCCCTTTGTCTTAGATTTGATGGCATACCTTCTTCCGGATGAGGGCGACTTTTTGCCGAGTCGACTCTACTGTGTTGGATGATGTATTGCTTTTTAGATTCCAATGTAGCTTCTCTGTAGTACAACTCATGAATGCGCCTGATATCTTGCATGTTCAGGGTTTTACACTGGAAGACACTATTATCTTTATGATTACACGTAGGTGCATTTGGAAGAGATTTTGGCCGATGTCTGTAACAAAACAAAACCCAAACTATTAGCAAAATCAAAGCACAGCGTTGCATAGTGTTGCCTCTTCAACTACGAGGGGAGATATTGGAACCAAAATATGTACATCAAACTTTGAAAAACCAAGTGAATTATAATAGTTTTTATATCTAGTCCTAAAATTAGTCAGTGAAGTCAATCCAAGTTATGGGAAAAATGAAAGAATCTAAGATTTCTCACCTTGCTTTCTTCTCGATGTTGTGCTTCCACTTTTCAGGACACCTCGGCCGTTTTTTAGCCTTTTCTGCTGGCGTAGGGGTTAAAAATGAATCTTTGGATGCTTCCATGATTAAACTAATAAAACAAAACGTTTTTCATTTAAAAAAATCAAAATCACTTTTGGCAGGAAAGATCGTAGAACACGTTTCACGTTCAACACAAAGGTGAACCTGACTCCGATATAACCATACACTGGTCTTTTTCTTCTTCTTCTGCTGCTTTGCTTTATTTATCCGGAGATAATCTTCTCATGGTTGACATTTCGGCTGATATTATTAACGAAAATAAAGTTAAAACGAAAGTAGTGATGAAAACAAGCGCTGGTCATAGCCATGGAGATATTTAACCTGTTTTGCGTTTGGCACTAGTCTGGCACCATTGTTGTACACAGTTTTAAACCCCTTATGCAACTGGATAATTTTAACTCACTTTGCTTCTGGAACACGAAGGTTTATAACCCGTTTTGGCACTGCTATCAAACTTTCAGCTTGATTTTAAATGGTTTTTAGTCCACTATGACACTGGAAATTATCACAACATTGTAGCCGACGCCATTCTGAATCTAACGATACCAATAACTCATTTTTCTCAAAAAAACGAACTTCTGGTATTACCATTCTATCCGGCGGGAAATTTTGAATAAGACAGTACTCTTATCTCATTTTCCTTAAAAATGTGGGTTAGGTGGTGTTGCATCAAACGACGATGTATTGCTTCATCGTACTGCTGCCCTTGAATTTGATCATTGATTCATCCGCTGAGAGCCAACGTGAAGGATGAAAGCAGAGCCTGAAATTGGTATTCAGTTCTTCGATGAGGATGTCCACTTTATACGTTTTTGAATAATTTGGTTGGCCCCATTGTGGCATGTTTCTGTTATCATTCAAGTGGAGGCAACGGATGATTTTGAGAAATCTTGTGCGAGCCATGATTTCTGATACCTTTTTCACTTGAAAGTTAGGGTCAGTTGACCAGTAATGTTTCATGGATGGAAGTTCGTGGAATCCCATATTAATGAGAATTCCAAGGACGGGTTTGAGTTCTTCATTGGTCGAGTTCAAGTCAAAATTGAGGTGGTATTTTGTGTAAGCATTAGACTCTCAAACAATAGGTAGTCTCCATAAGAGACTCAGGGAACACTTGCGAAAATATTTGCTGAGTGCTAGATGTGCCAACTATTGTTTGATTGGTCCGCATTCTGGCTGAACAAATATTTATATTCTTTGAAAATAACAGGGTCTTTCGTTTCCTTTGACCACTCAGTAGCTTGTTGTGACAACGCTGTGGTATCAATGACCTGGTCCAAACTCGGCGACTCCCTCAAGTCGATATCAGTTATTGCTGTATCAACTGGTATCTCTATATTCAGGATTTCATTGTCTTCCAACGTATACAACTCACCTTGTGCTTCGACGTTTTCGTTGTTTTCATTATTCGGTGAAGCAAAACCGGACGGCAGAGCGGTTGGCTACCTGAACTGGAGGATCAGCTAGACTCGAACGACGACTGCTCCATGGAGTAGTTGAATCGGAAGGCATATTCCATCCTTCCCGGTCTTCTGCATCCGAATCGCCTTCAAGATCTGACATTTCAGTCATTTCGTCGGTGATCTCCAGCAGTCGATGGATTTCGGCAACTTGACTTGGGTCGTCAAAGTCGAAATACAGAGCCATGTTTTGGAAATAAAGAGGAGACCTATCGTTACTACTATGGTGATAAGCCTCACTTGAATCGTGAATAACTGTTGAGCCATGAACGTCACTGATATTCTGATTGTTTCTCATTATTCATGAATAAATTAAGCAAATTTATGAACCATTTGTGGTGCGGCGTCATTCGAAGCGGGTTTGCGGCTGAAGGTAAACAAACCCCTCTTGCTCTTTATCGGGAGAATGTGATAAAGGACTGGGGGGCACGAAGGACCAGTGGTACGAGCGCTTAAACCACCGAAACATGAAATCGGTTCTGTAGCGCATCCTATTGACGTCTTGGGGGAACTAAAAATTGTCTGGGTCTAGCACAGTCCGTTAGAAGTCGCTGAAATAATAAAAGCGCCAATATTCGAATTTCTGTCTCTGTGGTACAGACGTATGTACCACGAGCACTTAAAGGGCTAAACAGTGGGAGGCAGACGCCTAATGCCGTCTGTCGGGGGTGGGGGGGGGGGGGGAGGTTAGTACTGTGGCTGAGTCAATAACAATGAGCCAGTATTTGTTCAGGAACGGCCCACAGAAATCCATATGTATCCCTCTCTCTAGGTACAGACCAAGAAAATAATGGGACCTCATGGTCCCTAGGCCTGGATTCCTGGCATGTAAAACGTGAGTGTACATGAGATTCGATATCTCGATTTATTTTAGGCAACCAGACGTGAGTGCGCGCTACTGCTCTCATCCCAGTAATACCTGGATGGCCTTTGTGAAGGGCATTGAGGACTGCCACTCTCTCGCAATCTTCGAGTTACCAGTAACTCGAACCTTAACCCGAGGTGGTGAAATCCACCATTAAAGTAACCGGAATAACCAACCGTCCTTGACATAATATCACTGTGCCCCCTTCGTAAGAGAGGTTCATTCATTTCTCATAAATGTGTGTAGTTCCGTGGGGACAACATCTTTCTGTTGAGGCCATCCGTGCTGTATATAAGTTATAGTAGGTTCCTTGGGAGTTGACTTTTTAAAAAGTACGAACTGAGAATTGACAAGTGTTCTTTAATTCGGAAATACACGGAAAGACTTTGTAACTGGTAAATTACGGGGAACACGGAACTCAGGGTTGGTCTTACAGCAGCGAGCCGAGAACTGAAGGCTTCGGCGGCTCCGAGGGAGCTTATACAGATTATTATGATACTGTCAGCAGAAAGGGCGGGTTGTGAGTCATAACTCTTCCCGCCTTATAGAAAAATTGAAATTCAATTGAATTCAATTGGATTTCAATTTTACAATTTCGACCTTACAATGTGTGATTACAATTTTCAATTTTAAAGTGTGATTACAATTTTCAACATAATACAACTGGTGGCAACATGATACCATAGCGCAATACAACTGGTATAAAACAACAAAATACAACTGATACAATTACAATACAACACAATACAACACTACAACACAATACAACAATACAACACAATACAACAATACACAATACAACACTACAACAATTACAATACAACACAATACAACAATTACAACACTACAATACAATACAATACAATACAACATACAATACAATACACAATACAATACAACACTACAACAATTACTACAACACTACAACAATTACAATACAATACAATACACAATACAATACAACAATTACAACAACACTACAACACTACAACAATTACACTACAACAATTACAATACAACACAATACAACAATACACAATACAACACTACAACACAATACAACACTACAACACAATACAACAATACAACACAATACAACAATACAGACCTACAGCGTGGACCAAGAGGCCACATTTTGAACAATGCAAACGAGGTCAGAGATCATTTCAAGGAGTACTTTAACAATGAAGGGTCTGTTCCTTGGCAAGACAAATTTATAACGTTAAACAATTGATTATAACAATAATTGCTATAATCAATTGTTTAAAGTTATAATAAGTTATAATTTATCAACTATCAAACTTACAATTATAACATTTAATTATTACATGTAATTTTTTATTAGGTAGGTACTCGTAAAAAACATAAAGGAATTTTTTGCTGTTAATAAAGCGATTATTTAAAAGGAATTTTTTTCTGTTAATAAAGCGATTATTTAGTACCTTAATAGGAATTTGTTTTATTTTCTTACCTGTTGTGATGATTCGTCGAGGTTTGCAGTCTCTTCACTTTCATCCATGGTATTTCTGGACGGCCTTGGCGTCTCCTGATCATTTAGGAAATGTAGCAAGTCATAATACCATAGAGATGGCTTGTATATATCCTCTTCTCCAGCCCCAGATCGAATGGACTTATTTACTTTGGCCAATTCTCTTCGATACACACTCCGCAGAGAGTTCAACTTTTTCACGATTGTTTCCCTGTTTGCGGCGGGGTCGATTTCCTTAAATTTGTCCACCAATATCCCATAAGCTTCACCCTTTTTGTCCCTATCACTATAGTCTTTCGACTTCACACACCAAAGGCACGGGAAAGTTTCATAAAGTTCAATGAAAGCGGTTAGAAACTCCCGCGAGCACTGGCGAAGGGCGGCCATCGTAGGGTGATGAATAACAACTGAGGAACAAAACGAAGCGGAAAACGGAGCAAGTGTCCACACGCAGCGACATGCCTGTACATGTCACGGATTTCAGAGGTCCTCAGCTCAGACATCGCTGCAACTGCGCGACTTCCCGACGGACTTAAAACCTCACCGTTTTCCGGTCCCCACGCAACGTCTTGTCTGCAACGACTTGGTCTGCGCAGGCAAGTCGTGGTGGAAAACGGAGCGTCTGGACCGGAACAGTAGTTGGTTATGCTCGAGGGCGTTTTCGACTTGTCGTACGTGAGTTTCAAAGGAGCTTGCCTCTTTCAACTGTTCGATTTCGGCGGCCAGGATGTCGTGATTATAGTTTATGGTGTCGATGGTATTATTTAACTCTTCCACCAGACGGTTGTTTATTGAGTAATGATGACTGATTTGTTGGGACATTGTTTCTTGATTGGTCTGCAAATGTTGGAGGATTTGATTGAATTTTTCCTCGTCGTTGGCATCTAAATTTCCCGTGATGAATTTGACTGTAGAGCCCAATCCATTTAGTAATCCGCGCCTCTGACGGCGGGGTAGGGTTGAACCAAATAATCCTTCATCTGCTGACTTTAACATGTGCTCAATCACTTGAGTTAGGGCATAGACAACCTTTTGGACTTAGACTTCGTTGTCGTTTTCTATTATTTTAGTGATATCCTGGAAATGGGCTCGAATTTGGTTTATCTGATTGAGGATTTCTCCTAACTGATAGTAGTGAGTGATCGTATGGTAGTAGTTAATTCTTCTAGCGGGGCCTAATCGTATGGGCAACAGACCTAAATTGGAGGAGATATTTTCGATTTCCAATCCTTTGGTAACTAGTATAGCCGAGAGTGATAGAAGAACGGTGGCGGCAGAGCGGCTGTCCATAATCCGGAAGTAGTTCAAGTCAGTAATGTCCTGGAATAAGGATCATGAGCTAGAGTCGGAACCAGAGCTGGGTGGTGGTGAGTGGTAGGGTTTCCGTGCTATAGGAACAGGAATTCCAGACGTACTGGGCTTAGGGGAGTCTATGCGAAATAGCCTAGCTGGAGGGGTGTCTGGTGGTATAGGTAACGCTTTGCGAGGGAACCTAGATGGAGGGGTGTCTGGTGGTATGGGTAACGCTTTGCGAGGGAACCTAGCTGGAGGGGTGTCTGGTGGTATATGTAACGCTTTGCGAGGGAACCTAGATGGAGGGGTGTCTGGTGGTATGGGTAACGCTTTGCGAGGGAACCTAACTGGTAGGATGTCCGGTGGCGCGGGCAATGATCCCTCAGGAGAAGGTAGAGGAACCGGGGAAGGGGTCAACTCCATTCTTGGGATTCTGGAGAGGTCCTTACAATGTCGTTTTGGGGCAGGGCTCGACGAGCTCGTCTCTGAAGGAGGCGGTCTCGAGTTGGGTGGCGATGGTAAGGGTCTATCTCGCTTTTGGCTGTTAGTCGGTGGGGGAAAGGAATAGAAAGTGGCCGTTTGGGGAATCGTGGGGAGGTTAACGGGTGAAGGGAAACTGTCTTCGGAGGGTGAATAACTGGAAAAACTAGACATTGGGGTTTGAGGTACAACTCTGGGCCTTTTGATGTTAGACATGTGGATCTTTGGTTGGGTGTTAGCATGCCGGGGTGTTATTTCGGCCGTACCTATGCTTAGTTTTGTCTACGGACTTCACCTGCTCCGGGTTATACAGGTGTTTGGTTTTACTTTGAAGTTGTTTGGTCTTTACATAAACAGTGTCAGGGATTTCTGGAGGGTCTTCCCGATTAGTATTTCTGTTTTCCATTATTCTTTCTTTGAGTTGTGTGCCATTGTCTTTAATGTTTTGGTAGAGCGCACGTCTTGAGGCACGTCCATGTTGATGTCCGGAACCTCCAGAGATTCAACGACGTCTGGATTGCCCATCCCTGCTTCTACAGTTGTTTCAGTGACCATGAACCCCCACCCATTTTGATCAATTTCTTCTGGACCAGTTCCCACTATATAGTACATCGTCTTCAAATAAGATTTCGTCGTCTCCCTCATGTCTGTCCTCAAACCCGGACCCCCGGACCCGGTCTTCTACACCTTCAAAAATTTCGTCCAACTTTCTCATCATCACATCATCACTCATAGATTCGTCATCTGACTCCTCAGCATCCCATAAAATTCCCTTCTTGGGTACCAGAGAAGCAATGTACCTGCCTCTGCTTGCGATTACTCGCTTTTCCCCCTGGAAAAAACAAAAAATTGGTGAAAAGCGAGAAAAACATCAGAATCAAGAAATCCCAACGATGCCTTTCTAATCCCAGAGTATCTTTTTGGATACATCCTTCCCATGTGCACCTGGAATCCCATATCCCAGCGTATCCAAAAAGATACGGTCAAAAACATTGATTTTTCCCTAGCTAGAAACTCAATCCAGGTGAAAGCATTGATTTCAACTCAATCTTAGATAGGTACTACTTTTTACGCGATATTTAAAAATAAATATCGATCAAAAGTCTGCTAAAAAACATATGCTAGGGCCGGTAACTAGAACACAGGTTAGCGGTTATCGTCTGACCAGATGCTTGTGAGGCGTAACAAGAATCAAGGTTATCGCCTGATCAGACGATAACCTCTAACCAGCCGTGCATGGGCGGTTAACCGGAGCAATAAGCAATCTGATTGGCTAACCGCGCCTTGCCGGGAAGCGGGGCTGCCAACTGAAGCAGCTTGTCTTTTTCAACGCTTTTTTCTTTGCGTTGAAAAGAAAGGAAACATGTCTGCTTCGTGTATCTCTACTTCGTGAGAGGAATGCTATGGTAGTGTTACCTATCTGAGTGGAGGTTGAGCGAGGTTTTCCGATTCGGTCGTGTTGCTGTTGATGTCACGTTACGGGACTGCTGTTGTTCGTGTTTGGTCTTTCTTGAAATTCAGTGCTTAGTAATATTCCGTCGGTATACTTTTCCGCGATGGATTATACCTTTTTATTTGACCAGTTTTCCGATGATGAAGAAGAGAGTGGCTCCCATTGAGCTCATCAGCTCGTTTTCTATTTCGGACAAATCTGCTTGAGCAGCCGCCGGACCGCCACCTAGCAGCATGAAATGAATTGTTGTAGAATCAAGCGAATATCATGGCGAAAAATGCAGATCAAAAATTGTTAAATTTGAGAGATTACATGGGTTCCAAGTGGGTTATCGTTTTCAATTTATTTTTCACGTTGAACTGATGCAACCAGTACCAGTGATCCCATGCGACCGAACGGCGCAAAATTGACCAAGAATGGTTGAAGTTAACATATTTTAAGCGTAACTTGCTTCACTTCTTTCAATTATTCGCACCATAATAACATCCATCATTTTGATGGTGGCTTTCGTTTTATCTCTGGACATTAATTTCGAAATTCGTGCTTCCAGCCATTGGTAGGCTGCATTTGTTATGATCAACAATCAGAGGTTCAATGACAAAATAACTTACCTGTCCCTTTGACGTATTTCTTCTCGTCGGCGAGTTTCTTCTTCAATTTTCTCTTGATGTTGAGAAATTTCTCCCGAAGGGCTGCCCAATTTCGGGGATGGGGACTGTATTTATTGAACCGTTTCTCCACTTCAACCCACGCGTCATTTTTCGCCTTCTTTGTTGCTGCATCGGTCTTGAAGCTCGTCAAGATTGGGTAGTGCTTAACGAGCTTCAGCAACAACTTCTCCTCTTCGTCGCTAAAATTGGGGGCCCTTTTTTGAGACATAGCGTAGCACGATGTAAGATTGAAAAAAAACAAAACTGAAAAATCCGCAGTAAGCAAAACGAAACAATGGCGCGTACCTACACGAAAGGATGAGGAAAATATAGCTACACCAGTAACGCTATACAGTGACGTGAACCAGTCCCGCCATCACGCGAAGTTTACCAGTTTGAACAACATAACAACGGTTGTGGAAAAATTCTTTGCGAGCAACCCTGCGCTCAACCTCAGGTTAACTTGACCTAACCGCGGAATGCGTTCTAGTTACGCTCCACTGATAAGAAAGCGGTCAGCGGTTACCGCCTGTTTAACCTGAGGTTGACTATCATGAGGTTATCGTCGGTTCTAGTTACTGGCCCTTTAGATGTTGAAGGGTCCATGGTGGAGGAGGGCTGTGACTTATCATTTTCTTATCAACAGTGTTGCTGTATTTCCACTTCCGTTTGTTGCTTTAGTGTCCTGGGGCTTCCGGTGTGGACATAGGACAATCGTTGAGGTTTGCATTCACTGTCAGAAAACTTGGGATTGAGAGTGGTGTCAAGGAGCCTTTTACTCCTAAAATAAGAATTGGAGATAATTTCTGGGGCAGGGCCTAAAGGTTGAAGAGCCAGAGTAGCTGCGTCATGTCTGTTGGGAGCCACTGGGGTAAAGGGCCACTGGGGAAAATTTGGGAGAGAGGAGCACAGTGGTCGGACGTAGAGTGGAAGTAGGGTCTTTGGGATCATGATTTTTGAAAAGATACTGTGTATGTAACATCTTGTGCTCGGCGTGACGCTGTCTGAAAATTTTGGACATTTTATTTCACCAAGGGACTGACCTACCTTCATTAGGTATCAGAAGAATTTGGATGGAAGGAGACCCTTTTTCCCAGGCCTAGGTGAACATAGCCTATAGCAATATAGCCCAGGATAGTTTCAAAAAATAGGGGAAGTTTCCCTGAAAAATAGGGACAGGGTTCAACAGAATTTTGTTGCGAAAATCCCCTGACAGCAAAATTTGGAAAGGAGCGCTCACATTGAAATTTGGGTCAGCAAGGGGTATTTTGGTGGCCAAAGGAAATTGATCCAAGGGAAAGGATTTAGAAGGAAGTTCAGCCAAAAGCCTCTTGAATATGGTAAATTTGAGTACCAAGGGGCTATGAAATTTCCCATCAGAGCTAGGAAATTGAATTATAGCTTGTGACGACCCTAAAACAGTGCTACATGCATCCCCTATACCTATAAGTTGACTGTGAGATGTTATGATGTTTAGGCCCAATTTTTTGACAAAATCTACTGACATCAAATTACAATCACTGCCAGAATCAAGAATAGCACGACCCACTAGCGTAGACCGGGCTTGCTGGTGGGAGATATGGTAAAGGATGCCATGGGAATAAGTGAAAATCCCGCGTTGGACCTTCTTTTATAGGAGGTTTGGGAAGAGGAGCCACCCCATTTGAAATTGGCATCCTTAGAAGATAGAACATATCTGGGTAAGGAGACTGACTGACCCCCCACAAAACTGAAAGGGTATCTTCACACCAGCAAAATCGGAAAGGAACGGAACAATATTATTTGGAAATTGACACAGAAAAGAGTCACTAGTGGGCCTACTGAAATCTCATTTTTGTAAAACACAATTAAATGGACCCTCGCAAAGGCAAATGAGAGGCGATTCGGAGTCTTCATTAGTAGATTCATGAAAGTTATTTAAAATACTTGGAAAGTGTGGAGATACACGTCCCGTGACAGCTCCGTGAGACAACACGGATGAAGTGTGAAATGAGTCCTCAGAACCCGAGCCCTCTTGGGAAGCATTTTGCGATGACAGTCCTCTTGAAAGGGAAGTGGGTGAATTTCCTCTAGAAGCATATTTACTTGAGCCTCTTCTGGAACCTGTGGGAGACCTCCCTTGACTCCCCCTGCCTCTGCTTGCCGCCTTCTCAACCAATTTTTGAATAATGGCCAGGTCCAAGCAATCATTCGGGTTGCCGAAGTCATGAAGGAAGTAGTGATGACGGCGTCTACACTTCGAACAAATACTTTTGGAGAAACAAGTTTTTGCCTCGTGTTTCCCGCTCAGACAATTTTCGCAGATCCCTTGGCCACGCACAAAACGCCACCTGTTTTCAAATGTCAGTTTGGAAAATTCTGGGCAATCATATAGCCGGTGGTCTTCTTGACAGTAAAAACAGGAAAGTACCTGGCCGGTATTGGAAGATTGAGGTTTGGTCAAGTCGGGGGTTTCCTTGGAACCTCGTGGGTGAATTCTGTTTGAATTGGAATGAGAAGACTGCTTATCAACAGACCTGGAAGAATTTCGACCAGATCTGGAACATATATCGGAAACAGGAGCAGGGGAAGAAGAGCATTGTGTGACGTCTTGACGAAGTGCCCTTCCCTTAAGGAAATCAAGCAAATCATAAAAGGTGGGTAGCCTGTCCTCGTCCTTGACAAACTCATCGAAAAATGGTCTCAGCAGGTACTTAGGAATGGCACGAACCATTTGGTGAAGCATAACCAGATCAGAGAGGTCTTCTACCTCGGTGGCCTTGATTGAATTATTACCGACTGCAATGTTGGTATTTGTTGACCTAAGTCGAGAATGGCCATGGTAAGCTTATATCGGTTGGTGTAATGCTTAACTAAGTCTGCCCAGATCTCGGGATAAGACTTAGGGTTGGCTAAGCCAGGTTGAAACAGTTTGAAAACTTCGGTAGAGACTTTGCTTTCCAGAACTCCTAGCTTGGAAGTATCTGGGACATCTAGGGTATGACATCATTCCTCGTAGATCCGTCTAAAATTTTTGAATGTCAGAATGTCTCCATTAAACATTGGAATAATCGCGTAAGGTAGCCAGAGTTTTGAGAGCGGAGTATTTGGATTTAACAGTCTACTCACTCGTAGCAAGGGGCTTAGTCAAAACCTGTGAGGGATGAGGCATTTTTTCGGCGAATTCCCTAAAGGCCTTCCAAGTGGTAGTTCGAACTAAAAGAACCCTTTTTGAAATGCATGCAGTCAATCGGTATGAAGGCATGGCTTGAAATAAAGTGGAACTCCATTTTACATATCGTTCCTCGATCGATTTCATCGCTTCCTCATACATACAAAAAGTACGCTCAGTAGGGTCACCTACCGAGAGTTCATCAGTTAGGGCTTGCAACTCTTGACACAGGTTTACAGAGATGGAGATGGTTACCTGAGGGTTGATATCCTTGGTCGGTTTAATCTTGAGATGCCTTATAAGATCCGACGCCTGCTCGAAAAAATCGTCCATCGACAACTCAAAGGAAAGCGCCTGAAGCCTGCTGGCAACATTCTCCTCCGTCAGATCCGTCATAACGATAAAAATTATGCCAAAAAATCTGAAAGCAGAGGGCAGGCAGACAGTGGCCGGCGAGAGAAAGAAAAAAAAAAGGAAGACCCGTAGATACCTACTCGGATCGGAACTATTCGGAAAGTTCGGCCGTCAATTTCCCAGGTTTCGGCACCAATGAATCAACCTCACATCTATTTTCATTCAACAGTTTGAATTCAAAGTCAAAGAGTAAAGTCGTTTATTGAACACACAAAAGACCGCAAGAAAAAGAGCTCGGCAATAAAGTAGTCCGCTAAAAATCAAAAAAGTCCCTCTTAACAGAGGTATAAAGATAACAAAAAGAACCTAGCAGAGGGCCACACCAGTCCTTTCTCAAGCAAGAAATAGTTCGGATTTCAAGTAGTAATTTTACTGGAACGTATTTACAAAAGGGTAGTGATAATAATAGCTATAATATTTAACATAGTTAAAATGAAAACTGTACAGGGAAAAGAACAGAACATATGAGAAAAGCGGGGATCAGGTGGCACTGTCAAGGGGTCCGCCTGGTGGCGCTGCTCGTGGCTTAAGCAGGAACCGCTCGCGCACCAATACGAATTGCCGAAAGATGTACCTACCATCATCATGTTTGATATAGAGATCTAACAAAAGTCAATTAGGTGTTTAGTTCTCTCTGCCTTCTCAGGAGGTAGGGACATTAACATCCTCTCAGAGTCAAATAGAAACCCCAAGTAGGAGAAGGATGTTGATGTTGTAAGACAACATTTATCTACATTAATATTAAAACCCATAAGCAGTTTAACAAGTTTACTAGCGTCCTTAGCAAATGAGGAAATGCCCTGTTGGTCCCGTACAATGGACCTAAGGTCATCCCCAAACAGAAATTTTGAGGGTACCACCTTAGCCGATACCGAGCGTAGCGGTCCCGGTAGAGAGTCACAAATGGCCTTCTTACGAAAACGTGAGATGTCGCAGTGTAAGGCAACAAGGGATCTCCCCACATCCCAAAGTGGGCTAAAAACGAGCTCATCGTCAGCTGCGTGATTCATTAGCGTGGTAAGTGCAGTACCAGTGGCTGTGAGAGCCGTCGCCACCTGACGCTGATAAGTTGTAAAGTGGTCGTCACGTTTCTTATGAAACAGGCTTAGTGACTCAACCAGCTCCGGGTTGAGTAACGGCGGAGTGAGCACATCCAGGTTGGCAGGTGGTGGGTACCTTTCTTTCACTTCCGTGTATTCGGCATAAGGGACACCTTCCCGCAGCCAAATGGACCACCTATCTGTCAAGCTACTATGTAAGTTGACCTCGGAGGGTTTAGCTGCGGCCGGATTCTCACCCAGTATCTCACGTATCTTGGGCGGCAGTTGACTCCAAGTAGTCCCCATCTGCCAACTGCGGGTTCTGGAAACCTTTGAAAACGGGAGACTCGTGCCCCTGGCGTTCACCCGAAATCGGATGAGCCGAGAGGGCACCCGATATTTCAGGAGCGTTGACTGAGTCTCCCGAGTGATCTTCAGCTGACCTGGGAGCACAGTCCCGAAAAACTGCACCCGGTTCCCCGGTGTGGGTTTGGTCCGGTCCCACAGACAGACCGGCATGATCGCAAGAACGAGAAAACGGGCGATGTCTGGTGAGGATGAAACCGAGGTAGGTATAGTCAGTCAGCGATTTCGGTGACGGAACTTATGTCGACGGGACATCCGAGAAAACTCCGTGAACATCTTTTCCAAAAACGACGGCGACGGAGAAGGAACACAAGGTCTGCGACAACAAGAAGACCGCGATCGGCTTCTGGACCGCCGGCGATGTGACCGACGTGAAGGTTCCATCGGAACACGAGGGATCAAAAACTAAAGCGAATAGGTAACCATTTGTACCAATCTCTGTAGAGGAGATACGTTTAAGAAAAACTAGATAGTCTATATTAAATTAACGTAATTTAGAACGGGCTTACTTAATTGCCAATTCAAAGACTGAAATTGAGCTTATGAGGCTAGGTGATGAAGCGGGACTCATGCGAAACTAGATGCATATTATTATGGAATAATAACTCACCGCAGAAATATCTGATGGTCGTAGGTAGTACACTGATAATATTGAACCACACTTTGAAAGCAAGTAATACTTGATATATTATGAAATATATATTCTGGTATTATAATATGGAGTGAAGATACGAGAACTAGAGAGCGTAGCAAGTTGCATGCAAAGCAGAGAACAGAGTGAGAGGTGGGGGGCAACGACGAGGCTAGAAGAGCCGAGGCAGGGACAGTGTTGCCAACCAATATAAATAATCATGTACAACACGATTATATAATATATGAGCCTATTCTAGTATGTGTGTATTCTAGTATGACTAAATAATGTTGGAGGTTCTTAATTATTGTTTGCCCAGTAGTATTCGGAAGAAGGTATGTAGTTAACCTTTTCGAAAAACAATAAGTGTTAGATTTTTTTGTTATCGTAGTATAAAGTGTATTTGAAGTGTTTCAGAAGGTCAAGAGGGAGTCGGGGTTTTTTGAAATTCAGGTCGGGGTGGATGACGATCGTACTTTACTTTCTAACAAACATCACAATTGTTAACATATTCGGTGATGTGTCTCATCATGCAAGGCCAATAGTAATTTTTTCGTAAATTGAAGTATGCGTCATGGCTCTATGACGTGTTTTACTAATATGCTGACTGACTATGAGTTCTTTCTGATCTTCTGGATTTTCAATATCATCAACTATATGATAATACCTGTGATGAATTTAAAATTGCATCACGGTGGTGTGAGGGAAATTGCCCAGGCGGTTACGAGCGAATCACCACCGACATCTGGGATCTTTTTGGATAGGTAGAATTTTGGAGGTGAGTGGTAGAGTTTGCCTAGGCGGTTATGAGCGAATCACCACCGACATCTAGGATCTTTTAGAAGGAGAGGTGTCCAGGCGGTTATGAGCGAATCACCACCGACATCTGGAATCTTTTGGAGGAGGAGGTTTGCCTAGGCGGTTATGGGCGGACCATCACCGACATCTAGGATCTTTTAAGAGGAGGAGAGAGAGCAAGGTAGAGGAGAGAAGAGAGAGCTGGTTAGAGGAAGTGTCGAATGAAGCTAAAGTCGCAGGATCCAGGGTTTTATAGGAAAAGGGAGCCTCTCCCTCCAACCCCCTGTTAGGGGTTGGTAGTGGGGCCCCAGGTTGTGTACCCTGGGTTCTGTGGCTTGTCTCCCCACTCGTTTCGTTTATTGACGGAACTAAGTTTTGCATTTGGATCTTGGTGAGAACTTAAGTTGGCTAGAGGAGTCTCCCGGGAGGGACTCACGACAGAGGTCCCCCCAGTTTGAACCAAGATGTGTGGGGCTGAAGGCGCAAGTTGACAGGGGCTGAGGGCCAAGGCAAACATAAGTGGGGCTGAAGGCCAAAGGTGAGGACTAAACTAAAATTTGGGGGGCTGAAGGCGCAAGGTGACAAGGGCTGAAGGCGCAAGGTGACAGGGGCTGAGGGCCAAGGCAAACATAAATGGGGGCGGAAGGCCAAAGGTGACAACGGCTGAGGGCCACGGCAACAGGTTGAGTGCTGAGGGCGTCATCCTTAAATCTAGGTGAAAGTGCACTTAAAATTACGAGTATTTACATAAGTAGTGACATAAGAAGTTGGTGAGGTATACATAGATGCGTAGTGCATGAATATTTACATAGATAGGTGGGTGAGAGACACTGAGTTGGAAGAAGATGTGTACATATGTTAGCGAGTAGTAGGTAGTATTTACAATAGCGAGTATTTAGAATATAGTGTTTAGACTTAGGTAGTAGACTTAGTTAGCGAGTAGTATGAGTAGTATGTACAGTAGGTAGTGAGTAGTATGAGTAGTATTTACAATAGGGAGGAAGATATAGTGTTTAGAATATGTACAGTGGTTTTTTACAATATGTACAGGGGATATTTACAATATTTACAATGGGTCGTGGTAGTTGGGTTGGGATGACATTCTGGGGGTGCGCGGAAATCCGCCGTTGTTTGGGTATGGATAGGATGTGGGGTGTGGATGGGTGTAGGTGGATGGGTGTATGTGTGGTGATGACTGTGGATGGGTGGTGAGGTGATGGGGTGAGAGAGGTGGCTCCCTCTAACAGTTTTCACGTCGGTGAAGACTGATAGAGGGGCCCCTTCACTGCCAGGGCAGCGGTGAAGGGGGTGAGCTGGTGGGAGCCGGTACCAGGGACGTCGCGGAGAGAGGCAGCGACGTCGGGGTCCGGTGGGTGAGATTGAGGCTATGTGTGGTGTTGCTGGTGCGGGGGTGGGTGGGGGGGGGGGGGTGGTGTGGTGTGATTGGTCGGGGAGGACTGGAGCTGGTTTGCACCGTGCCAATGGCACGGTGTGGGGCTTCCCGTCAATTAACAGGGTAGCGGTGGATTGTGTTGAGCGGATGACCTGAAAGGGTCCGGCATAAAGTGGTTGAAATGTTTTGTGTATGCCGGGCTCTTTCAGGTACATATGTGTGGTGGTGTAAAATCGTTTTGGATAGGTGGTGTCGTTAACTGGTGTTGAAGTGTGTAGCGGTTCCCTGTTAATTGACGGGTTGTGTTGTGTGAGAAAAATGTCTGCTGGTAATCGGAGGGGGTCTCTAAAAGCATGTTGGGCCGGGCTAGTGTTGTCTGAAGGACGTGCGGGCGATGTCGGACGTCAAAATGCCCTGCAGCTGATGTCGCAGGCGTCGGAAAAGGTGGGAGGGCTTCATGTCCCCGAGGTGTTGGGGTTGTGACAGGGCGGTGATTCGTGCGAATTCCGATGGTTGGTAGAGCGAGACGAGGCGGATGCGGAGGTCGTCATACGCAGCAGCGGCGTCGGAGGCGATGTCCGACGTCTGGAGGAGAACGTCGTACGGTAGCAGGGAGATGATGCGGGAATAGCGGGTTTTCTGGCTGCGGATGCCTGCGGCCGAGAACGCTGCGTCCACCTGAAAAAACCATAATGCGGGGTCATGTGAGTAGAAAGGTGGTAAGGAGAGCGGGAAAGACGCAGAGGCGGTCATGACGTCGGCGGCGGCTGCGGCGGGTGTCGTCGTGGTGGTGGGTGGCTGCAGCGTGGGTGGCCGGAGGAGCGGCGGCGGTGGCGAGTTCGGGTCCATGGTTGAGTCTGTAATTTGAAAAGTCAAATTTT
Organism: Leptopterna dolabrata; assembly: GCA_954871275.1. Taxonomy (NCBI): domain Eukaryota; kingdom Metazoa; phylum Arthropoda; class Insecta; order Hemiptera; family Miridae; genus Leptopterna; species Leptopterna dolabrata. Next base: position 21,978,931 of record OX940976.1, read on the forward strand.
AAATTTCAAATTCGAAATTTGCAAAATTCGGGAGCGGAGGTGTGTGTGGTTGAGCGGAGGTGTGAGAGGTGTGCGATCTCCGAGCGGTTGAGGGAGTGTGGGCGAAAATTGCGAAATTTAAACTGACTGACTGACCGAATTTGAAATTGAAATGGGACCGAACTTAACTTGAGACTGGGGGTTGACACATTAGATGGGAAAGAAGGGAAGGTTGGGTGAACGTCGGGTTCACCACTGTGATGAATTTAAAATTGCATCACGGTGGTGTGAGGGAAATTGCCCAGGCGGTTATGAGCGAATCACCACCGACATCTGGGATCTTTTTAGATAGGTAGAATTTTGGAGGTGAGTGGTAGAGTTTGCCTAGGCGGTTATGAGCGAATCACCACCGACATCTAGGATCTTTTAGAAGGAGAGGTGTCCAGGCGGTTATGAGCGAATCACCACCGACATCTGGAATCTTTTGGAGGAGGAGGTTTGCCTAGGCGGTTATGGGCGGACCACCACCGACATCTAGGATCTTTTAAGAGGAGGAGAGAGAGCAAGGTAGAGGAGAGAAGAGAGAGCTGGTTAGAGGAAGTGTCGAATGAAGCTAAAGTCGCAGGATCCAGGGTTTTATAGGAAAAGGGAGCCTCTCCCTCCAACCCCCTGTTAGGGGTTGGTGGTGGGGACCCAGGTTGTGTACCCTGGGTTCTGTGGCTTGTCTCCCCACTCGTTTCGTTTATTGACGGAACTAAGTTTTGCATTTGGATCTTGGTGAGAACTTAAGTTGGCTAGAGGAGTGTTCCCGGGAGGGACTCACGACAATACCGTTTGATTTTTACGGAAGGGAAATATTGCTCAATTATATTTTGAAAGGTAAGAAAAATCTGATCCAGGATTTGATCTTTTAATTCTACTGTGGTATCAGAACAGTAAACTCCATACGTACCTAGTATTGGGTTTCAAGGTACCTACTCAAAACACAGGTCTTTGAGATTCGAACACCGGGGATAATTGAAGCCTTTTGGGACCAAAGGGCCTAAATGCCAAAATTCCCAAAAAAGTTTTTGATATTTAAAGTTTCATTTCAGTAACATTTAATAATCAAACATTCGACAGACTTGATGATTTTTTCTTCTGAAATTATTACCCCACTCAGTCTTGTGTATGTGGCTGGCGTTCAAATATTCCATTCCAAAACTTTATTAGAAATATTTTTAGTTGGCCACCAGATAGAAAGAGCCTAAATGCCACCCCTGTTTGCTAGGGCCTAAATGCCGTTATCCGCTTTGTTTGCTGAAATAGAGTACCTAGGTACCTATACATTTTACATGTCATATTTCTGATGAGTACCTACGTCAGAACGGTTCACCTAGATTAGGTATATTTATTGTTATTCGGTCATAGTATTATTACCCATACGGCCATGTAACCGTGATTTAAAAATGATAGTAGGGGTTGAAAGGCAAAAATAAAAACCATAGAACTAGAAACCAGAAATAGAATTTTTTACTATAACATTTTGAAATTTCCCTGTAGGAATTAAAAAACGAGGAACTTATTACCCATCCCCAACACCATTTTTTTCGAACTCGAAAAATAATACTTCCATAAAATACTTCATTTAGGCACTAAAAAAATCACAATATTTTTCAAAGGAGGAACAACATTAGGTCAGTATAATATTTATATCGGTAACACTCGTTCACCCTATATCACGTTAACTCAGTAAGGCAAGACATATCCCATAGACCTACATTACATTTAAAAGAATAATAATAAAATGAAATAAAATAAGAAATCGTTAAATTGAAATGAACGAAATTTGTAGACAAAAGTAATAAGTACCTACCTAGGTATTGAATGAACTTGAACTCACCAAAAGTGAGGGAAAGCATTATGCGAGATTGTCAATATAAAACTGTTTATGGGAGTCTTCAGGTAGGTAGTCCACCATGGCCAGCAAATCTTTCTTCTTCTCTTCTGTGATCCTGGAGCGCTGGTCGATAGCAACTAGGGCAAGAGCTCGAATTTGCTCCACAGTCAAATTTTTTTTTGAATACCTTAACAGGTTTCCATTTTGACAAAGTTTTAGTCTTCGTAAACTGTGCCTGTCTTAATGGACGCTTTTGTAATCTTGAGGCCTGTGTAACCCTCTTTTGAGAGTCGTTGTGGGTGAAGCCCGAGCAAACCCTCAGTAGAGGTTACGAATTTACTGATAAAATGCAATGAGGTTGCTGCCACCACCTACAATGAAGTAGGACGTCTTACAGGAGATTTGGGGTTAAAGGATAACCAAGATTAAATGCAATGAGGTTGCTGCCACCACCTACAATGAAGTAGGACGTCTTACAGGAGATTTGGGGTTAAAGGATAACCAAGATTCTCAAGTAAGTTAATAATTGTAATTTGGAATTAAAAGATAAGGATTGGTTGAAATATTATACAAGGGGTAGTTGACACAAGTCAGTATTGGGTAATTATAGTAGCGGCGAACAGAGGCCTTCGAAGAGGTAGGTACTTTAAGGATTTATGTGAGACACTTAGTGTCGTAGTATTGAATACTAATAATGGTAATTTCGATGAAGTCGAAATTACGTCCAATAATTGAGAAGTTTAATATACTGCAACTATATCTGGCCAGATGAGAAAGACAAGTAGAAATTAATAATATTCGGGCTTAAGGCTTGATGCGGTTGAATACCGATTACAAAATGGCTGAAGGCTTTTCAAGAGTCGAATGATACAACAGTTCACTAATTATGTTTGACTCTACTACAACATATGAAATAGCTGAAGGCAAACCCAGATAACCCTGAATTTTTTTTCAAAAATTTTTGGAGTTTGTTCCTATAATCCGTGTATTGGAAGTTGTCTGAATACAAATTAGGCGAATTTTGAATTTTTTCGCTGTTAATGACGTCATAAATGACCATCTTTCCAGAAGGACGTCAGTGGAATATGCAATCAACATGACTCACATATTCCTACGGTTCTAACGAATCAGACACATTCATTGAGATAAATGAAAATTTTATTATTTCAAAACTGTATGAACTGAATGTTCTAACATAAACACCTATTCGTAATACATCATAATATTATACTCATGGTTTCATTGGGTGTGGAATGGAAGAAAGCACGAAGTGTGTAGAGGTATGTCATATTTCAAGCAAATGGTTGTTGCCTTGTTCTTGCATATCCTGCAGTGCAGCTGTTTTTTTTTTGCCGGTCCTCTCATCTACCTCTGTGTCACCAACATAGTGTTCAATTTTATCGAATCTAAAATATAATATAACAGACAATAATTGAACTTGATTGGAGAGCTTCACAATAGATGATAATGCCAAACTTCCTAATAGTATATATTTTCACTCACCGACTGTCAATCTTCGCTGTTTTTGATGGACGTCCTCTTGCTGTAACAATCTTCTTGTTGCTTTCCGAAATTGCAGTAGCAATTCTCCCGCGGAATGCTAAATGATCGAGTAGGCCTCCATCATTTTTGTGCATTTGCCACGCATTCTGTTCGGCAACACCAATCATATGTGCAATGATAGGGAAGTACCATTTTTTCCCTCTGATGGATACTCTGTAAAGTGATATGTTTTGATCAGCCCGATCGATGCCTCCCATCCGTTTATTATAGTTGAACACAACGTCTGGTTGTTCAATCGAAATTTTTTTCTTTTTCTCCTGGGAATATCTGGAGACATTGTGAATGGGACGAACGTTCTCAAAGTTTGTACCGAATGACACAACATTATTATTCCATGACAAGATCATTATGTTGTTTCTGGAATCACTGCAGAAAACGTACTTTCCTCTATCTGCTTTCTTCAATTCATCGGTGTTGCGAAGAGGACAAGCTTTGTCAAGTCGATTGACACGAATTGTACCAGTACCTCCAATTTTGCGTTCCTCGTGAAGCTTTGTCAATAAATCGCAGGTTGTGAAAAAATTATCAAAGTAAAGTCTGTACGGGAAATCGCCCACAAGCGTATCTGCATACGTCATGATAACCCCATACCCTAAACCATGTGAATTGTACCTCTCTGGTAACGTGCCAGCTCCTTGGTATGGTTCCAACCACGATAAATAGCCTGACGATGGTCCACCGCACCAAAACTTGTAACCATACCTTATCGGCTTTCCTCTTATGAACTGTTTAGCTCCATGGTGTCCAAAGTATGGAACCATACTCTCGTCCACTGAATGATCTTGAGTGTGGGGCGTGAAAACACGACATCTCTCATTTATCAAATTCAAGAGGGGTCTAACCTTGGAGAAACGGTCATTTTTATCCAACTTGTCATTATGGCACACGTGTATGTTGCTCATGACATACTGGAATCGGTCTCTTGAAATAGCATTAGCAATAAGAGGATTGTGGGTATCTTCGGATTGTTCCCAATACATGGTCTTGCGAGGAACTATGTTGTAACCACTGGCTAGCAAGACACCAACAAAGCATTTTATTTCGTCCAATGAGATGTCACCCAATCTATTTCTTTGCTGTGCATACGTATTTGAACAGGTAACGAATAAATCAAGCACTTTACCATCAAAAAACAATTCGAAATACTCGAGGGGCGACAGATTTTGTTTAGGACCATCCATTGGAGGCCATTCCCTCAATTTAGCTGGAAGATTTTGATTTTTCGTCCACTCGTAGGATTTTTTAGGCTGTTTCTTGCTTTGGGCTAGTTTCCTCCCCCCTTTCTTGGCAATATTTTCTTTCGAGGTGGACGGTTGAGGATCATCAACATCGCTCTCATCATTGATGGAAGAATGTTATTCACAATAGCTGGAGCAAGTAGCTGACTGCGGGACAAATTATCAATAATTGGGCTCTGCTCATCGCCAGAATCTTCATCTGTAAGGTTTTCAGTGGCATTAGTTGGGGGTAACAAAGTGGTGTCAACACCTTGACGTATGGCATCGTCATTTCCCTCCAAAAAATCCAAGATTTGGTGTAAGGGAAGAAGCTTCCTGCAAAAGAAGCAAGAAATCACTAAAAACAGCTCGAAAGGAACGGATGGGTAAGTATGATTTTGGTGGCGTATTCCACTGACGTCCTTCCAGAAGGATTGCCGTGAAAAATGACGATGGTGATTTATGAAAATGACAAAGTCTTATCTAAACCACTCGGAATCCTTAGTAGAGAGTTGAAACAATGAGATAACAATGAAGAAGTTGAAAAAAAATCGATAGGTACTTACCCATCAACTATGAAATCAGGGTGATGGCTCATGATTGACGAACGCGAACTACCGAAACTCACTGTGCACTAGTTGAATGAAGACTGAAGGCAAAAACGGCCCCCACCGATTATTTAGGATGTAAGGAACAGTTGGAGACCTCACGCGATCGCAAAGACATGTTAGAACATGAGCGAAAAATCAAAATGTCAAAAAAGTCCCTCATCCTTCCAGAAGGACGTCAGGGCTATCTGGGTGATTTGGCAGATGGTTACACCGAGATGAAGTCTCGTTAAAGAGAGATAAAGAGCTTTTACAAATATTAACAAGTATTAACAATCTTTCATACCACGGTAGAGGGGATTTCTTGATGCTCACCCACACCAACAACACGGTAGCTTTGACGGATTACCTTGCCAAAAGCGTACCAACACGTACCACTGTACCACACGGGTGAAAACCCTCTTGTTATAAGAAAATAGAATTAATTTGTGAGTCACTCCATTACTGCTCGAAGCTACTAGACTTGGGCGTGAACTGACGAGGAGAGGGGATTCGTGGACTTATATAGGGGTCAGGTTCCCTTTGCGGCCACCAGGTGAAGCAGTGGCAGGGTTGCCTCTCTTCCGGTGTCGAGCAGGGTTGCCTCCCTTCCATGGTCCTAACTCGGACGAGGGCGGCGATGGAGGCGCTATTCCATGTGCGGCGGAGGGAACCCGAACCTTTAGAAGGGGTACCCGCTTACACCTGCTATAGACTTGATTTTAAGTTTTTCAGTGGCGAGCATCCGGTTAGCATGTTCCCCAAAATTGAAGAATGGCTTCTTCTCCATGTCAATGACTTTGAAGGGGTTTGAGGTTTTTGCTGAACGCACTACATCGTGAAGATCAGAGGGAATCATAGCCTTAGTGACCCTTTTCCTTTTTTCAATGACAGCAAAATCTCTATCACACGGAAGGAAGCTATGTCCAGAAACGAGAAAATGGTGTTGAATGCAACTGTATGTTCCAAGAGCAACCAATAATATGTACATCATTAAGGCCATTTTGTTTTTGTGTTGACCAACGAAGTTGTCACCCCAAATTTTGATCATTTTCTTGGTGACGATGGAAGGATCGTTTAGGAAATGGAAAACGCACGAAATGACTTCATTTCCACCTCTGCCAGCCACTAGTTCGGTCCACATGTGCATGAAAGATTGTCCTGAATCACTCACGTTAATGCCAAGGTTGTAGCATGACAGCTGTCTGCTATAGAACATGTCGCTGTGAGTAAGGGTTGGCACAAACATCACCTGTTGCAAATCCAAAGCTATATATTAGAAAACTTGCTGCTTGGCATTCGGCTTGCGTCCATCGACTTACGGTGAACTTCCATAGCTTTTTCAGCTTTTTCGTGATATTGATCCTACTGCTCTTTGTATCTTCTTTTCATAATCACATCGCGAGTCGATCTAACTTTAGCTGCTAGAAAATCGCAGGTCTTGCACGTGTCCGTCCTAGGACGACGAAAAGAATATGAAGGGAAATCGTTCTTGAAGATTTTGCGATAGAAGTAGTAGGAACACTTGGTCTCTGGGAATTTCTCTTTGAAAGCATTGTACATTCGTTGAATATTCAAGTCTGGGCTCAAATAGAGCTTGCCAGTCTTCTTTCTCGAATAGTGGCTCTCCTCTACTGGGAATGAAACGACGTGGGACCAAATTAGCTCTCTGCATGCGTTTAGTGTTGCACGATTCCTGTTTGAAGTTCGACGGTCCACATAAAATGCATCCCCTGCTTTGATTTTAGCGACAAGCGTAAGAACTTTTTTGGCGGATATGTCAAAAACATTCATGAACTTTTTTTGCAAACCCTAAGAAAGTCCCCTTCGAGATTTGGCAATGTATAGATGACTGTAGCATGACGGCGGCTGTGACTAGGGTCCTCGTACTTCCCATAGCGCCGCCGGTTGATATCTCGAACTTTTATGTTGTTAATGAGGAACATGCCTTGTGCAGCTGGTTTGACATTGTAAAACTCTTGAAAAAGTTTCATTTTCGAATGCGTCGTCAACTTGCGGCAGTCTAAGTAGCACTTGCAACACACCTGCAACACAAAACCAAGCATTTGAAACATAGGTAAGCTAGGAAACACACTTTTCGGGGAATTCGTCAAAATATTTTACAAACCATGTGAGCATTTACTTGGAACCCAGTAGGGTGAATCCAAGGAACTCTTTCGTCATTTTCACTTATTTACGACTTAACCTGAGGTAAATATTTATCATTATAGGTAGGTACTTACGCCAATGCTTGTGGACTTCTTGGGTTTAACATGGAATGATTCCCGAGTTACGTAGCTTTGACCAGCATCCCGCTTCTTCTTCTCCACGTCCCTCGATCGACCACTTCCACGATCCCGCTTGTCGCGACTCATCCCGTTGACATTCATCATAACACGTAGGAAAACTCATAGGATGAAAAACAGAGAGAGAGAGAGAGACCGGCTAAACAATGTAAACACAGTGCAAGAAAACACTCCGAGAAAGGTTCCAAAGGCACAGTGTTGTCATGGCATTTAGGCCCTTTCAATACAAAATCCCTCGTGGACTCACAACTTAGGCAAAAGGGGGAATTTTTGGAATAAGAGGTTGGCAACAACGTGTCTTGGCGGTCACTTTGAACTGCATTTGGCATTTGGGCCCTTTCTAGACTGAAAGCCAGTGGCATATAGGCCCCAACTAAACGATAATCTCAGAAACTTCGAAAATGGCATTTAGGCCCTTTGGTCCCAAAAGGCTTCAATTGGTAAACCAATAATATCTTTTTTTCTTTGAATGAATTGTTTTTACTGAAGTATCTGAAGAATTGCCTCTGTCTAATATAATTTGATAAGGTTCGACGTTGATAACCATATGTGATTCTGTTATAAGAACTATTTGGTCATGAGAACTGTCCTGTGAGTGCTGCGTCATCATGCTTGTTGTTTCATCATTACCACGGTTAGTGACTTCTTGAATGCTGAGAGGTAAGGGATCTACGGGTGGAGGTGGTATTAGGTCAGATGGGTCAAAGTCTGTGGTTGATGGTTCTTGTAACCATCGTTCCAATAAGTCTGTTGTTTCCGTTTCATTATTATATACTTAACTGTCCTTCAATGACATTGGCGTCTTGTTGCTTTTGAGGTGGATTACGAGAGAGTGCATCCGCGATTAAATTTGTTTTGCCATTTATATATTTTATATCAAAATCAGCAAACTGACATTTCCATCGGAGAATTTTTGCAGATGGATCTTTCATATTATGAAGATAGATCAAAGGTTTGTGATCTGAGTTAATCAAGAATTGTCTGCCGTAAAGGTAAGGTCGAAAGTGTTTACAGGCCCATACCTACTATTGCCAAAAGTTCCTTCTCGATGGTGCTTAAATTTTCTTTATGTTTATTTTTAATGTGAATGAGGCGTAGGAAATAGGTAAGTCTTTTCCATTTATATTTTGGGAAAGGACAGTTCCAATCGCATAATCGGACGCGTCAGTTGTAAGAACAAACTGTTTTGAGAAATCCGGGAGCCGAAGGCTGTTTTGTATGCTTCATCTTGGGGATCAATTGTAGCATTTAACGTTAATGCCATAGTCAGTGGTTTCGCAATTTTAGCATACGACGGTATCATTTTCCTGTAATAACCAGTTAAACCTAAAAATTGTTTTATTTGTTTCTGATTTTTGGGAATCGGGAGTTCACGAATCGCAGCTAGTTTTGATGGGTTTGGTTGAATTCCTTCCGGTGTTATTAGATGACCTAAATACACCAATTATTTATTGCAGAATTCAGTTTTATCTAATTGTATTTTTAAGTTTTGGTCTTTTAAGATACGGAAAACAGATGTTAAATGTTTAATGTGTTCATCAAGGTTGTCAGAGAAAATTATGATATCATCCATATAAACTAAAACATTCGGGAGTAAAGAAAAGAGTATATCCATGGCTCGTTGAAATGTAGGGGGCGCATTTTTTAGACCGAATGGCATCCGAAGAAATTCAAAGTGGCCGTCTTCGGTTGAAAATGCTGTCTTGGGAATGGAGGTTTCTTCCATCTCTATTTGATGGAATCCGGAGGCCAGATCAATTGCGCTGAAATAAGTTGCTCGTCCGATTTTACTGAACAGATCTTCAATATTAGGTAACGGAAAACGATCATCGATTGTGGCATAACATAGAGTGGAAAATATATTGTGGCGAATGTTTAACAAAAAAATTACAAACCCCACTCTTTGAAAGTAAAGTTCGCCAAAAACAGCAATCTGTCCAAATGTTCCGGTGAAAGACGATTTCGTTTCTCGGTGATGATGGCGCCTGCTTTTGAAAATAGCCTCTCACTTGGAACAGAGGTTGCCATGTTTGTCAGATACAACCTGGCCAACTTGTACAGGCCAGGGAAAACTACGCATATCTTCCCAGGAGTGAAGTGGGCTAACTTGATTTGCTAGAGAGAGAGCTAATTCAGAAGCAGAAGTATATTTTGCTGTCCCGGGTTTCTTTTTTTTTTTTGCTCCATGTGCCAGTTCTTTGTGGGTTTTCCAGAAGTCATATGGTAAACTTTCCTCCTCTTCCGATTCTCCTGAGGCTGTTGACTCCCCATCTCGCAGGGCTTGCCTCATTTTGCCATAGGTATTAACTTGGGCATTTGGGTCATGTAATATCGCAAGTCGGCAATCACATTCGAACTGATTTATTTCCAATCCAAGAACACGTAATACAACTGGTAACTAGGCAACGGCCATCTGCTAATCATAATAACTTCAGAACCCTACATTACTCCCCCCTCACTCTCAAGTGTCAGTTCGCTTTTCTCAACTGGTCGGCGTGCTTCCGTTCCTCTTTCCCATGTATCAAAACGCGGTACGACAAGTGGCCGGTTCGATGCGTGATGACTCCACGAGTGTATCCAGCTGAGGTCTTGTTGGTCACCCACACTTCATCCCCCTTCGCAAACTCCCGGAACTTCGTTCCGCGATCCCTATTGCTTTTCTGCTTCATCAGGGCTTCTTCCACATTCTGGTTCACCGAGGGCTTCAGGAGATCCAGACTTGTTCTCAGGCGATGACGGAACAGCATTTCCGATGGGGAGCGTTTCGTTGTGCTGTGTGGCGTCACTCGATACGCCACCAAGAATTGCCGGACCCGATCTTGAAAAGCCCCCCCTCCCTGTTTGGATGCCTTCATCCGATTTTTGAAAGTCCTCACAGCTCGCTCCGCTAAGCCATTGGAACGGGGATGATACGGCGTTACGCGAATATGCTTGATGAGCATGTCCTTACAAAACTGCCCAAACTCTTCCGACGTGAACTGCGGTCCATTATCGGACACTATTGATACAGGGATGCCAAAGCGGGAAAATATGTCCTTCAAAGCTTCAATCGTTGTCTTTGCTGTCGCCCTCCGCAGAGAGATGGCCTCCATCCACTTCGACGTAGCGTCAACCACTATCAGCCAGTAAAATCCTTCAAAGGGCCCCGCAAAATCAACGTGCAGTCTTGTCCACGGGTCCTCTGGGACATTCCATGAATAGATTGGTGCTTCTTCCGGTTTCTAGCGTCCCTCTTGACAAGCTGTGCATCCCTTCACAAACCTCTCGATTGCAATGTCTATTTGCAGCCACCAGACATGCACTCGTGCCATGTCCCTCATTGCTCTTGTTCCTGGATGTCCTAAGTGCAACATTTCCAAAAACTTGTCCCGGATTTTCCGTGGTGCCACCAACCGTCCGTTCCAGAGTAGGATGCCCTCCTCCCAGGACAGTTCATCCCGTTTTTCGAAGAACGGATACCACCGGCTCTCCAAGTCCTTCTTCTCTGGCCAGCCCCCTTCCATGAACAGCTTCACCTTCTGCAGGTCCTCATCTTCCTTAAGAGCCGTCTTGAGTTCCGTCTTCGTAACCGGACTTCCCTGAAGTCTGAGATGCAGCAAATGGGTCCCGTGTACTTTCGCACTCTTCTCCACGCCTGTAGCTTCTACTCCATCCATCGGTAACCTCGACAGCGTATCTGCCACACAATTTTCCTTCCCCTGAATATGCTCCACCGCGAAATCGTAACTCCTCAGAATCAATGCCCATCGAATGAGCCTGTTTGCTGCCAACTTCGGTATCTCCTTCTCCTGGGACAGTACCCTCAACAATGGCTTGTGATCCGTGCGCAAAATGAATTCCCTACCTCGTAAATACTGGTCGAATTTCTTGACTGCAAAAACCAGCGCTAGAGCTTCTCTATCTATGGGTGAATATCTCGCTTCAGCCTGCGACAGCACACGCGACGCAAATGCGACAGGCTTTTCCACCCCATCTGGCAACCTGTGCCACAGGACTGCTCCTAATCCTCATTCACTTGCGTCGGCGGAAACCCCCAGAGGCAATTCCAACGAGTAGTGCACTAACGCTCCCGCCTCACTTATCTTCTGTTTGACCTGCTGAAAAGCCTCCTCTGCCTCTTGAGTCCATTTCCATTTGATGTTTTTGCGGGTTAGCTCATGCAATGGGGTGCACAACCCTTGCAAATTCCCGATGAATCGGCCACAGAAATTCACTGTTCCCAAAAACGATCGGAGCTCATGTGCATTCGTAGGCTGTGGCATCTTCTTGATCGCCTCGATGCGGTCCTCAACTGGCCTGATTCCATTTGCATCCAATATATATCCCAAATATTTAATGGTCTTCTGCAAACACTTGCATTTTGCTTCTTGCGTCTTCACTCCTGCGGACTCCAACCTCTTCAACACTTCTTCGACTGCTTCCAGATGCTCCTGTTCCGTCTTCCCCCCTACTATGATATCATCCAGGTACCACGCTACGTTTTGTACCCCAGTCAGTATCGCATCCATTGTTTTCTGGAACTTCTTCGGGGCAAAGCTAACCCCAAATGGCAACCTCTTGTACCGATAGTACCCCTTATGTGTTGCGAGTCCCAGACTATTCCTCGACCCAGGTTCGACTTCCAGCTGGAGATACGCATCCTTTAAATCGATCACCGAGAAGATCTTGCTTCCTGTCAGCTGCGTGACGATTTCATCAAATGTCGGCATGGGATGCTCTTCCCCTAGCACATGTGGGTTGATCGTCACCCGGAAATCGCCGCAAATTCTTATAGAACCATTTGACTTCATTGCAATCACCGCCGGCGCCGCCCACTCCAGTGGGTTGGACGTGGTATTGACTGGTTCGATGATCCCTTGTTCCTCCAGCCTCCCTAGTTCCTTCTCAACGGCTGTCCGCATCGCAAACGGTACTGGCCTTGGTCAAAAAATCTTCGGTTCCACTCCTTCCTTGATCCTCACTTTCACTGCATGCCCCACAATCTTCCCAGTTCCTTCTGTGAATACTCTCTTGTATTTATCCTTTATCTTTTCCAGCTTCTTAACCATCTCTCCTGTAATGGCTTCCCCGACTTGGCAAATCCTGGCCCCTTCTGGCATTGGCACTTGAAATTGCATTGCCTAATCCAGCCCGAATAAAGGCGTGTCTTCCGTGTCCACTACAACCAGTTTCAATACATGGGACTGCCCCCATGCACTGACGCTGACCCTGGCCTGTCCCATCGTGTCCAGTGGGATTCCTGTGTATGCCACGAGGTTTTTCGTGGGATGTAATTTCGGGGCCCCTATCTCTCTCCAAAATCTCTTCCCGACCACTGTTTGTGACGCCCCCGAATCATAAAGCATTTCACAGCTTCTCCCATTTATCTTGACCGGCACCATCACCTTGCTGCCAACTGCCCTGATTTGGTTTGTGTCACTCCCACTTCCTTCTTCCGACGAGGCTTCTTCCCCTGACTCCCTCCGTACTTTCCGCGCGCTCGGTCCATTCCGTATTATCACTGCTCTTCCTTTGTTGACGCAGACCCTAGCGAAGTGACCTGGCTTACCACACGCTAGGCATGTCTGCTGGTCCGCTTGACACTGTTCCCCAGCACGGTGTCGCGAATATCCGCACTTGAGACAATCTATCCCGTGGAAAACCTTCCGTGGTTCCCGGTCCCTCGTCCTGTTGCTCTTTCTATCCCTGCCTGTTGTCTCGTTGCGTTCGACCCGCCTCAACGTCTCTGTGTTCCCGGCACTTCCCAACCCCTGGAGGCGTGATTGCTGAACCTGTGCCCGTTCTAACCCCAATGCTGTCTTTTCGACCTGCCGGAACGTTGCGCTGTTGTCGGGATGTAACCGGATCAGCTCTTCCTGCCATGCTGCACGATTAACCCCTATCACCAACTGATCTCGTAGCCGCTCTTCAAGACTCGCCCCGAATTCGCATGTTCTAGCCAACCTCCGTAGATCGTTGATGAACCTTGCAATCGATTCCTCGTCCCGCCGCATTCTGGTTGCAAACGCTCTCCGTTCGGCGAAAATGCACATGGCCCTTCCGTAGTACCCGTCAAGGACCTGTCTAAGCTCTGTATATGGCACCGAACTCACCTCCCTTGGCCGAAAATGATTGACCAGAACCTTGAACGGAGCTGACCCAACGGCCGACAAAAATAAAACGCTTTGACACCCCTCCGGTAGCTCCCTTCCCATACTGTAGCGTTTTACCGCCACCTCGAACCGACTGACATAGTACGTCCATTCCTCCTCCTCGTCGTACGCTTCAAATTTGAATGTCTGCATCATCCGATCAAACTCGTTACTTACGGCGACGGCCTCGTCCCCTGCATTCCTTTTCCTCGGCATATTTAGTTGTCCGCAGCGCCACTGTAATATCGCAAGTCGGCAATCACATTCGAACTGATTTATTTCCAATCCAAGAACACGTAATACAACTGGTAACTAGGCAACGGCCATCTGCTAATCATAATAACTTCAGAACCCTACAGGTCATTAAAATGCACATTCTTAAACCGTGGATCAAGTAGAGTGGCTATAGCAATTCTTGAATTTTGCTCCACTTGCCCGAATCTTTGTCTTATCGAGTTCTTTCATTATGCAGTCTTTTACTACCTTAACATTCTCGTCTTCTACTGTAAATTGCTTAACATGTGTCTTCAAGCAGTTAATCATGGGCATGATTTTAGAAGATGTCACATACTTTTCTCCAGACAGTTCGGTAGTCATATACTCAAAGGGCTTGAGTAAGGCCCTCAGGTGTGATCTGCTTCAGGTTTTCAATTTCCGAAGCAGTTGGCATCGTCAGGCTCGAAGCGTCCTCAATTAAAATCTGGCTGATGAAACTCTTCACTGCAGAAATCTTGATAGCATATAATAAGTCGAGTTCCATCGTGTCTTGACATCTAGTTTTACTTTTTTCTGTGTTCCTTCGGGGATGTTATTAATCTGCTGAACTTTTCTCAACTTGTCACTCATGTTTACACTTCCTTTTATATATGTTTAACTATCTCTCGTACTTTTCCGATGACATTTTCAAATACAGGAAGAGCACTTACACTTTGCAAGACCAAGTTGATAGTGCGCGCTAAGCAAGGCAATTGAGTTGTTTTGGGAAAAAGCTTCTTCACTTTCACAAGTCGGTCGTATTCTTCCAAGTATTCAACAAGTGGGCCGCCTTTATAACGGAGATTCGAAATTTTTCTTCTCAAAACTGATTGACAGGTGAGACCAGTTTGCTCATACGTGTTGTTCAAAGCTTCCCATAAATTGTTCGCGCTGTCTATTTTGTCCTTGACCGTGTGTAGAATTCCATCTCCGAGCCATTGGATAATTACGTTTCGCGCTCTCCGGTCTTTCTTCTTAAAATCTTCCGGCTTAACATCCGTAGCTTTTCCGTGTAAGGCATCCACAACATCGAGATCATCAAGCATTGCTTCGATGCGTATTTTCCAGGCCTGAAAACCTGTACCATTGAATTTAGTCACGGGGACTGAACCTTGTGGTGTAGTAGCCATGTTGGTCGGACTCGTGTCGGCGTGTACAGCAAATTTCCACTGCAAAAATTCCGCACTTGGTAAATTCCGAAATCGCGACTTTACACAACACTGACTTTATACCACTAACTCTGGGCCCATAACCTGTTGTTAGGCAGAGTTTAAAGAAAGAAAAAGACTGAAAGTATACTGGTTTTATTCAAAAAGCGAGAAGACATTTTTACACGAAAGACGAGCGCACACGACACGCTTGGAGGGGAGTAGAACTTCCCCAGAGAGAGTTGAAAGGGATGATAGGTAGAGCAACAGAAAGCTAAATGGTGAATTACCTATTACAACAAAAGAGATACGGAAAGTTGATCTCTATTCCAAATCAATTCGATGCCAAGAAATTTATTTGAATTTGACATATCAGAGATTTTAAACCTTGAACTCAATTCGTTTTTAAGTTTGGTTAACTCAGAAACATTGTCATAGATGCAAAAAAGATCGTCGACATAAAGTAAAATATAAATTGTAGATTTCTTTGTTTTACGATAATAAAGACACAAATCATTTTTAGATCGAAGGAACCCTTTGGAGGTCAAAAAATCATTGATACATGCGTTCCATTGGCGAGAGCTTTCACGTAAACCATAAATTGATTTATTTAATTTGCATATCTTTCCTTCTATTTCGAATCCTGGGGGTTGTTCCATATATATACGGTTTTTCCCTCCGAAATTGTGCCATACAAAAATGCTGTAGTTACCTCTAGGGAACACCATTTCATATCAAATTGATTGGCTACACAAATTAAAGTTCTCAAAGTCGTATGCTTGGCAACTGGTGAATAAACAGTTTCTTCTTCCTCATTCAAAGAAAATCCCCGAGCAACAAGCCTAGCCTTGTACAATTCTTTTCTGTCTTTTTCTTTAATTGAGAATACCCACTTGCAACCTACTATAGCCCTACTTTCCCCTTCTGATTCATTAACCAAGGTCCATACTTCATTTTCACGCATTGAAGTCAATTCTCTTTTCATAGCATCTAGCCATAAATCGGAATGTTCAGATTCTAGAGCAGATTTAACTGAAGTTGGAATTTTGTTATTAACTTCGGTAAAGAATGAGCCTAATTCATAATCAGCAAGATGTGCTGGCAGTTTTCGTGATCTAATTGGTCTGCCTAAATCAGGTGGCTGATCTTAAATGATAGAATTTTCCCGATTTTGTTCAGCAGGTGAATCGGTATGGGGTAAGATAATTTCGGTTTCAACTGGATTAGGAATTACTGGGTCTGAAATGTTGTCCGATTAAAATCTTCATTGTCCGAAGTATTTTCATTTTGATCGTTAACTTGAGTTGAAGAAATTGTGTCAAAGGTCAAAATTAATTGAGAATCATTAATCAAATGAGAATAATTTTTCCAGTCTGAGATATTTTTGCTTTCATCAAAAACAACGTTACGAGCGAATTTAATTTGGTTAGATTGCGGTGACCATAATTTATATCCAGTAGAGGAGTACCCAATAAAAATGCATTTTTCACTCTTTTCGGAAAATTTTTGTCTAAATTGTTTTGGGATAAGTCGAAAAGCAATACAACCAAAAACCTTGAGATTGTCGACATTGGGCTTTTTCTTGTAAAAATTCTCAGCAGGGGTGACACAACTATCCTTAACAGGGCAACGATTCAACACATAAGTCGCCACTTCAACAGCATCAGGCCAAAAGGAAATATCAAGTTGCGAACCGAGAAGATTTGCTCGTGCCCGTTCAATAAGTGTACGATTATGTCTCTCAGCACATGAATTTAATTGGGGGGTGTAAGGATCAACATACTGAATATGAATTTGATTTTCTCGACAAAATTCACGAAATTTTGTGCTGCAATATTCCCCACCATTGTCACACCTAATAGATGCAACTTTGTGCTCCGAATTCGCATGAACGAAAGCCAAAAATTGTTGGAAAAATACAAAGGTATCACCTTTATTTTTCATGCAGTAAGAAACTTTAAAAGATGTAAAATCGTCCATAAACGTTAAAATGTAATTTTCTCCATTCCTGCCTCTCTGAGTAATTGTCATTAAATCGGTATGAACGAGTTGTAATGGTCGAGTACTACGGCAAAGATTATGCTTCTTGAAAGGAAACTGAGCCTGCTTACTCAAAACACAAACTGCACATTTCTCGATTTCAGATGGTTTTTGAGGATTTAAACGAATTCCATGGACCATTTTCTTCCGAACAAGCATGTCCAAACTACCAAAATTGATATGCGAAAACCGTTTGTGCCAAATGGCATTGAGATTATCAAGTGAGTTGGAAAAACAAGCATTAGCCATGGGAGATTGAATACAAGGCTCGAATTCAAAAGTTCGAATGTAAAGGTTGTTTTCTTTGTATCCCGAAGCGATAACTTCCTCCTTATCTAGAATTAAAACCTGTGCTCCTTGAAAAACGATAGTGTACCCCATTTCATCTAGTCTATTAACTGATAGTAAATTGCTGTGCAATTCGTCCACGCAAAGAACATTCTTGACAGTAATTGGATAGCCCTGAGAGATAACATTTAGATCTCCATAATATTTGGAAATAAGTTTTACGTTTTCTTTTGAACTATTCACTTCCAAGGGTTTGGTGAATTCGTGAATATTCATCAATTTATGAACAAATTTACTCGACAACATATGATCTGTAGCGCCAGAGTCCAAAAAGAATTCAATTTCATAATCGGACGAATATGATTTGGGCGTAAAAAGACTTACAGTAAATAAAGTGCGACGGTTTTCTTCCTCCTGGGGTTGATACTTTGGATTCTGACCTTGAAAATTGCCTCGCTGTTGTCCCTGGAATTTTTGATCTTGATCTTGAAAATTGCCTCGTTGTTGTCCTTGGTATCCACGACCCCGATTATTTCCTCTGAAGAAGTGTCCTGAGCCATTGGTGCCAATAATTCGAATTTCCTGGTTGATTTCCTTGGTCTTGATTTTGACGTCCTTGACTATCTTGACCATTATAACCACCACGTTGATTTCCTCGAGAATAACCATGGTAATACTGCCCTTGATATCCACGTCCGCGGTTTCTTCCTCGGAAAGACTGTCCAGAATTTCCTTAATGACTCCAAGATGTTTTGAATGCAGTAGTTTCGTTCGGTTTACCGAGGGATGTACCCGCACGGTCGTTTTTGATATTCGTTTCTTGCAAAAATCTTGCTTTTAGATTGGCTGAATTGCGATCTTCCGTAGGAAGGGCATCGAAATATGCTATAACATTATCAAATGATGGTGGAAATGTAAGTTGGAGGTGTGTGACGATGTCGGTGTCGCTCACGGTTTCACCAAATCCACGAAGTTGATTTATCAACTTTTCAAATTGAGTGAGATGGGCAATAGCGTTTTCGCCTTCTTTGAATCGTAATTCCATCAACTGACGCTTGATTCGTACCGTATTTACCTGACTTTTGCGATTGTAAATGGCAGTAAGCTCGTCTATCATTTCTTTAGCTGTTGTTTCGGTTATAATGAGTTCAAGTTGTTCACTCTCAATCCGTTCGGTAATAAAACGCATAGCCTTGGCGTCTTTGACCTTCCATGTGTCGTCTTCCGGTGTCGGCGGGTCATTTTCAATTTGAGATAATAATCCTTCCGCCCGAAGTAAAGTACGAATACGGAAATCCCATTCACGAAAGTTCTGTCCGTCTAGAGCTAGAGGTTTGAATGCGGTCAACACGGCACTTGGATTTGGCTGCATATTGGTGGCTGCCGTCCTTGCGATTTATACGCAAAAAAAACTTCACAGTGAATTTTACCGATCGCACACTAATCGTACCGATCACTTTAAAATTGTTTAACACGTTCCCTGCGTCTCCAGAAAACCGAACTTCTCGTGGGCCTGAAAGGAATTTTGAGAACCCTTATTATATATTGTGGTTTTCCCATCTCTAAAAATCATGAATAAACGGAAACCGTCAAAAAATTTGATTTTTCTCTTAATTTTTTTTTTTTGATTACCAGTCCATCAAACGCACCAGGCGAAAATTTTGCTTCCGAGTCTGCGAAGCAGTGGAAGCCTTGTGTTCACTTTCGTGAGCCAAAAAATTTTTGTCTTCAGAAATCAAAATTTCCACTTGCATTTTGCGTTTCAAAGCCTACTGAACAAATTTGGTTCCGTGTCTCTCGGTCTGTGAGTCTGTCCGCATTTCCTTGTTACAGCCATAACTTCCACGATTTTGAATTGATTCAGCTCAAATTTTGAGGGATGGTGCGGATAAGGCCCCTTGAGGTCCCATACAAATTTCAACATGATTGATCCAGCGGTACGCCCTGCGCATGCGCTAACGTTAAATTCAACAAACACGCATAACTTTCACAATTTTGATTCAATTTCGCTCAAATTTTCAAGGGTTGTTTGGACAAGGCCTAGTGAGTTCCAGTATGAATTTCAGCATGATCGGACCCTCGGTGCGCTCTGCGCATGCGCTGGCGTGAAATAGATTCAATTTCCTTGTTACAGCCGTAGTAACCAAAGATTTCACCCAATTTCAATGTAATTCTCAGGGATTAAGCGGGTAGGGCCCATTGAGGTCCCATATAAATTTCAACATGATAGAGCCAGCGGTTCGCCCTGCGCATGCGCTCTGTCTGTCTGTCTGTCCTTCTATGCACGGCCAAACGGCTCGACGGATATCGACCAAATTTGGCACGAATATCCAGTAGGCTCCCAAGTTGTGCAACGTCGCATTTTCAATTCCCTGACCATAGCGGAACTATGGTCGACCATGGTCAACTCCTGAATGGCTTGACGGATATCGACCAAATTTGGCACGAATATCCAGTAGGCTCCCAAGTTGTGCAACGTCGCATTTTTAATTCCCTGACCATAGCGGAACTATGGTCGACCATTGTCAACTCCTGAATGGCTTGACGGATATCGACCAAATTTGGCACGAATATCCAGTAGGCTCCCAAGTTGTGCAACGTCGCATTTTTAATTCCCTGGCCATAGCGGAACTATGGTCGACCATGGTCAACTTCTTTAATTGAAATGGTAACCCCTATTTTTTATCGCGTATTCGTAATCTACGTGAAATTCTATCTACGGTCGACCCTTCGGACTACCCCCGCGGTCGACCATAGCGCATCCATGGGCCCCTCCATGGTCGAATCCCGAATTGCTCAACGGATATCGACCAAATTCGGCACGAATATCCAGTAGGCTCCCAAGTTGTGCAACGTCGCATTTTTAATTCCCTGACCATAGCGGAACTATGGTCGACCATGGTCAACTTCTTTAATTGAAATGGTAACCCCTATTTTTTTATCGCGTATTCGTAATCTACGTGAAATTCTATCTACGATCGACCCTTCGGACTACCCCCGCGGTCGACCATAGCGCATCCATGGGCCCCTCCATGGTCGAATCCCGAATTGCTCAACGGATATCGACCAAATTTGGCACGAATATCCAGTAGGCTCCCAAGTTGTGCGACGTCGCATTTTTAATTCCCTGACCATAGCGGAACTATGGTCGACCATGGTCAACTCCTGAATGGCTTGACGGGTATCGACCAAATTTGGCACGAATATCCAGTAGGCTCCCAAGTTGTGCAACGTCGCATTTTTAATTCCCTCACCATAGCGGAACTATGGTCGACCATGGTCAACTTCGTTAATTGAAATTGTAACCCCTATTTTTTATCGCGTATTCGTAATCTACGTGAAATTCTATCTACGATCGACCCTTCGGACTACTCCCGCGGTCGACCATAGCGCATCCATGGGCCCCTCCATGGTCGAATCCCGAATTACTCAACGGATATCGACCAAATTTGGCACCAATATCCGGTAGCCTCCCAAGTTGAACGTAGGCGCATTTTTAATTCCCTGACCATA
Source organism: Leptopterna dolabrata (assembly GCA_954871275.1). Taxonomy (NCBI): domain Eukaryota; kingdom Metazoa; phylum Arthropoda; class Insecta; order Hemiptera; family Miridae; genus Leptopterna; species Leptopterna dolabrata. The sequence goes on from OX940976.1 coordinate 21,999,837, forward strand.
GCGGAAATATGGTCGACCATGGTCAACTCCTGAATGGCTTGACGGATTTTGATAAAATTGGGCACAAATACCCGGTAGGCTATGGGATTTTTCCGTCGTTTGTTGGTTCCACGATACTGCGTACAGCGAATCTCGGATAGCGAGCGAAGCGAGCGGTCAGGCTAGTTATGTATAATGGACGTAATGTATTATGGAAGTCATGTTATGTATAATATGTATATTTCATTTAATGTTATGTAATGTTATGTTATGTAATGTAATGTTATGTAATATGTATATTTAACGTTATGTAATGTTATGTAATGTAATGTAATGTTATGTTATTTTGCTTCCGAGTCTGTTCTATTTTATAATGGGTCACTCTGATTGTGACGAGGAAGCTCCTGTGCCATCACCTTGGCAGTGTATTTTTCTTGCCTCCCTCGCGTTGGGGGTGGTGGGTGGGCCGAAGGCGCGTCTAGACTAGACCCGCAATGCAGCGCTCGCCAGCCTCTACCGTTCTGCGATGTCAGACTGATTTTCTCGGCTTTACTCTAGGAATTATTTGATTACTTGTAAATTATTCGTACGTGTACAGCTTCAATTCGGTCAGAGGAATATTACGGAGTAAATCAATAGTCTTCAAACCAAATAACTTTATTTTCAACCAACAGAACATCCAAAGTTATGTACCTAACATTCAATTCATAATAACAATGAAAAACATTATCTGACTCTTTGGTAATTACCAGTTGTAATCACAATTCGATTTTACAATTTTATTCTAATTACAATTTATGCAAATAGCAATTTTATTCCACCACAGAAAAACAAGCAGGTAAAAGGATGTAAGGAAAACATGATACGCCGAATGTGCGTTACATAAAAAAACCGATAGCATATCTAGTGATGAAAAGGACTCATTGTCAGTAAAAAAATTGCAACACTTGGAAATGAAAGATTGAAAAGGAAATAAACATGTGCTAAATTGCTTGGCCTAAAAAAGGTGTTACATATATGATAGGTACATACTTCGAATGACATTTAGCCAAAAAGCCAAAACTACTTACACATACAAAAGTGCACAAAACAAAATCTCTCCTGTAAAAAAATAATAAAAGTCTTACCCTCTGCCTATATATATGTAAATACATAGTCCGGTACTTGAAAACAGGTTTTTGTAGATATGTACCTAAAATTACATTATTTATACGCTGAACGGTTTTTAATATTCATGATAGAGTCGAAAACATTCAGGAAGACACAAATGGGGATTGTTGGGGCAGTCATCACAAAACGTCGGAACAAACTTGTTTCTTTTCTTGGTGTTGTAACAAACAACACACCTCCTGTTCCTCTTCGCCTTGGGAACGTCCTGATCCCTTCTCCCAGCAACATGAATCACAAGTTTGTTATTCGGGGTAGAACAACTGGCAGAGGTTTTGCGCCTGGTAGAGTGGCTTTCCAGTCTTTCCACTAGCATGCAACGAAAATCCAAGATTGGAAGCATGCGGTGTAGGGCAAAATCGTTGGTACAGTTTGAAGGAGTTGACGACCAGTATATCGATCAGATGAATCACAAGTTTTTTGTACCATTTGATCGTTTTCCTCTCTATCAGGTAGTAAGACATGAGCTGATCTGAAAGATCAACCCCACTCATATTATTGTTATACTGCTTGATAGCCTCTGGTTTCTCAAAGGTCTTTCCTGTCCGCCTGGATTGAAAAGTCGAAATTTCTGACCCAAACTCAGTGCTGATCATATGCACATCCCTCTTGTCACGCCACTTGGAGCAAGAAACGCCTGTATTTGAAAACGCCTCAACCTTCTGACCTTTTCTGAGAGGTAGTTTCAAATGCAAAGGATTACCGATTCGATCAGATCGTAGCGTGCCGGTGCAGTATGTTCTCTTCTTTAACAGAATTTCCGCCAAATCAACACTATTATAATAATTGTCCATGTATACCGAATGCCCCTGTTCCAAAAAGTCGTTTAACAATTTCAGGACAACTTTTTTTGTGTGGCCTACACCACCTAACTCTCGATCCTTCCCTCCCTGGTAAACCAAAATCCTTAGAACCATACCTTTTGGATCCGTCAGCATATAAAGTTTTATGCCGTACTTATGGCGTTTATTTTTTATATATTGACGGATTGACAGTCTCCCTCTCCAGAGAACCATACTCTCATCGATCGATAATGCACGATCTGGTCTATAGACTGTCCTCATCTTCTGCTCAAACCTGTTCAAAAACGGCCTGAACTTTCTCAAATAATCGCTCGTATCCTCAGGTTGTGATTCTTGTTCTGAAGTGCTACCAGCGAAATGGAGGCATTGCAAAATGAGTAAAAATCTATCTCTTCCCATCGCAGCCCGAATCGTGGGGAAATCAAACACCTTGTCCTTTCGCCAGTAATGATTTAGAGTAGGAAGTTTTACAATGCCCATGTGAATCATTATCCCCAAGAAGACTTTGAATTCTGGAACCGTGACGGGTTTGAAATTACCTATGCGACTCCGTGGAGTAGACCCTTTCATAAGAATAAGAATGGCATATGCATTCGTCTCCCTCACGATTTCCAAAATCCACTCGTCATCAAATAGGCACAAGAACCATTCAATTGGTTCGGCATTACTGAGCAGGGGGAAAAAATTTTCTCCACCTCCAGTGAAAGGAATTTTGACCGGGAACGAAGAAGGGCGCTCTGCATACCAGACACGCTCAACATTCGCAGGAACGTGCTCAGTTGTGACTGGAGAAGGTGAAAATGATGCTGGAGAATTTGCCGATGCTGAAAGAGGAGGTGGGGATATCGTTGGAGCAGAATCGCAATTATCTGGAGGATTTGGCGATGCTGCTGGAGGAGGTGGGGATATTGGTGGAGCAGAATCACAATTATCTGGAGAATTCGGCGATGCTGCTGGAGGAGGTGGGGAAATTGATGGAGCAGAATCGCAATTATCTGGAGAATTTGGCGATGCTGCTGGAGGAGTTGGGGATATTGGTAGAGCAGAATCACAATTATCTGGAGAATTCGGCGATTCTGCTGGAAGAGGTGGGTATATTGGTGGAGCAGAATCGCAATTATCTGGAGAATTTGGCGATGCTGCTGGAGGAGTTGGGGATATTGGTGGAGCAGAATCGCAATTATCTGGAGAATTTGGCGATGCTGCTGGAGGAGGTGGAGATATTGGTGGAGCAGAATCACAATTATCTGGAGAATTCGGCGATGCTGCTGGAGGAGGTGGGGATATTGGTGGAGCAGAATCGCAATTATCTGGAGAACTTGTGGGTGCTGCGGAACCATAAGCACGATCGTCCAGAGGAGGTGTAGGGGATACTGCAGGGGAAAAATTAGGATCCGGAGGAGGAGAGAAGGATGGCATTGAAGGCGAAGTATCAGGGGAAACATCCACTGCAGGATATTCCGAAGTAATTCTAACTTCAGGGGTAGAGGAAAAAGACTGGACCGTTGCAATGGCACTAGAAGCACTTAGTACTTTCACATCATACTCAACTTGCTCCTCATCTTCACTTTCTGAAGACTCGTCCTTTTCCATCTGGCTCTCTTCACTATCACTCACATCTGAGTCTGACAACTTGATGTTCAGTTCAGCAACGATTTCTTCATGTGTCCAATCGTTTAGGTTGAGTTTTCGTTGTAGGGGGATGGGAAGGGCTTTTCTTTCCAGCGCCACCCAGTCTGGATCTTTTGGCGCAGTTGTTGCCACAGATTCTATCTCTGCCGTTGATGTGGATGCTGATAAATAAAAATAAATGGATTAAAATAAATATGAATGAATAAAGGTTAGGCTTATTTATTCATAAACCTATATACTTTTTTGGGGGTATTTATGTATTTATTTAGTACTAAATAAGCAAGTACTCACCCAAGATCACAGTTTCGTTTTCACTTATATCGATGACCGGGATTTCCAGGACACGACTGGGCCCTGGCAGGTGGGAAGGGCCGATAGGCTCAGGGTCATCAACTAAAAAAAAAAAACAAATTAATGGCTTACATATGAGGAAATATAGGTAAAGTCCTAAAAATGATGGCCATTATAAAATGATGAGATTATCAATTCACAACTAAAAAGTAGGTTGGTACGTTCTGGAGAACAACATTCGTAGAGGAGTCTCCTCCTCCTCTTGGCTTTAGGCATTCTAGAACACAAAATTACCATTCAGAGGACAGGATTCTTCGATGCTATTCTTCAAAATTGAAATATATGAAAGGTACAATAGTTGCTACTTACTTTCTTGTGGAAACGGTGCGGAGATGAATCAGAGAGGATGATCGGCTGATACCAACAAACAAAAATTTTCCGTGAACCACAGACCAGAAAGCCGAAATAGGGGGGGAGCCGATCATACTGTACTGCGGGCACCACTGTACTGCGGGTTGCCTATCCACTTCTGTGAAGGTTAGCCCCTGCCCTTCACTGTAATGCTGTTAGCCAATGGAAAAAGGTAGTTGGCGACTTGGAAATGATATGGGCGTTTTCCCTAGGAGTTGCAGCACAAAAGCATATAAGGAAATATTTAATAATCGCCTGAAAATCGATTTATTCACAAAAGTCGAAATATCAACTTCAATGATCGATTCTAATTTTGTATTCAATCTGCGGCTACAACGAGTGGTACCCCTACCTTCATACAATATCGAAGCGTAATATTCAACTCTGAATCGATTTTTAAGTCCTCAATTGACTTTCCCAGAGACCGAATTTCGGACGTCGGTCGCTCTCCGTATCTGATTACCTGTCCATCGAGACGCACCACGAGGAAAACGGTTTGATGACCTGTCCATCGAGACGCACTGAACGTGTTAACCACGGACTGCTACCATAGTGGATGAGGAAGGATAAAATTCGACACGTGTAAAGAGTAACGAGAAGCCATATTGTATTGTGGAAAAACTGCATTCGGTGAACTTAGATAGAGAGTGGGGGAAGAATAACCATAGTGAAAAGTGGTACAAATGTGGATCGAGTGCTATCGTACACATATCCTTATTTATATTCCAATAGCAACAACTTATTCCGGTGACAGAAAAAAAACTGCCACAACCCATCTCTACTGTCTACTGATCATCGAAGTTGTGCTCCCCCCCCCCCGCCCCCATTTCTATACGATAAATACGTAATCTGCCCTACAGCGGCTATTTTTTGCACTAGGAGGAAGCTCGTTAGCTCCACATGAAGGGCTTGCTCTACCGCGTTTGGTAAAGGCACTTGCGCGTATTGTAGGTAAGGCTTGATCCCCCTGAGTTTCGTAGATTTATTTTAAAAATGCAAGTGCCTCTCAGAATAAATCGCTGAAATACTGAAGTTTCGACATTTATTACCCGGTTTTACGGTATGATTTTTGTAGATACGTTATAGCTACATACTTACTTACTGTGTTCATGTATTCCGAAGACGGACAATGACCACAACTGGGATGAAATGAGGTACCTACCAGTATTCAATCAAAATATTGTTTAATGTGCCACGTTTTCGCCAGAGATTCGGCCCTGGTTAGTCATGCATTGAAACAAATCCTTGCGGAAAAATGAATTATCTACATGAGATCAGGACCAGGAAATGTAGGCCTACATCGGCCTAATCAATGGTTCATGGCCTTATAAAGGCTTACACTTTCAAAATCTTTCCCATTTTTTCACAAGCTTAATAATTATTTTTACATTAAAGAAAGTACGCCTTGTAATTTTGAAGCCTAATGATGTGTGATCCGAGTTTCGATTTATTACAGTTAATATTATTTGATGAATAAACAATAGTTTCGGGGTTTATAGTTTATAGGTAGGTGCTAAGATTTTGTAACTCACTGAGACCCAATAATGAATGAAAAGTGAATGAAATCCGAAAAAAATGTTGGTTACAGTAAGTAGACCATATATACCTGCTTAGTCCACTCTACAGCAGGGATGTCCCAAAAGTATCGATATTTAAAAGTATCGATACTTTTTGAAAAAAGTATCAATACATATCGATAATTTTTTTCTCTGATATATTATCGTAGTATCGATACTTTTTTCCCCAGTATGGGAGCCGATACTTTTTTTTATCCCTCACATTTCATCAGTTTCAACACCTACCACGTGTAGGTACTATTGACAGTACCTCTAACTAGATTGATGGGAGGCCAGCCACTTCAGCAAATTAAAGAAAGTTAATGTACCACCACCCCCAGCTCACAGTGAGAATCAGCTGTACAGCTGTCCTCCAGTAGGAAGGAAAAAATGTTAACCCAACCAAGCAACCAACCAACCTAACTCAATAGCTTTTTGATTGGATTTTCTTTGTTCTTTCTTGTTTCTGATGTGATTGTGCCGAATTAACGAAATAATGTCACGCCTTGTCTTGTCATGTCAATAATTTTGAAAAACAAGCGCCCAAACAAAAAAAGGTTTCAAAAAAAAGAAGTGATTTATTGTTTCGTTCATTTTATAATATTATCCTGAAATAATTCTTCGATAGGCTGATGGTAGTATTTTATCTTATGTAAAAACGTGGGATGTGATATAATATTCGTTGTCATGCTGACGGAGAGAGAACTAAAACGGCATTTCCACCCATTTTTGGAAAAGTATCGACACTTCAAAATATCGATACTTTTTGAAAGTATCGTATCGATACATTTAGATGTATCGATACGATATATATTTCGATACTTTTGAAGTATCAGAGACATCCCTAATGTACAGTTTATGTAAAACCATAGTTACTCTAATTGGGAAATGTCTTGAACTGCTAAGATCCGTTGCTATGTACATTTTAAATAGGTATTAAAACGCTAATTACAGATGGGGACGCTGGTAGCATCCCTTCATACCCCCAAAACCCTTTCGACAGATCCTACTACAATTCACCACTTCCCTCATAGAACTTTGTAAGTCTTTTAGAAAATGAAAATATTTTATAAAAAATGTTCTCCCATGTTAAATGTTACAGGTACTTACCATATTTTACGTAAATACCTACTTCATTTTATTGTTATAGATTTGTTTAATAGTTTTCCTTGTATTTCACTGTGACTTAATTCCATTGTAATTGTATTTATATGCAATGTGCAATATATTAACCAGATTATCCTTATTTTCTTATTGATTTTCTATTGTTATTGCTTTGTATTGTATTGTTTTTCTTCAGATCACTTTTTACTAGTGTTACCTAGGTATGTATTGTGTTTTTATATTTTTGTATTTCATGTAAATTAAATTCGATTGGGATATCTGCCCATTTCAAAATAAAACAGCAATTAAGAATATGCTGCGAATATTCTTAGCCTGATTTTACTTCTCGAGTGAAACATGAAAAATGAATGAAATTCGTTCTAAAATACATCGAGCTTTACCTACTGGCATGCAGTGACGTCACACAGTCAAGTTCCAACCTTCTAAATTACCCCTTCATTTAATCAGATTTGCACAACTTGAAACAAAAATTAAAAAACTTTTCATTTCGATAGTATTATCTTGTTTATACACTACCCAACATTTCAAGTACAAAATCAGATCAAATGGTTTTGATTTCAACAAGGCGATCAAGAAAAATCTGCGATTTTAGTTATACTATTCACGAGTAGGATTTCATTGCCACATCGCTAAAGTAACCGTGTTCCCACCAGGCTTCGTCGGTAGGTACTAAAAATAATGCAAGAGAAATATAGGTATCAAGAACCACAGACCATGAAATACTGGTTGGTGATAGAGCGAAATGACCAGGACGTGGAATTAGTTCTAGCTAATTTTCAAAGACCTGTAACTAAGGACATAGTGAAATTTGCTGCAGTTTCAACAGATTTTAGACCAACATTTGAAAAACGGACTTTTCACTCTCTCCAATGAAGACACCTGGCGAACTTGCAACAATTGTCGCTCCTGGAGCGAATGAGTACAGTCAAGTATTTAACTTAACACCCGCTTCAATTAGAAGGGACTTGAAAAGTAAATCACAGGAAAATGGGAAGGTAAGTAGAGGGGAACTACTTAATAATCTTTGACAGAAGTCAATATGTAGTATCACCTACACCTTTATTTCAAACATTTATGATTTAGAGATCTAGACTCTAGACCATGGATTACTCCAGTCTAGAGTAATCCATGGATTATACATGGCTCGGCCTTGGTACTATGGGAGAAATTAGTCGTCCGAGTTCATAATAGGAACCTACCTAGGATAGTTCGAAAGAGAGGATTTTTCATTATTTAACTATACGGGCCGTTTGTTTATGGAACACTGGAGACCATTGAACAGATTAAACAAAAATAGTTTGTTTGGACCATTAGATTATGGCGGTTAAACTGTTTTCGCGTTTGCGCAGTCGCTACTTCGACGAAATTCATAATATGGGACCAGCTAGGATCTAACCCTGAACTAACGTCAACATTTGAGCTAATTCGCACCATTGGGTTATGTGGATTCTAAGTTTTTCACTTTGCGCATGTGCTCTCTACTACTGCTCCGAATGCGACATCAGAATTTGACTAATTCGTGCCATTGAGTTCGAAATTTTTCACGTTTGCGCATGCGCTGTCTACTACGGATCCGAGTGCGACAAAAATTCATATCGGACCAACGAGGACCTATCCCGAACTACCACCAAAATTTGGACCATTGGGTCGTGAGATGTGGGTTAGACGTTTTTCACGTTTGCGCATGCGCAGCCTATACTTGATCCGAATGCGACGAAATTCATACGGGGCCAATGAGGACCTAACTCCGAAGTATCACCAAAATTTGGACCATTGGGTCTTGAGTTATGGCGGTTCGAAGTATTTCACGTTTGCTCATGCGCGGTGTCTACTACTGATCCGAATGTTTACGTTTCATGGTACGTAGAATAATATGCGAATATCCAATGAAAAGATTTCCGCCCGTGCCTTCTTCCTTAGTTCCCATGAACCAAAATGCACGAAATTTGGCATATGGGTCCGGGTCTGGGCTCGTTGGTCCTCGACCTCGTTCCACTCAACTATTAAGGGGTGAAAAATAGGGCTTGAAATATCTGGAGTATCCCTATCTCGGAAAATTATATTTTGAGGTTATGGGTTTTCTCGCATTTTTAAATACTCTGATTTTTTGAGACCATCCGGAGCATTCTGTGATGTTGAATTTGCCTTCAAGAGTGTATGCAGGCATCAAGCTGAGTTGAGGGCGCACATCAGTTGCGGTCACCCGTGCCGCTCTGTGGGGTAGAAAAGAAATCCCATGCTGAAGGTCGCACTTTCGAATCCCAGCCGGGAACAACTTTTCACTCCATATCAACAATTTACCTTCGGAACTAAACCTGAATTTTGCGGTTTTGAACTGTGATTTTACGGAATTATTTATTATGCGTTTTATGAAATTCCTGGGCCGGCTGCACTACTCGATTTAGGGCTTTCCTGGGGGGGAGGTGGGGCTGGAGGGTAGGCATTGACCACAGAAACCGTGGTCTAGCAGAAGGGGCATCTATACAGGTAAACAGTTAACCGCTGTGAAATAATTTGCAGCTTTTTCTATGGATTCGTGTTAGCTTGGTCGAAAATTGGTAAATCCACTTTCCCTTCTCAAAATGAAAATTTTCTACAAAAACGTAAAACCTATAACAAGGCCTCGGCCACTACTGAGGTGCCGATCTTAATAAAGCCAGGAAGTGAAAAACATTTTCAAAAATCAAATCAACACTGCTTATATCGAGCAGGGTGGCCCTAAACTCCATGTACGAGAACAAAACCTTACAGAAACGCTATTATATTATTTGTTTGAAACCAACAAAATTTGATTCCTCATCAGTGCGCTGTCTGAACTTACTTCCAAGTATTTCCATTGTTCGGATTTTTTAAAAGGGCCACAATATTAATTTAAACCAGTCTGTTGTCAATAATGTACTAATTATTAATGAGAATTACATGGGTGGTTGCTTACTGTTAAAAAATGTGACTTCTGTAAGGCATTGGGTATTCTATTGAGCTGGAAGCAACAGCTGACAGTGTCGAAATTATCAATAGCAGGTATGAAAGCGGAATATGAAACAGGAAACGTCTGAGGGTTGTAAACGGTACACAACTGGTTACCGACAACTTTTATTTAAAAAAGTTAACAGCAAGTTATACAGTAAAAATTACACCATTCTCCTCAGAAGAGCATTGACTTTGTCTTCTCGGCATCCGAAGTCACCTCCTTCAACGTAGTGGTTGGTCTTCTTGCGCCATCCCCCGGTGGGTGTGTTGAGCTGCGAAGACAGAAAACAAGATTCAGTGTCACATCAGCAGTTCAAGCCCCAATTTCAAGTTAAGTCCGAGGCAGGCAGTGGCATTGTGTCCATAAGGCCACTGCCCCGGCACCCAAAAACATAGTTCAGTTGGCATTTGAGTTTTCCTCCGTACTCCGTACCTAGCATTTTTCACAAAGTTCAACAGCGACTCGCCAGATTTCTCTGGCTATGGATATTCAATATTCTAGTAGACCATCCATTTTTCCTCCATGTTAGCTCCATAGACCAAGCATGTTATCGGAATAAAGCGACAGTAATCAATGTCCAGCAATCGAAACCTAGGCTCCTGAAACTGGCAGGTAGGTCCGGGGACCTAGTGTTCCCATGGCAACTGAGAAAAGTGGCACGTCGGCGCATGCTCAGTCGAGTAAAAATGTTGTTCGCCATGCCCCCGTTGGGCCCCGTCCTCAGAATCTGATTTCCAACCCAAAATCGTTCCTTTTCACAATCGATTTCATGTGTCATCTCGATACGAGATGCTTCTTCGTCTTCCGACTTGTTTTTGTCAAATTCACACTTTCTCTATTGACAGTTTTCAATTTTTTGTGTCAAATTTTGTGCCTTTTGCGTTTGTCTATTTCCGATGACAGATTATTGTATATTTGTGGTACGTAAGTGCGTTTTGTCCTGTTTGCTGTTTGTGGACCGACCCATGCGTCATTGTTTGGTTGTATTTCAGTTTACTATTATTTTTGTAACACTCGAATTCGGTGGCTAATTTGCAGTAGAAATTGTCAACGTTTTCGTACGACGATAGAGTATTGATAAGCAAGATGAGCTTTGCTGATCATCACTCTATCAGTAAATAACAGCCTTGGGGTATTTTGTAGGCAAATCTGTTGGTTTAAAGTTCTGGTTTGGTGCCCCACGGTTTTCAGAGCCCACGCGCCTCTACTGGTCCAAGGTAGCTTCAGGTAAAGTCCATAGTTTCACCATCTATTTCTTTACCTTGAGAGGTGGGTGCTCAGCCAATCTTGATTTTCTCAACTAGTTTCTTTTACCTCTTACTACTGATACTATTAACTTCACCAAACCTACTTGATTTCCACGTTTAAATGCTCGTAATTGGGCGGCTCGCCCGTACATTTGAAAATAAATGAATACGTGAAGAAATTATATGATGAGTTCCAGTGTTACTAAAAACGCTGACATGGGTTCATTATTCTATTAGACTACAGAAATTCTGGCTGTTCATCTATTGTTTTTTCGTGTACAATAATTGAAATAGCTATTTTTGATGGTTTCCACCAACTTTGGCCCCTAAAACCACTGATCAGGCTACTATCTTTGATCATTTGATTCACCAGTTAACACTACTTCTAGTATTATACAAATTTCGCATGTTTTTGACTCAAAATGAATTTGGGGAGCTGAAACTTCGTCAACAACCTCAATTCCTCACTCTTTGGTCAAAAGTCGACTTCATATTCGGACGTCTCGTCCTTAAAAAAAAAACGCTGCAAATCCCTGCACAACGGTTTATTATTTTGTATAGAATAACCTTCCGTTACAGATCACAGCTCTATGTATAGATAACCCGTCTATATAATTTATGATATGTAATATTCTATCCCCCCATAGGTTAGTACCTAACCCCGTACACGTTACTAGGTACCTACCTAAATCACGAGTTAAATGTTGCTAAAATAATTCTGCCGATGACAAACAGTACCTAACAAAAAGAAACACACATAATGAAGTTCTGAAAAGAAATTGTTGATGAGGAGTGAAAAAAGTTGCGAAAGTACCTACCAACAAACTCCAGCCCCTTCTACGTAGATGGTATAATGAACCGTTGTGTAATAATTTACCGTCGAGTAATGATTTACCGTAGTAATAATTTACCCATCAATAATACTTCAACGTTTGTTCAAGTTTCACTACCTACCAACAAACTCCAAAAGAGCCATCATTTTTCAAATGAAATAATATTATCACAGAACAACCAACTCGACTTCATACTCCGCCAATATAATCAGGTGATCCCTAGCAATGATTTCATCTCCGCCAAAAATTTCCTATTGTGGGCGCGTCTCTGGTTACGAGATTTGGTTTGAATTGTATACAATTTCATTCACACTGGAGTCGAAAATGCCTGTCGGTGCAAACTTCGGGGCCTTACTGTGAACTAACGGCTGGACGTACGACGCTCCGGATGGTCTTAAAAAACTCGCAAGTTCAAGAACAACTATTTAAAACCGTAAAAATATTCACGTAAAAAAATGGTATAGGCGTTTTGAAAATTTCAACCCCTATTTTGAACCCCTTACAGATGACTCACAGTAACGTCGAGCCTCGAGGACCAACTAGACCCCGAACGGAACCTATAACCCGAATTTCACCAATTTTCTTTCATGGTAACTAAGAAAAGTGGCCCGTACGGCGTACGGCGGACAGACAGAAATATTTTTATTGCAGTTTTGGATTCTACATACCTTGAAACGTAAACCATCAAATAATTTTGAGGGAAGGTAAGAATTTTTTTTTCATGCTCGATTCCAATGGTTCATTATTGAAAATAATAAACCAACATATTATTTAAATTTCCAGTCATTCAGCACATCACATGAGCCAATTTGCGAATACGGTGACTTGGCAATTTTTGACTATTTTCTATGATTTTCGACCTCCAAGTAATTTCTTTGAAAAAATATACTATCGATAAATTCATATCAATATTGTTGGGTGATTTTAGCAGTTTTTAAGCACCGATTTTTGACCCACGGCGGACAGAGGAATATTTTTATTGCAGTTTTGGATTCTACATACCTTGAAACGTAAACCATCAAAAATTTTGAGGGGGGGTAAGAATTTTTTTTTTCATGCTCGATTCCAATGGTTCATTATTGAAAATAATAAACCAATATGGAAAACTATACAGCACACGCTCATGTTTGCTGAAACCTCAACAAAAAAACCCTCGAAAACCCCTATTTTCACACCCATAACACCCCTGGGTGTGTTCCGATAGGGCTATCGAGCATCGGAGCACAACTAGGACCGCAAAATTTAAGGTATATATATGAGCTGAAACTTAGAACCCCAATTCGTCACTTGTTTATCAAAATCGACGTAATATTCGGTCTCCTCGCCCTAAAAAACATGAAAAGCGATAACTCACAAGCTCATTTTACTGAAACACCAAAAACCCCTATTGGTTTATTATTCTGTGAATAATACTCCTCTATGTATTCACTCAGCAAAAAATTTGTATAACACCCCCTCGAAATGTTTTCTTATACGTTTCAAGGTGCAGATTTAAAAAAGAATGCAATGCCGTACGCCGTACCATAACTACGTAATTTTTGGTCTAAAAAATGCGTTCTTTCGCACACAGGCTCCATTTGGGTCCGTTGTCCCGAAACTTAGCAGCCCTGGGGTGTTATGGGTGAAAAACGGGTGTAAAAATAGGGGTTTTTTTGGTGTTTTAGTAAAACGAGCTTTTGAGGTATCTTTTTCCAAATTTTTTTAGGGCGAGAAGACCGAATATGAAGTCGATTTTGACCAAAGAGTGAAGGAGTGAGATTGTATCGAAAGTTCAGCTCCCAAAATTCATTTTTTATGAGTCAAAAACCTGGGAAATCGTCTGAAATACCATCAATTTATATAATAATACTAGGAAGTGTCCCTCAAAAACCCCTGTATCCCAATTTTCAGCTCTTAAATCCGAGTAGTTTGGTGGGAATAAGCTAAAGATAAACGCGACGTCACCTGGTATGTACCCATCTCCCTCTCATTCGATTCCCAGTGTGGGAAGGAAAGAGCAACACATACCAGATGAAGACGTCGTACCCCCTCCCCCTCCCCCTCACTCTTCAACACTTTCGTTTCCGCTATCATACAGCACCTTTTTGGAAAGCTCTCCGTTAAACTTTCAATTTGAATGAATGAGAAAAGCGCGTCCGCTCCTCACTGTCTTCCAGAAGATGGGATTCGGACCTACGTCACTCCCATGAGAGGCAAACATCATAAGCACAGGAACTATTGACAGTTTCGAATTACTGGGAATAGCGATAGTTTGAACATGTTTGATACTATCGCTATCGAAACAAACGAAAAAATAATTTAACAACTCGGAAGACAGAAACCTGTCAAAATGTTTCAAAATCAAACGCAGAATTTCCCAAACTAATTAAAAAAATTAAGTAGAATAAAGATTTAGAGTAAATCAGGATGAAAAAAATGCTAGGTAATACTCCAGTATTTTTCATCAAAACCCACATTTCTAATATCCTCCCTGATTGAGTGAAACCTACAGTATTAGCCTAGCAGCTATCACGGTTGACTGTTTATCGAAACAACTGTACATAGCAACAGCCCTATGATATACTACCATACATTCCACTGATAAATAATTTTATTACCTTGAACGGCCAGAGGAAATTTGAAGCGTATTTGAAGTTGGGACCGACTGTGAATATCTCGTGGATTAAATCTTCTATACAGATGATTCCGAATTTACCTGCAATAAGAAAAAAAAACATGTGAACAGTCAGCTAGGACAACATTGTTGGATTATAACAACAATGGACAATGCTGATGTGCAATAGCCAGGAGTATTTTTCAATACTCCGTCGAGGAAGCATCCTCAACGTGTGTAGTCTTTAATGCCCCAGAGATAGTATTATGCATATTGATCGTCCATCTACATTATAGAAGATTGATTCGTTTGTGAATGTGCAGCGGCCATACCAATAATTCGATCAATGAATCTAAGGCCGAACTCGCAAGACCCCTTAGAATTTCAGCGAAATCCGATTGGAGCTGAGGACGTTAAGCGTGCTGCAAGAATATACAGACTGATGTACACCAAACCAGATTGTTCAAAAAGCTCTAAAAAGTAAAACGCAAGTGGAAATTTTGGATTTGGAGGCACATTTTTCCTCGTGTCTCCTAATGTGTCTCCAAAATCAAGATTTCCACTTGCCCTTTACAGCTTTTTGAACAAATTTGGTTCGACGTCTGTCAGTCTGTGTCCACAAATTCTTGTCACACGCTTAACTTCCTGAATTCCAATCGGATTTCGCTGAAATTAAGGGATCTTGCGAGTTGGGCCCCTACAACAACGCTACCTCGGTGGACTCAGGAGTAATAGAAGTAAATACAACAAGGTAAGTTGATCCTTCAAAGTCCTTAAGCCGCGTTTACACCAAAGTCTTCCACTAAGTTTTCCACAGACTGCGGCAATTTGTTGCTTTTTCTACAAAACACAGCAACCTTTTCTGTCTTCCATTTGTGGAGAGACAAATCTTCCACTAAATTTTGGTTTCCCGCGGAGTGTCGGTAAAGATCAAAGAAGCTGACAACTAAAAGTGGAAGATTTGTTGCAAGCAACCTGTAGGAAACTAGTGGAGAACTGTTCCCCCTCCACGCGCCCCGGATGTGACGTCGGGCGCTAGCACCCCCCCCCCCCCCCCCCGGCAGGGCATGTGCGTACTTCAGCTGCAGGTGTTTTCGGTGATTGTGTTTGTGTCAAGATGGAAGGCTGTAGTGAGAACGGATGGACCAGGACCAATACCACTGAACTAATTGAACTTTACCGGAGCGTCTTCTTCGTCCGACATCCTTTACACTACTGCCTAAACCTTTCGCGCCAATTCTTTGACAAGTTTTCCACTTGTTGCTCTAAATTTGAGAAGAGCAACTTTTAGTTTTCTACAAAAAATCTTCTGTCAACTTTGGTGTAAATGAGGCTTTATATTATGAGCCCCCTTCCCAAGCCTCGTGTAATTGACGGCAATGAACGCACACCCCGAGTGAGAGAATGGGATACGCGCACGTATTTTTTTAAATGAAAGTAGATTCCATCCTGCTAAGTTTGACACCAACCGCACTGTCCTACGATAAGTACATAAGCTATTTTTTCATTTTTAAAAGATTCCAGTAATTCTGACCTCATTGCACCCCTCTCGACTGAGCGGGACCCCCCTGTCGACTGTCACAATTACTGGAAACTTGAAAAAAATCAGAAAAAGAACTACTCATTGTAGAACAGTGCAGTTGGAGTTCAAGTTTCACAATGGCTTTTTTTTAAATAATACGTATAAACCGTTTTTGTGACCCATGCGCATAACACATTCATCAGCCCCCCCCCCCCCCCACCCCCACTTTCGAACCTCTAGTGGAAGCCCGAACCTGTACGATGGTTTGTGATCTCCGACATCGTCCATTTTTGTTGAAATTACGAATGGTGGGAGAAAAACCGTCAATTCAACAGTTTAAAAATGAATTCAAGGACACAGGTTTTCAAAATATCATACAACCTAAAATTTTTGCAGTAGAGGGTAGCGGGATTTAAATTTTGAAGCAATAACTAAATGTTAAAGCCACTCGCAAGCACCTGAAGGAGAATAGAAAAGTGACATCTGACCATGAACGATTTAACCAGCATAATGCGATGATTTTCATGAGGTAAGTACAACAATAGGGGTAACACCTGGGTTCATGATAGATCATCTAACAGGATGACTCCTAAGTTTTTAATCGTCGAGGTAAACCGGATGTGGATTCCATCAAAAATTGGTAGCGTACTGGACAGAGAAAAATTCCCTGAAGACCCTGTGATTTCAAGTGGGTTAAGCCTAATTTTATTGATATTTTCCATGATATGAAGATCTTGGTTAATAATGAAAATAATGATGAAAATAAGTCCCTCCAGCCAACCCATCAATAAATCACAATGAGCGTAAAATTGGAAATCATCTGCAAATAACTGGCAACTACTAAATTAAAGAATTACCGGTAGACGATTAATAAAAATGTGGGGCACCAGGATTGATCCCTGATGAACACCAGCTGTCACAAGAACTGATGCAAAAACAACTCAAGGTCCAACGGGCCAAAGGCATTCCTGAAGCACCGAACTACTGGTGCACATACTTGATTTTAATTTTTCACACCAAGCTGGTGGACATAGTTCATTTCAATTATTGTTTACTCACGTTCTCTGCCAAAGATACCTAACCAAATATCAGA
Source organism: Leptopterna dolabrata (assembly GCA_954871275.1). Classification (NCBI taxonomy): domain Eukaryota; kingdom Metazoa; phylum Arthropoda; class Insecta; order Hemiptera; family Miridae; genus Leptopterna; species Leptopterna dolabrata. Next base: position 22,017,060 of record OX940976.1, read on the forward strand.
AGTACATAATGAGTAACACAGACAACTGCGACCAAATTACCACAACTCAAAGCACGAGAATTCCGTCCAGTAGACGAGAAGACTGAGGAAGCAGAGACTTCAATCAAGCTACACTTCTCATCGATTTAAAAAAGAATTGTGCGTCAATTTTATGGCTGGTTTTCATTATTTTTGATATGCATGCTTACGACCCACACAACTTTTAATGCAGCCAGTCCTAAGCCTGGAAAAGGTGAGAAGAGAAGTCGCTACCAAGTACAGGTAAGTTTTTCTTTCCATGTCTGGATGAAATTTCATGAAATTGATCTCAAAGTTCCGGTCAAGACCTTACAGCGGATCTGGGACGGAGTTGGTAACTCGAAATTACATTTCAATGGGTTTATTTACCCAGGTAACTAACATGACTTCAAATCCCAAGCATTTTCCATGATTGATTTTACAGTCTTTAAAAATGGCTCAGGTTAACAATTATTATAGTTAACCTGCGTTATTAGAATAATAATTATGAAGTTTCAGTTTATGGATTCATAATCATACATAACAAAAATCAATTTCAACTAGAAATTATTTATTAAACCCATTATTTATTATTTATTTATCTAGGAAACTTGGGAAACAAAGATGATCTTTGATCAAGTGAAAATTGACTCGAATGAACATCCAGCATTCTAAGTGGTCTGGTATCGATATCAAAATGACTAAACCCCTCCCATCAGTTGCAAGGATTTCATGTCTGCGCATGCGTAAACGAAAGATAGTGTAGATCGGGAAGTGATGAAACTGGGACCTTACAGTCATCAACCCTCACAACCTTCAGAATTTTAGGTGATTCCGATCATTTGTCGGGTACGTTAGGAACCAATGGACTAAACCAATCAACATTATTACTCACCTAATCTCTTTTCAATCATTTCGTTTGAGGTGATGGGGATACGCTGCCCCTTGACCTTGGCGAAACCTCTCTTGTAGATGAGTTCACGCACAGACTTCAGATTGGGGTGGCCCCAAGTGATATAAGGCTCGGCGATCCTCATCATGTTGATGGTGGCTTTGTTCAACTTCATGAACACGCCATTGTTGATCTGTCGGAGTCTGAAGAGCTGGAGGACCTTTCGGACCTTGGGGGAAACTTGGTTGACACTGTAAAACCAAGAGATTAGCTAAGTTACAGTATCAACCACAAACAAATTACATTTTTCATAGAATGATGGAAAGTAGCCATCTTTCATCCGTTCTCGTCTGTCAGAAGATGGCGAAATCTCTTCTACAACCAGGGTGGCCGCCCAATCAATATTTCACAACTCCCTCACTTTCCCAGCTTTCCCAGACAAAAGCCGCGTTTTAACTGGAATACACAAAGCCTTCAAGAAACGCTATGCTTGACACCAACAAAATTATTTGTGATACCTAAATTTGAGTCCTCATTAGTGCGCTGTGAGAACTAATTCATTTCTTCCCTCCAAGAGTTTGGAATATAAAAAAAGCCACAATAGTTATTTAAACCAGCCTTTATTGTCAATAATTAAAAATTATTTATGATGATGAAAAAAATTATCAAATTTATTACTTAAAACAGCCTTTATTGTCAATCTGTTATCAGTTACACTGGAGGAAAATTCAAGAATAGTGTTATTATGGCTGTGAGTAAAGCCCTGGGTGGCCATTGGTGGTTTGGAGAATTGTATGGTAAGGTATTATGGAGGAGTGGTGGTAAATTACCAGTTACAAAAATACGTTTCTTTTATTGAAGTATCATCAAAATATTAAGAATTTGACAATAAATTTAATGAAATAACAGAATAGGAAATTCTCAGCCAGGGAGACTTTTCCCGAAGCATAAAACCCCCTGACTGTTCCAGGCTTTCCCTGACTGCTGGCTACCCTGTAAGACATCCACGCAGGCATCCATTTTAACGATCTGCCCAAAACCAAAAGAACACAACCCACAAATTCTTTCAGAATCCAACACAAGTTTCTCTGACCTTGGGCTGAGTCAATGGATTGAAGAAGAAATTAAATTTTAATGAAATTAGTGAACAGCAGGAAGGCGTAACAATGAAATTTCGACTTACCCTCTAATCCTAATGATGAAGGCCAACTTGGCCTCCCCAGGCACGTAGTAGTTGCCCTTGTTCCTGGCCTGACGAGCCAACCTGATTTCATCGCGTTCCTTGGACCTGTACTCTTTGACGTAGGACTCAGCACGTTTGAAGATCAACTTCCTCTTCTTGTAATTCTCTGCGCGCTTCTGCGGGCAACAAACGATAATAATTAATTATCATCGAACCAATCATGTATAAATGAGAATCCTTTCATTCACAGAATGAAGGGTACGAATGTATAGGGTGGTCTGATATTTTAATCATCTTTCCCTGACCGAGAATACGTATCAGAATTTCCCTTACCCAGTGACCCCCAAATAAAATTACACACATAAATAAACACATGATTTTTCAAATTTTGAACGCTCAATTTTTCAGAATTAAATGAATCGAAGTTTTTAAATATATATATATATATATATTTAATAATATAAATCAGTCTGAGGTCGAACAACAAACATCTAAGTGACCAAACATAAATTACTTTGAATCTTTGGTTGACTTTGGTTACACTGAAATTTTTAGCAGGTTTAGTAACTTTTCAAATTCATTAGTAAACTAAATACAGGTATTACGCTCTGATGTACGTGTATGAATACGTTCCCCAAAACGAGCAAGAAAGTTCATTCATACACCTAGGAATGTAATAAAACTCCAGGCCCGTTCCGGAAGACTTTCCCTCGTAACGCTGGATTCACATGGATGCGGAAAGTGCGGAACGCCACCTGATTGGCTGGAGCCTTTGCTCCAAACAGCTGGCAGCCAATCAGGTGGCGTTCCGCACTTTCCGCATCCATGTGAACTCAGCCTAAGACCCGCACTATGCACTTTGCGAAAGAATTTCCGTAACTAAAGAACGCTCTTATTTGAAGAGGAAGACTGAATTGCAAAGAGCAGAATTCCAGAGTTTTACCCTGTTTTGAACAGGGTAAAACTCCATTCCTAAAGGTTATCTTTCGCGAAATGCAAAGTGAAGAGTCTGCGTTTCAAATAACTCTGCGGTAGAACGACATAACTTTGCAAATCGGTTTTTAGGCATTATTTCTTAGTTAAATTCAATGTTTGTTAGTGCCAATAAAAAGAAGAGAATTCAATCGTTCGATTACGTCTACAGGTTCAATTAGAGTAAGGGCAAGAATCTAAAATACCACTGAAGTTAGCTCCACTGAGGCCATCAAAATACTCAACATTTGGGAGGAAGGAAATGTTAGCAAGCGACAGGTTATTGTCCGATACTTCTCACCACAGGATGATGATGATACTGAACATGCTCGCCCCCATCGTCGGCCGCATTCTTAACAAACGAACCAAAGCCAATCGTTGCAATCTCTTTTGTTTTGTACTACTCAATTCGGGAAAACCGAATAGCACTTATTTGTGAGGGGAGACTGAAGAAAGAAAGACGGAAACGGCCGAAAACTTGATGAAATTGGAAGAAGACTATCGGAAACAACAACGATTAACTCTTAACAGTTATTGTAGGTTACTCCACAAAACGAATGATACTCTACAGCATGTTACTGCAGAGAGGGAGCGCGAAGTCTTTAGATTTGCTCCAGCACCATGATAGAACAGTACTAGTTCAGTGCAAGAAACGAAGCGGTGAGGGTGAGTACATGAATTTTACGGTCTAAGAACTGAACAGCTGGAACGCCTGAACTAGAAACCTTTAGGCCCCTTTCACACGAGGCAGATAGTTGATTCAACTAGTAGACCGGGCGGGTGTCAAGGAGTGTAAAGGCCGGTTTACACGCTACGATATATCGTAGCGATTTCTCGACATCAAGATTGAGCTGTGAATTGCACCAATAAATTGAAGAGTGGAGTGTCATTTACACACTCCAATCAATTGTAACGATTTCTTCTCGTCTCCAGCTATCGACCCCATTTAAAAAAGGATTTTGAAAAGCTGGACGAATTAGTGTTGGACGAAGCCATGGACGAAGTAGGGTTGTTGAGTTTGATGATCGGATGTTTAGCCAAAAAAACGGAAAGATCGCGAAAACCTAGATCTAAGTGGAGCCGCGAGTGGTTATTGAAGAAGAGAGAATTGGCTCATGTGAAATTATTAAAGGAGACGCGGACTGAGCCAAATGATTGGCGAAATTATTTGAGGATGGACGAGGGGACAAAGAAAAACGGAGTTATTGAAAAATAGTCTATTTTTAATAGACTATTTTTCAATAACTCCGTTTTTCTTTGAAATGGGTTTCCACGATTTCGTCGCGAGTGATTTAGTTCGACGAGGGGACATATCTTGAGCTGCTCAGCTTAGTTTCTCCTCTAAGCTATATCTTTTTTTCTTAAATAAGCTGTCTTTTTTGTTTCTGTCGGAGTATTCCTTGCTCTTGACGAGCCACAAGCAAGGAAAACTTCTGTATAGTTCAATGAACTCCGTTAGAAACTCGCGAGGAGTCTGTTTTGATATATTATCTGCCATATAGACAAGAAAAACGCACGTTGAGACAAGGAAGGTAGTGGTACCTGTCGCACTACAAGATTGCAAACTGAGAGAAATCGTAGGGAGAAATGCGTTCCCCTCGTTTACACGCTCCAACATGTCGCTACGATTCTCGGAAATTGATCCCGGCCGGGATCAACCATCCAATCCAACTCCAACTCCAATAAATCGCTACGATGTCCCATTTACACCTAACGATATATTGTAACAACTCGATTGCTACGATAAATTGCTCCAATTTATTGGAGCGTGTAAACCGGCCTTAACGGTATAACAAAATATGGGGAACCGCCTGAACCCTTTCATACACAGTCAACTCGTCCGCCCAGGCGGGTGGCCACTAGGCACATGTGCCGCTCACGTTCTCATCCCCACCAGTTGACTCAACTCGAGGACACAGCTCGTTACCGGACCTTTGGGACTTGAAGTTGATTCCACTAGTAACGTCGTGTGAACGAGCGCTAGGCACACTCCTTGACACCCGCCCGGTCTACTAGTTCAATCAACTATCTGCCTCGTGTGAAAGGGGCCTTAATGAACGACTGTAACAAAATGCAAACAACGATAATTTTTATTCGCGAGAGAGGACAAGACACATGAAACTTTTGGGGAGGTTATACACATCAGCGAGGTTATCAGAGTTTTCAGTTCACATCCCCCCACTCCCCGGCCAGTTGGAGCAAGAAGTTCATGTACCCGTTCAAGAACACGGGTCGGGTAAAAGAGTACATGAACTTAACCTCGCTGGAACGCTTCAGATGGCCAAGGCCTGCTCAGATGGAGTGCTGCGAACGAACCTTTTATGAACAGAAAATTCTTTCACAGTTCGCGAAGTGACGAGTACAAATGAAGAACTGCAAAGCGAAAAGTGGGCCCCAGATTATTTATTAACGATTAAAACTAACGTATTTCAATGAACTTCTTGAGCGTTTTAGAAAAAAAACGTATTACTAAGGTACTAAAATAATACAAGCGAACTGGTACAGTACTAGTACCCACAAGCTAAATTTACCTACAAAATAAATATTACCTACAAACTAGAAAAATGTTGTCAACTGATGAAATATTTATTAGCGTCTATGACATACTACGTAAAAATGCGTAATTCCCTGATTTATTACGGAACTCTGATTTTTTCCTGGTTTTCCCGACTGATTGTATGATCAACGACTACATAAAGGACCAGTAACGAACCTAGAAAGTTTGAAAGCACGATGGAGTACTTCGTGGTACCTGAGATGGGGTTGACAGCACTGGTAAGAAGTCGTAATTGTAAAGCAGGCTATGGGCATGGGCTGTAATGCGCTCATACCATAGGCCTAAATCTCACTGTGGTTCCCAAGAATCAAATTTTCATTGCTTTTGATTGCCCGAAGAACTTAGATCAAAAGAAGATGCAGAAAATCTTGCTGGTTGCTGCAACGGAGGCGATACAGGTGAATTCAGCAGGAGCCGTGAGGGCTGCCCATACAGGTACGTGAAGGTGGAGACCACATGAACTATTTTGTTTGTTAGGTAGGTAGGGACAGAGTCAAAAGTTTATTTCGTTACTGAAACGTTGTCCCTGCCCAAGAAAACAAACCTGAAAACGTGCGACATGAAAACTGAACAGTTCTATTAGTTTGGTGGGAACCTACAATGAGTTGAACGCTTAAATACGACTGAAGATTGAGGACAACCTGTGTACCAGTCCATGATATACAAGTGGCACTATGTAACAAGCTCATTATAACAAGGCGACGTGGTAAGGATATGCACTACTTCCTCCTAGATAGAATAAGAAATCAGAGGCATGTGGGAAGTGGGACTTAGTGACACAGTATAAAATCCGGCTATAGTTTGATAAGCAACAGGGGCACTGCGACTCACTTTCAGCAGATTCTTCAGCTTTGAAGCTTTGGCCGCATCCCGCCTTCTCCTGTTCTTGAGGATGGACTCCGGAACAGCTGGCAGCTTCTTGGAAGTCGTCTTAGCGACTTTGCCTTTGCCAGCGGGGGTGGCATCCTTCTTCGCTGGAGAAGTGACAGCGGTCTTTTTGACCTCTTTTTTAGCTCTGTAAACAACCGACCAAATTCTAATAAACTCAACTACTTAGCGCATCCAAATCGCGCTGGTTATTGCACATGAGAATTATCAAAATTACAACACAAGAGATGAATCGATCAACTTCAGCACACCACACCGACAGTAGGCAAAGGTTAGGAGCGGCATGCTACCTACGACGTTTACATGAAAAAAATCCAACGGCCAATCAACAAAATTACCAGTTACGAAATTGGAAACAAAATGATGAAGAAACCGAGTTGAAATTCATCGATGGACTTTAAAAATCGTAGATAAATCCGGATATTTTGGAGCATAAAGAGTACAACTTACGTGTCAGCCATGATGAAGACCGAGGAAAACAAAAGTTTCCACCAACGTTGCCAACCGAAAGGACCTAAACAACCAATGTTGCCACTGGTATTGGACCTAAACGAACAACTGGCTGTTGGTTTGTTGCATGGAAGTTTGTGACTTCGCAATTAGGATCAACGACGCAAATTGTAGCGGTTGTTCTTCATGAAATTATAAAGCTTTCCTAGAATTTCCGAGACTTTTGAATTTTATGAAAGGCAAAATGCAACTAAATAAAAATACAATCAAATTTTGAGATAAAAGTTAAAATAAAACATTTTTTTCAACAAAAACTTGGGATTTGATGCTTGGAAGAATTAGAAGATTAGAGTGTTATCAGCGTTACTTCTTCCTTTTTTTAAATTTATTGTGGTTTTGTGGTGGGGATAAAATTCACGCGGTGTACCCCCGTTGGTCGGCTTGATAAGTAATAAAACTTCAACTTCTAAGTAAATCGGATAGTTTTTTATCGCTCGCTCCGCTGGCGGATTCTTTTAGTGACATTTGCCGATATCGCGCGATGGGAACAACTTTTCTCCGGTTATTTGCGGTTTTACTGCTGTCAAATGTCGCCCTTTGCGATGAAGAGGAGAGCAAGAGCGTGGAGTACAACACTCAAACTTTTGCCGAGAATATCAATTTAAACAACCATTTCGTCATGTTTTACGCACCATGGTAAGATTAATCAATAATTCGTTCATTAGTTGTTAAATACCTACTTTAATTGTAACGTATGTGAATATGATCGAATTTATGTAACGCACTGAGGGTCCATTTTGTTGGGTCGATAGGAAATGGAAGTCGTCGGTATTTAAGGGTGAAAGGAGGTGGTTATTAAAGATATTAGGGAAGTACCTAACTACCTACCACAGAATTTGTGATAAGGTAATCACTTTAACTTGCAGAATGAGACACTCGTTGGGCTTTCTACTAACTTGTACTTCGAACATACCTACCTACAATACGTGAAAAATACCTACTCGACTTGTCCATTTACGGAAAAAGTACATAACATAGATCTTGAAATCCATAATTTTATGGATTTCTGCCGGCTTCATTTAGATTAGGTAGGTCAGGTCTGCTAGGACCTACATAAAATTTCGATTTTACTTATATTCATAATAATTATTGTTGTCGAGGGACAAATTATGAAGGATACCTACCTACGACTGTCGTAAAATACAATTGAGACAGAGATTTTCAGTCGCAAATTAAATGATTTATTTTTTATTACAGTAGGTACCTACCTACGTAATGATGCTTGAAAGGGCGAGAACCATGATGGTAAGTGGTAGGGCCCATAGCACACTGGTTCTCCCCCTCCGCCTTCACTGGTTCTGGTTGATGGGTTGGCACGTTTATTAGATGGCCAATGTCTGGGAAGATTGAAGGGGGCCAGGGCTATGAGGCAACCATACGGATAACCATCCTCATATTATGGCTTATTAAGTCGTCTGCCTATTTTTCTTCGCTTCAGACATCGTATAATAGGCCTTCACCCATTGGCATGTAGACGTACCTAATCACACTTTGACAGTTTACACTATTGTACCCCCCCCCCCCCCCCCCCAACTTGGCCCTCATAATGTTCTGTAACCCCCTTCAGAAGGTTTCCACCATCACCCAAAAAAAATGTCCAGTTTCAAAAAAACCATTTACCGCTACATTGAAACAAATCGATAAGAAATCACCTTGGTAGGTATGTACACAACGAAGGCACAAGTACCTGTACATGCGGGCAAAAAAAGTTCCAGTCATGCAGCATGGCCTTACGGTTTTTATGGGAAAATATTTGAATAGTCCTAGTTCTGTCTCGGCTCTTATATCTACGAGTCTTACCTATACAATTGTTGCTGAGTTCGTAGTAGTTGTGATTTTTTTAATTCATAAAAATTCAAATCTGCCCCAATTTTTGGAGAAGAAAAAAAAGTTTTAGCAGATGATTGGTATTTTTTTCTCTCTTCACCTAAACTTTTTTGCCTCAAGAAACTTTAATTTTACCGTTGTTGTTAAAAATTGCACATCATTTTGTTTGCTAATACATTTTGGCTTCATTTGGGATTTTTTGCAATTTCATTGTCAAGATCAGATGATATCATCTGGAAGAGCACTTAACGTATCTTTGTATAGCATACATACATTGATTCTGTACACATAGATGATTATTGTTAAAATTCAAAAATTTTATTTGGAATGCTGTAAAACGTTTTCGAAAATTCATTTACCAACTCACTACAAATTTTTGGCCCATTGCAGGAGCATCTTTCGTTCGGAATAAATAAATTCCGATAGATTATATGCCTATTAAATGAGGACGTACTAACTGTGGATATTATTGGTCTGGAATTTTCGTAGTATAACGTTTCGCTGCGAACTACATCAAAATCAGTCGAGCCGTTGGGGGCGTGAGTTAACACAGTAAGGTGACGAACCCCACTGACCGTAGAGTAGTTCTATTAGAATGAGTTTCCTGTTACCTTACTACTACCTATTAGATAAGTATTAGATGTTAGATGATGATGATAAACTATTAGATAATTCCATAGGTGCGTTTTTCTCTAATATTTAAGATGATATTTTGGTTTACTATTTTCAATAATGAACCTTTGGAATCGAGTATGAAAAAAAATGGAATTTAACCCCCCCCCCCCCCCCCCCTCAAGTACGCCAGTACGGCGTACGGCGGACAGACAGAAATATTTGTATTGCATTTTCGGATTCTACATACCTTGAAACGTAAACCATCAAATTTTGAGGGGGGTCAATGTTGACATGCAAAGGACAAAAAGAGTCGAATAGGGGAAAATACCTCTATTTGGTTTTTGACAGGGTTTCGAAACTCAAGATTACATAAAATGGCGCATCCATTTGCATTTTTGCCTAGCAGATATAGTTCATTATTCTGTTGCTTGTATTCTAATTTTCCTATATTTCTTGGGGTAAAACACGTGAGGTAAATCGTGATTTTCAGTCTGCAGGGCATTCAGTATTTATATATACCGCTCTCATTTTCAGTTTTCAATCAACATCATAGATTAATATTGTCTGTACCTTCTCGGTAAACTTCATATATGAAAACTACTCGTTGGCTACATGGCTATGGCAACCAGAGTTTATGGCATTTATTTTTTCATTTCATGGCCGTTTTTCTACGACTTTTATTTTCCTTGCTTAATATGTCGTCTGTTTCGGAAATTCTGCTATTTCATGTCGTTCTAGCTGTATGACGTTTATTTTATTGTCAAATTTCAACTATTATTATAATGCCTTAGGTTATTGTAGAGATTTTCAAAACAAAGAATCCAATATGAATAGTGAACAATATTTAAAATATATACATAAAGTTAGTTAAAAACACATAAGCTTGGATAATGGAGACTGCTGTTTCGAATATTATTAACCCAGTCTCTACTATTAGAATTAATGGGTATAATAATAGTATTAGAATTCGTTATGCTTTCTCCTAACAGTCTTATTAGAAGATGCCCAACAATTATATTTGCAGTTAATCGAACTGCTAATGATCCGGGCCGATTTAAGTTACTAATGGTTTCATCAATTACTATAAATGGAATTAGTTTTACTTAATAATTAAAATCATTGTAGAAAACAACCATATTATGTTGTTCATTGTGTGGAATGGTAAGATTTGTTCTCTTGTCAATGAGGAGTAGGTACTTTAAATTTTGAGAATGATTTCTCAACATCCGCTGATATGGGAGCATATTTCATGCATGTGACCCTTACTTCCTTAGATTACCTCCCCTCAGGCAAGTCTCCAGCCTTATCGCCATTCAGCCGTGCGCTATGGCCTGGGTTTGTTCCGCTCGGGGTTCCTTGAAACAGCAGCGAGTTTAGTTTTGAAATTTTCCACCACTCTTCCAATCCATTTGGGATTGCTGAGGGTCTGGATTTGATTCACTGCCTCTGGAAAAATTTGATCCTGCTTCCAAAGTTGATCCTCTGAAATTTGATCCTGCTTCTGAAGGCTTTCAATATTATGCTTGGAAGTGAGCCGAAGGTTTACTGGAAGATGACCACTGCCCTGTTGATTGATATTAAAATAAAATTTGAAAAAATGGAAGCAAAAAGTACATAGTTTTATTTGGCGTCAATGCCCAAAATATGACGTTTATTCCGAAAATTCAAAAAATGTACTGGAAGATAGCCCTATTGCTGTGCTCTGTTGATCAATATTAAAATGAAATTTAAAAAATGAAGACTGAAGTAGTTTATTTGTCCTAAAGGGTCAAATTAAGACATTTATTCCGAAAAGTCGCAACTCCTGACGTTTTAGCAAAAACGGCGATTGTATGGTTTAAAAAAAACGACTTCGATGTTTATGACTTTTCCCCGTAACCAGTGGTAACTCATAGGAAAAGATAAAGGGCGTTGGAGTATATCCATTGGCGGGATTCCACTGTAATTATTAGTTTTCAAAACGTTTCGATTAGTAGGTAGGTGCTAATTTTGTGGTTTAAAAAAATGAAATAAAAATGATAAATTAAAAAAAGATCAGTTAACAGTCGGTGAAGGATGAAGCAAAAAAGACTCAACAAACCCAATTCAAAACGAATAGAAGATACTGAATTCATGAAACTAAAGACAACTTGACAAATATGTTTCTGATGAATTTGAAATGTCGTTACAAATCTAGGTTTGTTCAGACAGACAGTCCTGGACCATTCCAGGATGGAGGAACTGCCTTTTGAAAATAGAGTTTTCGCAAAAGTTTGGCCACTAGGTCGTTGACGGACTAAGGATCTCCGGGCTAACGATCTAAGGGGGAAAAAACCCGGATGCTAACCTCTTAGATCGTGAAACATTTCTAAGGTCGTGAAAGTTAGGTTGTTGAACGATCTAAGCTGATTCGACGGGTGACGCTAACGTTAACGTTGAACTGTTCTCATCATATTCTCATCACTTGAAGATTTCAGTTTAAAAAGCCGTTTTTAGTTTTCATCTTCGCTAGTACAATTATACGGTTGTTCATAGACTAGCCAGGTACAATTAATTAAGATTTTCGAGTCGTAAAGGATCACAGAAACATTTCGTATTACTATTTTCAAATAAATGGAAAATAATGTAGGGTTGCCCATAGACACGAGACAAATTAGCCAAAAAGCTAAAGGTTTGGCTAATTGAAGTTGTTTGCCAAAAATTAGTGGCTAATAGGTAGACATTATTAGCCAAAAAAACTGTAAGGTTGTCCATAGACATAGAGAAATTAGCCAGGTACAATTTATTGACATTTGCCAGTCTTCAAGGATCACAGAAATATTTCCTAATGCTGTTTTTTTTTTTTTTTTTTTTTTAATATAGATATGTAGGGTTTTTATACAGCAGAAAAACCGAAAATCAGGAAAATCAGGTACACGTACACAACACAAACAAAGAATGACAAATGCCGTGGAAGAAGGGAATCCATGCTAAGAGGTTTCCTTGGTGGATGGTTAGTACGGGAAACGGCCCCTACGACCTTGTGCTAGGTCGTTTACGTAGACTGGTGGCACCCAACGTTGACGAGCTAAGTTAGGTCGTTCCCATCCAAACGTGCGCATGCGCAGTTCGCACTTTCCTTCGTACGTAGGCCTTAGCCCGCCAACGGGCTAGTAGCCAAACCTTTGCGAAAACTCTCTAATGAGGGGATAGAACCGTCCAGGATTGAGTCCAGAACTATGCCTGTCCAAACGTGCGCTGATGATCCAGAACAGATAACCTGAAGCTGTCACCTTCCGCATAAGCTGAAGGTAGAAGCACCTAGTGCGCACATGCAGGATGAACAGTACTCGGAAAAATCCAGGACTATTAGAACTAGTCCCAAACAGCCAGTCGATCCAGGACCAGTTCTAGCGCTCTCCGAACGCACAAAAATGGGCCTGGCTTGGATAGAACGAACGAACCTTCTGTTGGACCATAACAGTTTCAATAAAATTGCTTTATCAAAGAATTAATTATAAGATATTGTGGGAACCTCGGAAGAAATTCACAATTCACTGAGTAGAATACCAAGTTATACATTGTCGCCAGTAATAATGTAAAATTGTGAAAGGCATGGCAGGTTACTTTGCAGTGTGGTAAGATACGTTTAACCTGATCGACATAGGCTAAGATACGGTATGGTCAGTTCCCACGCTCGTGCAGTTGTATCTCAAGACACGAAATAATCGCCAATACCATTGTTTTGTAGCTAGCAGGAACTTAATGAGTTCACATTTATCATCTGTACATCGCATTATTTCTCAGGTGCTCGCATTGTAAAAGGCTTCACCCGACTTGGGACGAGCTGGCGGAGATGCTCAACACCGAAGAAAGCAGGATCACCATCGCCAAAGTAGACTGCACAACTGAACCGACCATTTGTAACGAACAAGATATCACCGGATACCCAACGTAAGAATTTCTATGCTAAAAAAACATGTTTACTGCAAGAAGGTATTGTTGAATCACTGATTTTTAATGGTTTCTCTCTGAGGCACATACTGCTAGTGTATGGTGAAGCACAAAAGAGTAACAATAATTAGAACGCTTTTTTGTTCACTTGAGTGCTGGCCAATTGCCGCTAGTTTAGTCTTATGACTTGTTACAAATTAAGAAACGTTCAAATCTGAATTTGACTTAATTTCCTTCCTGAATTTTTTTTCTGAAGGCTTAACAGGAACAGTACCTAATAAAGTTGTGAGGCGAAAACAGCGTAATTATAATTATAGAAAATTTACTTAAGCCCCATTTACACGAGCGGACCGGGCCGGATACTCCGATGCTCCTAGCTAGGAGCCTCCTGACTCGCTCCGTGGGGGGCGGGGCTTCCTTCCCTTTGGGCAGCCGTTTACACGACCGGACCGAAGACAAGAACGTAATAAACAGTTGTATAACAATTTCCACCGTTTTGGTTTATTATCTTCAGCAATAAATTTGTATAACACCCCCCAAAATTTTTTCTTTTCCGTTTCAAGGTGCCTAGATTCAGAAAATGCAATGTCTGTCCACCATACGCCGTATCATGCATACGATACCGGCTTCAATTTCTGTCTAAAAAGTCGTTCTTTCGCTCACATGCTCAATTTGGGCCCTAGTTGTGTCCCGAAACTTTGCAGCCCAATCGGAATGTACCCAGGGGTGTTATGAGTGAAAATGTGTATAAAAATAGGTACTTTTTGTGTTTTAATAACATATTAGTAACGTGAGCTTTTGAGGTATCGTTTTCCATGTTTTTGGAACGAGAAGACCGAATATGAAGTCGATTTTTACCAAAGAGGCGAAAATTGAGTTTTTACCAAAGGTTCATTTCCGAAAATTGATTTTTAATGAGTCAAAAACCTGGAAAAATGTCTGAAATCACCATCAATTTGTATAATAACATTAGAAAAAGTGTAAACAGCTGAATCAAGACCATTAAATCGCACTACCAATGATCAAAGATGATCTGGGGGGAAAAAAAAGTGTACCTATTTCATGTTTTGGGGGCCAAAATTGGTGGAAATCATCAGGAATAGCTAATTCAATCATTCCACATGAAAGAAACAATAAATTTAACTGCCAACAAGAATCTCTAGAACTTCAATAGAATAATAAACCCATGTGACAAGGACTTTGCAGCGTTTTTAAACTATATGCATGTTTATAGGGATGTAGGTACCTAGTCCTGGAGAAGATCCTGAGCGGATATGCGTTTACACCACAGGGTGACAGGGCAAACGGGTGGGGAGAGTAGGATCGTCTGGTGGGGGGGACCCTAGATCCGAAGGAATTTCCATCGGGCCTCCCTAGCAAGTGGGAACGCCCATAACCGGTCCGGACGAGCGTTTAGACGGCAGGGCTGAAGTACGCACTTACTGTACTCCTCGGATTTATCCGGCCCGGTCCGCTCGTGTAAACGGGCCTTTAATTATTGAAATTTGTCCTATGACCGGAATGTGACAATCAAAAGGGTGTCGTCTCTCATTGACCAACCCATACAGTGAGGCCACACACGCAAATCAAAGACGAAAAATTGCTCGAGTTGTGGTCATCTTCCGTTCTGGTTTTGTCACTCGTTAGCATTTCCTCCTTAGTCCACAAGCACGGCGTTTTGGTTCACATGCCGTGTTTTCACATTCGAGACCAGGATCACAGCGGGCTCTCTTTTGGTTCAGTTCTTTTCATGTGACGTCAAAAAGGTTTTCTCCAGAGCCTTCGGAATGCCGCCTTCTATTCAAACAGCTGATCTGTCTTCTCCACTCCAGAACTAGGTAATGTCGTTTCTCTTCGGTGTTATTTTATTCCGAATAAGAATACGGAGACTGTTAAAATCGGAGTTTCTCATAGAATTTCCCCCGTTCTCGAAGAATTTTACTGGGATGGACTTATTGAACATTTGAGGAGTAATGCGTCTATAGTGGCTGTTTAGTTAGTTATAATCATGTCATATGGCTAAATTTGATAATCAGGTGTAGCAATCCGCTAACCAATGCAAAATGAAATCTGACTGCGAATTTATAGAATCCACCTTGGTGGTGCAATGCCCAATTGCTATGGTTCCCAGTCTTTGAAAGTCTTGATCCTCACTGCCCAGCCGGTGTAGGTTTGATCTCCCTTGGTTTATCCTTCTAACCGGCTTGTTTGCATATATTTTGGGTGCACCCCCGTCACCAGAAATTCACTGGGGAAAAAACAGAAGACGATGTGATATTCCATTGAAGAATGACGCCCACATTTTCCTACACACCCATATGTTTTATAGGGGAACCCCAGTATGTTGAGGTGGATATCGTATGCTCTATCGCATTATGAGAGTTATATTATTACAATGAATACAACGACAACAGTGGATTTCAACAAAACAACAAAATGCGTTTTTTTACAATGAATTCTCCGCTATACTCCTAAACTTCAGATCTCTGCCAAAGCCGGGCTTTTTAATGCTCCAAGAGATCAGAACATGTTCGTACAAAGTCAGAATAACAATTTTTCACTTGCATAAAACTATTCTAGTTTTGTGCCATTCTGTTCTTAATTAGATCAGATAATTGGGTTAAGAGCTTCTACGCTAAGATGTGATATTACTCTCATCATCCATTCATTTATTAGCATTGCATCGTTCGCATTTTCGTGCTATGTGGGTATTGTATGCAATTATGGTATTATATAGGTATTTCATATGTGTAATTTTGTTGGCCAATTCTTAGGAAAATTCCTGTAACTTCCGAAACTCGGGATATATCCAACCAGTCGTGGTGAAATTTTCTGTAATCATTTTTTAATTTTATCTTACTTAGATCACTGATGATTGACTCAGGAGCTTCTATGCTAAGATGAAATTTTAATGTTGTGTTAACAATCAACGCAGTTTTTAAACCATATCATCTATGTCTTTCCAACCATATACTGCATTCTGAAGTAACTAACAAGGTGGGTAGGTAAAGATAACTAAGTACTTATACATGAAATGGTAGGTTGTCGAGGCATTCAATGAGAACTGCTTGGGCTCCCTTGTTAGTAAAGCTGGCCTAGTTCAAAACTTGTGTCACAAAATGAACGAAGTAATTCTACTTAATACGCTAATAATTAATAAAGGAAAATTCTTAATCCTCAGATCCTTCCTAATTGCTTGAGATCAAACAACTAATTAATACATGTTATAACTTCTGCAGAAAAAAATACTGTCAGCAGTTGAAACGTGTAGTTACATAACAGGCGTTGCTGGTAGATTCTAAAGAGTAGGCATAATTATTTAATAAATTACTCCAGCAACCTACTAACTAAACTAATGTGTTATTTCTAGGTTGAAGTACTTCAGCGTTGACAAATTGGAACCAGTGAAGTTCAAAGGTACGCGGGATTTGCCATCGTTGACCAACTTTTTGAATGAACAACTGGGCTCAACCTTGGTAGTGAGTATTATTGTGACCCATTGAATTATTATGAATGAATTATCATGATTTTCTTTGAAGTTTACTAGGTACCTTCCACTCAATTTTCACATAGTAATTCTGAGGCTCAAGTGGATAACTTGCTGCAAAATTCCTTTGTTTTATTACTAATTTTGGAAATAAATGTTGTTTATAGAAACACGACGAAGAAGAATCTGATGCTGACAAAGGAGCTTTGGTTCTCACAGACGAAACGTATGGACCTCGCTTACAGACTGGAACGTACTTCGTTAAATTTTATGCGCCTTGGTGCGGTCATTGTCAGGTGAGCTAGTATTTGTGGATGGTTCCTTTGCTTTATCACCATTGATTGAAACAGAGATAAGTTACACGTGTTAAATAAACATGTGTTTTCCCTTACAGCGCCTTGCTCCAACTTGGGAGTCGTTTGCTGCCAAGTACAAGAGCAGCAAGGGTGTGACCATTGCCAAAGTTGATTGCACTACTGATCGCGAAGCTTGCAACGCTTATAACATCAAATCCTTCCCAACTCTGCTGTGGATCAAGGACGGTGAAATGGTAAGGCGATCTCTCCCAATCAATTCATATTTTCTGAACAAAGATTTTTTTGTGAAGCCCGAAAGTATTGAATTGGGGGGAAAACCGCACTCATTTTTGAAAGGGGTTGGAAATTCAAGATTTGGTACAGGAAGTACCTGGTTGACGACTGGATAGCCTCGTTGATTGGGTGATAATTACAGTAGACTGAGTGCATCCATTTGCACTTGCCTGGGAGCTGTGGTTCATTGGTTATCAAAACGTCTCTCAAAGTTATGTGTCAGTATAGTAATGAAAATCATAAATCCTTCATAAACATCCAGTTTTATGGAATCATGATATTTCATATAATTTAGCAGAAAATGGTGGGAGGTATTCCCAGTTGATGTCACTGTGTCCAAAAGGGGCTCCAAACAGGCCTTTTTCATTCACATGAATGGAGGTAGTACCTGTTGTAGAAGATTGATAGGTTATTGGAATTGCAAGTAATGTTTGTTATTGAATGTTAACGTCATTTTCCAGGCTTGACCCTTCGTAAGCGACAAAATTCTTGTTTTTGGCTTTACTATGTATCTTTAAAATAACTTCACTTTTCTTTTGATCGATAGAACATGATTGTATTCCCCCATTTTAAATTTGAACATGAAATCCCAACATTTTAGTTCTAACTACTATGCTTGCCTGTATTCAAGTCTTGATCTACCCATTTATGTGTACATTTTTTGTTAAACACAGTTCGTAATGAGCTGCAGTTTGGAAGATCATGAGCAGATTGGTATTTAGATGGTCAAAATCCCGCCATAACTTTCTTCTGTATGGTGTACGTGCTGTGCTTCCCAACCACATTGACATAAATATATTTAACCTGGTAGGTATCCAAATGTGAACTTGTGGAAGGTTGTTGGGACTGGCTCACATGTGGTCTTGTGAAGGCTCTTACCAGCCCTGTTGACGGGCTAACCTCATCTTAGAAGGGGAGTCTGGGGTTTGTTAAACTTCGAATCAAATATGACTGTGTTGAGCTGTTAGACATACAAAGTGGCGAACAGTGAACAGCTGATTCCATGATGCCGTGAGCCCGTGTCTTTGTTGTCTCATTATTTTGTAGTTTATCTACCGGTGGCTTTTCATTTTTTTCTTCTGGCAGCTCAGCACAGACCACAACAAGAAGTAGATATGATTCCCACCGTTCACGAGTTAACTAACATAGTCGCGAAAACCATGAATACTCATAAAATATTATTTTTCCATTTGGCTCGGATTGGCTTTCTTTAAAAGAGGGACTTTTTGACGAAACCAGAAGACCCCCAAGTGCCTAGCTACACCACTTGTTAGTGCAGCAACAAGAGAAATTGTAGAATGCTATTCACTCAAGAGCTATAGATAAATAATGTTGATTTCAGCGGTGTAGTGGATATCATTATCCTTCCGGTTCAAATTTCGGTAGGAGCTATATTGTTTTCTCTGTAATCACTTACGAATCAGTTCAAATAGTGATCGAACACACACACACACACACACACACACCGTTCTGTGTAATTGTGTGAAAGGTTTGATGGATAGGTGATTTTTTTTCATTTTGAGATGCAGGCGGCAGCAAGCATCCAGATCACTCATCTTCATCTTACTGGGGAAACTGATCTGTACTCTCGAGGTTTCTATATTTGCCAAGAGTGATCTAGTGTTTTGCACCACGAAAGCTGATATGCTGTTGCGATCGCGCTGGGGTCCTTCCTGGTTTGTGAAGGCAGGCTCCTCATTCGTGAAGCGCTAGCCTTGGGGAGGCGCCATGGGACGATGAAATTGTGCATCTGATTCCATATCACAGCCGATATCATAATTTCTTGATGATTTTGTAGGTCGAGAAATACCAAGGAGCTCGTTCATTGGAGGATTTGAGCCACTATGTGGAGGACCGGCTGGGAGGAGCCGAATATGAAAAGCTGGAAATTGTAATCCCACCCTCTAGCCCCGTTTTGAGGCTCACCAGTGAAAATTTCGATGCTGGCATCTCAAACGGTCTCGTTTTCGTCAAGTTCTTTGCACCTTGGTATGTTTTCACCTTAAATACTCCTATAACTTGTAAGAATGAACATTGCTTTTTACAATGCCTTTCGTAGATAACAAAAGAACCCACGCTAGAAAAAAAGGGATTCATCTCTAATATCCGGACCATCATTATTTCTAACTAATACAGCCCACTGTATTGGAGTGAATCTTATTAAATGCGTATTGTCTGTCATTGAGGAATGGACGTGGGTTTTTTCCTTCTTCTTTTTCTGTCAAATTGTAGGTATAACAGGGGGCTTTCAAAATGGTGCAGCATGCTGGGTCGGAAGTAAACGGAAGTGGGTGAAAAAAAGGGAAGAAAAAAAGCGTGCGACGTATCTGGTATGTAACTACTCGTGGGAACTGAGTGAGAAGGATATTTGCAGATGACGTCATAGGTTTTTGTTAGCTTATTCCCGCCTAAATACTCGGATTTCGTATCTGAAAATGACGGGGGTTTTTGAGGGTGCTGAATCCGATTCTGAGCTCAAAAGCAGCAAATTCCGCTTAGAATATAATATGTGGTTCATTAGTTGTTATGTTATTTTTAAATGACTTGTTGACTTACAGGTGTGGCCACTGCAAAGGTCTCGCTCCCACGTGGGAGACTTTAGCAAAGAAATTCAGTACTTACAAAAAAGTATCGATAGCCAAGGTCGACTGCACTCTTGAGATGAACAAGCAGTTGTGCAACGACCAAGAGGTTGGTAATCCAAATATTTTATGTTTGCAGCAATAATTACGTCAATCTGCTGCTAAGAGTAATTGTTCCAGTCAGGTTGATTAGGGTTTTTTTAATATCTCATACCTATTTAGGTATACACTGAGGTGTGAGGGTATTATTGCAGGATGGTTTCTCCCAGGAGAGGTCACTCATAATTCTCTCAGTGGCTACTTTCACCATTGGCACATACTAGTAATGAGGTGCTGAATGCCAGATAATGTCCCAGGGGTTGATGGACCAGGTACTAACTGTGCCTCGCACCTTGATGCCAGATGGAAGTGGTAGAACGGTTAACATTCTTTATTTATTTATTTATTTATAATAAATAGAAACTGGATCTGGCTTATCAGGTGTGAACTACCCAGTTTGTTTTCATTAATGAAAGAAAATCCACAGAATAGCTGGGTGAGTCTTCAGACATACATACCCCCACGTTTGACATGGGGGACTGAAGTCTGATGGCTAAAGGGTGGGGTGTCAGACTTCAATGGATCGGGAGTCACTGCAAGAAGGCGGACTCGCTCGCTAAGGATGGTTGCCAGCTGGCTGCCACCACCCACAGACACAACCAGGCTGTGGAACAAGCCAAACAAAAAATACAAGAAGCAGCTGAGCGAAAGCCACGGAAAAAGTGGGAATTGTTGACCAGGCAACCAATCCCAAAGTCTCTGCTCAGAAAGGAATTTGTGACCAATTTCCGATTAACCACAGGCCACGATTTCCTTCTGTCCCAAGTCTGATATGTCCCGAATTCATCTGAACTGCTATATGCATGTCCTTTTTGGACCATTGGCAATAATATCACCATAATAGGATGGTCGTTCAGTCTTTCAAATAAAAATCTGAACAAGAGCATGAGGTCCATGTTGAGTCTTGTGACAGTGGACCGTCAAGAGTCCCCAAACGACCCCGTCTCCCTGGACCAAAAAACGACTCAAGAACAGCCACACTGTCACACACCTCCCCACATGACATTTTTCTGGGTAGCAGAAGGATGAGAGGAGAAGGGGAAATGAAAAGTAGTAGAAGTTCTGGTTCAGGAAAGGACATCTGAACAACTTCAAGGTGACTAACCTCCATCGTAGTATACTACCTCAATAATCTTTACTGGTGGAGAACAAAGTTCCTACATACGAGTATTGGTGGAGAAAAAATGTTATCAGGGATTGTTGTCCGTGAATTGTGTTCATTTGGGCAACCTCCATCTTTAGTATGGAACACTATTGGGACTTGTAAACTGGGACACGGTATTACTCGTCTTCAAATGAGCTCAATATATTTTAATTACATTGACACTGTAAAGGGGGTAAGGAAGCCAATAGAGGTATTTATTATCAAAAGGACAGGATGTTTGTAAAGGAATCCTTCTGTAAACCTTTGGGCTTATCCTTCTGGAAAGCCCACAAAAAGTGGAGTATGGTGAATTTCTCAGCGCATACTACCAAACCACGCTCTGCGACCATGTGACTGAGGTGGCGGTGGACCCTCGAGATTCCCCCTCCTCCTAGACCAGCGAGATTATCACTGGTTAAGGGTGTAACCCTTTTTTCTTTTCTTTTTTTATTTTTCTTTTTATTTTATTACTATTAGCTAAGCTCAGTTTGGCAGAAATAGCGGATTCCTGGTTTCCACCCTCAAGGCACACTATGGATACTAGTTGTAGTATAGTATAAAGAGTTTCCTTCAACTATGTGGGCGCCAGGTGTTTGTGAGTTAACGGACCAAAACACCAAATGTCCATCTCGAATACTTCAAAATAATTTATTCCTTTCTTTTATACAAAAATTTAAACCTAGGACTCACCAGTGTTCTGGGCTGTAGAAAAATTCAACATACTAGGCATAAGGTTTCTCAAACTGCTTATACAGTCTGTAGCAGGTACTTGGGATTGTTCAGTCTCATCATAATAATAGCAGTACCAGGCCTGGGTTTTGACTCGAACTAACACTATACAAATAACAAAATACAAGTTACAAATAAATAAATACAAGTTACTAGCTATCAATATGTGTATCACAAAATTTATTATCACAACGGTTATTATATAATAGAGCTGATGGGTGTTTGCAAGATGCAAACATAAAGGTGAGGAAACCGCCTGAAACAGATTACAGAATGCAGTTGATTAGAGCCAAAATTGGGAGGGTATTGCACGTCGCTTTGGCTATAAGGCTTGAGACTATTTGAGTCACAATTGCAGAAGGCTTCATGGTGAAACATACCGTTCCCACAAATTTCTCTCGGGGAAAATCCAATTTGCAGGCAGCTTATGTTCTGTCCCAAGTATGCTCAGAAACAGGGCAATTGAGGATTCAGCACACGGATGACAGCCGTACAGCAACAATCTATGGCAAACATTTCACCCGCATAAGGATCTCTGTCCAGATCAAAGACGAAGGGAGGGGATGAACAGGCATCTGAGTAGCCACCCACATTCATCAAGCACCCAGTTTCTATAGACCCTGATAATGAGGTGTTGAAATGGGTTCATTAAGTATGTACCGGAGCAATAACTGGGGCTTGCATAGAGTTTTCAATTAACCTGAACAAAGGGGATGAATGAGGTTAGGTCTGTACCTTGAGAACTGAGCTTTATGCCTAAATTCGGCAAGGCAGTAAAAGATTTCTCGCAGGGACCCAAAGATCTGATGAAATCCTCCCGCTGAAGATCGAAGAGGCACGTACCTGAAGCATAAAGATGGGATATTCCATTGAGAGGCCCACTAGGAAAGACGAGAGAATGTGCCCTGCATGTGGTACAGTATAACTTCTCTTACCTCTGCAGGAAAGTGGACGCCTGAGCGAAACAAACTCTTCTCGCAATAACAGCGCAGTAGATCGACGAAATGGCGAAGAAATGTCGACGCAAACAGTCAGGAAACTCAACAAGTAGAACGCAAAATCTCTCAAAAGAAAAAGCCAACAACCTCAGCAGAACTGATCTCCTGTCTCCATCTTGAAAAAAAAACTTTTCTCTTTGTCTCCCCTCTGGAAAATCCGGTGTTCACTGAATTTAAATATCTTCACCTAGGATTCCCAAAACTGATAAGTAAAAATTCAGGAGACATTTGGTGATAATTTCAAATGTTGAAATTAATTCAACTGGCATAAAATTTATGAGAAAACTGAATGCTTCACGCGAAAGTAAGGATACCGCATCCCTGTCACCAGTGATCCGAAGCGGCAGGCCCTGAACCGATGGGAGGGAAGATTCAAACTGCATTTTGTTTTTGGTTCTTCCTTCAAATATTCTAGAGCAGGCAAAATATCCGCTACAGATACCTTCCCTACCACGAAAGGATTTTCACAGGAAATCCTCAGAGAATACCAGAATGTCTCCAGACGAAGCATCACTGAACAGGAAACAGCAAGCGAAATCAAACAGGAAGAACCACACGATTATATAAGCAGCACTGCAAAATATTGGTTTATAATCCATGTTTCAGGCAATTATGGGTACCAGTTACTCAGAATCCCCACTGGAGTCATCCCCTCTGGGGTCCATGGATACAGTTCGGTCTGGAAGAAGATCTTGAATATGCCATTTCCCAATACTGGTACCATTCATGTCCTCCAACCCGTAAACAACGTTACCATGTCGTGCTGCAACCCGAAACGGCCCAACATACCTAGGAGACAGTTTCTTGCTGATTTTGTTAGCAGCAGAGGACTGAGGGAAAGTGCGGTGCCATACCAGTTCACCCATCCGGTAGCTGCGAGGGTCCCTATTGCCATCATACCTTTTCTTGTTCCTCAAGAACTGCTTATCAATATTTTGCTGTACTTGAGGATGCAACTCTGCAACACGGTCTTGATTAGCCTGAACAGCAGCCTGGGGTTCATCTATGTCCACGAACTCTGGAGGAGGATCACGGTTAGAAACACGGATCCTGTGATTGAAGAAGATGCTGGCAGGAGCATATCCCGTTGCCTCATTCACTGAAGAGTTGATAGCCAGCTGAAATTGAGGCAGATACTCATCCCAACGTGCATGAGATCGGTGGCCCTGCATAAAAGATCCCATCATGCGTTTTAGGTCACGATGAGCTCTCTCCACCGGGTCAGCCTGTGGATGGTAAAGAGCCGTGTATCGCACCTGCACATTTTTATCTTCCATCAGTTGAGTGAACTGTCGCGATGTGAATTGAGCACCGTTGTCGCATACGATACCCAATGGAACCCCGTATACACAAAATACTTTGTCCTCCAACAACTTGACCAAGTTGGCAACTCTGCAGTTGGTCATGGGAAAAAGCAAAATAAACTTGGAGAACAGGCACTGCACCGACAACATATACTCATTACGTCGGGGAGATCGTGGGTACTTTCCAGTGAAATCCATAGCAATGAGCTCCCATGGCCTCGACGCGCGATGACGACCCATAGTGCCGGCTGGTCTTGTAGTTGGTGTTTTAAATGCTGCACAGACAGCACACCTAGCAACAAAAGACTGGACATCCCGTCGCATTTTTGGCCAATAGAAGTCTGCTGCAATACGCTTTAAAGTTTTAAAAACTCCAAAATGGCCAGAAGATGGTGACCCATGACTTTGCTCCAACAACTGGTTTCTCTGTTCCTTTGGGACTACCAACTTCCACGTATTCACCAACTCATCACGATCAGCAAGAAATTTATAAAGGAGTCCACCTTCGATCCTCCACAAAGGATACTCATCAGGATTACCGGCAACATTCCGCATCATTTTCAGGTACCAGGCATCGCTAACCTGACCAGGAACCAACTGAAACGCACATGCAGGGGATACAGGGGCCCTAGAAAGGGCGTCTGGTACCTTGTTGAGGCTCCCCTTTCGGTACTCTATCTCGTAATCATATGATTGAAGTTTCAGGGCCCATCGAGTCAGACGTGGATTGGGATCCTTCAGCTCTTTCAGCCACCGCAATGCATGATGGTCTGTGATGACTGTGAATTTACAGCCTTCCAGGTACATCCTCCAACGCTGGATAGCATGAATCACGCTGAGGCACTCTAACTCCGTTGCTGAATAAGATCTCTCAAGTTTGTTGAGCTTTCTAGAAGTGTACGCAATAACTTTTTCTCCATCAGGAAACCTTTGGGTTAAAACAGCTCCCAATCCCTCTCCACTAGCGTCGGTCTGCACAAAGAAAGGAAGCTCAAAATTTGGGACCGCCATAACTGGAGCATTGGTCAGCAGGGTCTTCATCCGGGCAAAAGCCTGCTCACATTCAAGGGACCATGTGAACCTTCGGCCCTTCCTTAGGAGGTCAGTCAGAGGGCTGGCAACCTTTGAAAAATTTGGCACAAATCGACGGTAATAACCACAGAGACCCAAGAAACGCCGGACCTCCCGCTGAGTCCTCATACGAGGAAAATCTACGATTGCTGAAATCTTATCCGTGGATGCTCGAAGACCATCTGAATCCACAAGGAACCCAAGGAACATCAGGCTTGAACGGAACAGCTCACATTTCTCAGCATTGATGGTAAGGTTTGCCTGCTCCAGGCGATCGATAACAGTATTAAGCAACTTGATATGCTCCTCAGCAGTGCGAGATACAAGAATCAGGTCATCCAAATATCCGAAAACATTATCGATCCCAGCAATGACGGCATCACATAATCTCTGAAAAGCAGCAGCAGAATTCACAGCACCAAAAACCACCCGCTTGTACTGCCAGAGACCCCTACCGGGCACAGCAAAGGCGGTAAGTGGCTTAGATTCCTCAGACAACTCTATCTGATGGAATGCACTCTTGAGGTCAATACTGGAAATAAACCTCGCTCCCCTCAACATATCCAATGTGGAATGGATATGAGGCAACGGGTAGGAGTCCTTCTGAGTGACACTGTTCAGTTTCCTCCCGTCAAAACAGACGCGCAGAGTGCCGTTCTTCTTCCTCTGCAGAACCAGTGGTGAACACCAAGGGGATTGGCTCGGCTCCACAATACCTAGCTGGATAAGCTTGTCAAGCTCCTCATGCAGCGCCTGACGAACAGGTCCAGAGACTGGCCTAACCGGCTGCTTGATAGGAAGAGTACCCGGTATAAGTCTTATTTCATGAACCATGAGATTAGTCGCACGTAACCTTCCATCTTCATCAGGTTCTGAAAGCCTTGCGAGCCTCTGATAGATCCTTTCAACCGATTCCCTCTGACCGGGATCTAGGTCATGCTCCGCAGCAAGTGCACAGAACCCAGCAGTAGAACTAGAACCACTTTGGCAAGAAATGTCAGCAAAATTTATGGTGATCTCGAAAGAGCGCAGAAAATCGACACCAAGAATCAGGGAGGGCACAAGATTAGGCGCCACCAATACAGGAAACATTATCTCCCTCCCATCTACCCACACAGGCAACTGGACAGCCCTGTTTACAGGATGTTTGGAACCATCAGCCGTTTGTATATGTTGATGAGGCACCGCGTAGGTATCCAAGTTCAATGCATGCAGGGAACCCAAGAGTCCTGAGTCAATGAGTGAGACCTGAGCCCCAGAATCAGCCAATCCAATGACAGCAACATTAGAACGAAGAGAAAGTTTGATAAACGGACGAGGATCATTATTTCTTGATTTAGCAACAAAACTACAGGATTCTTCTGAGGTCTGAGTGCAAACGGCAAGCTCCGGCTGACCTCCTGGCGAGTGCTTGCCTACTCGTTTTTTGACTGACTTGTGCATTTGGGGCATGTTGGAGAGGTAACATCGTTCATACCGCAGCGGAAACAAAATTTCTTACGAGGAGCAGTACACGACCTGAACCCATGGTCGCGAGACTGGCAGTTCCAGCAACTGAAATCACGAGCACCGCCTTGGGACCGCTGGACAGAATCCTGGACAGCAGAGACTCCAACTCCGCTAGAACGTGGATAACAACTTTTCACCTCGACTGCCGAGGGAGGAACAGACAAATCACCCATCCTAGTTCTCCCTGACTCCGCACGTCTGGCCATAGTCCGCAGATCTTGAACAGACTGAAGAGGAACCATCATCAACTTCTCCTTCAAGAAAGGATTCAAATTACGCAGAATTTCCTCCAGCTGCTCAACTTCAGCAACCTCACGTTCCAATCGATCATACATACCACATATTTTGGCCAAGAAGACATCAATACCCTGTGAGTCTGACTGCTTTGTCGCCCTAATCTGCTCACGTAGCCGTCCGTCATTACCGTAGCCCTGATATGCTATAAGCAACTCCCTACAAAGATCCCTCCAACAATTAACCCTCTTCACAGCATCACGGTGCCACAACAAAGCTTCTCCTTCAAACAGTTCTGCGGATTCGGTGAACAGCCGGTCAGGTGTGACTGAACGAGTCCTGGCCTTCTCATCCACCTCCGCAAGAAAATCATAAATGTAGTCGGGGTCAGCTCCACTGAACTTCCTGATTCTCCATTTGTATACAGGTTCAGCCCTAGGCTCCACATACTGTACAACAACAGGCTGCTGGACTTCACCAACTGGCTTGACAATTCCACCAGGTTTCGATGGAGCATTTCCCTTTGGATTAGGATCCAATTTCAATGGCTCGCCCTCACTATCACTAGAATCCCCAGAGGTGAGCAGCACTTCGATTCTTTGTACCAGCTCTCTAGCTCCCTCAATCATATCATTAGCAGCAATACTAGCATCTGCTCTATAAGCCTTGATATTGTTTAGCCTATTTATAAGGTGGATGATTTTGGATTGGATAGACCTAACTCTAGGGGTTCTACTGCGGCTCCTAATACCGGATATTTCTTTAGTTAACTGTTCTAAACCATTGCGACAATATTCAAACTCCTTGGCAACATCGATCTCAACCAACACAACATCCCTAGCCAGAAGCAGCTCCACATTCAGTCTATTTGCCAGAACGCTGACATTATCTCCATCAGTCCTTGCACCTCGCAACTTTAACTCAAAGACAATCTGGTCCTCATGTAATTTGAAAGGATCCATATTTCAAAATTTATGGACACAGGACAAGAAATTGTACAAGTAATGTGAAAAAAAAACAAGTTATATAAATCCTATTATCTTCCTATGAAAATCGACATGTGAAATTACTACTTACTCACTAATATAACATTAATTCGTAAACTCATTACATCAAACATTTCGGAAATAAAGTTCTAGTTGAAGGAAATTATTGGATGATAGCAGTGCCAACAAGCTATTCCAGGCCCCACGTTGGGCGCCAAAATTGTAACCCTTTTTTCTTTTCTTTTTTTATTTTTCTTTTTATTTTATTACTATTAGCTAAGCTCAGTTTGGCAGAAATAGCGGATTCCTGGTTTCCACCCTCAAGGCACACTATGGATACTAGTTGTAGTATAGTATAAAGAGTTTCCTTCAACTATGTGGGCGCCAGGTGTTTGTGAGTTAACGGACCAAAACACCAAATGTCCATCTCGAATACTTCAAAATAATTTATTCCTTTCTTTTATACAAAAATTTAAACCTAGGACTCACCAGTGTTCTGGGCTGTAGAAAAATTCAACATACTAGGCATAAGGTTTCTCAAACTGCTTATACAGTCTGTAGCAGGTACTTGGGATTGTTCAGTCTCATCATAATAATAGCAGTACCAGGCCTGGGTTTTGACTCGAACTAACACTATACAAATAACAAAATACAAGTTACAAATAAATAAATACAAGTTACTAGCTATCAATATGTGTATCACAAAATTTATTATCACAACGGTTATTATATAATAGAGCTGATGGGTGTTTGCAAGATGCAAACATAAAGGTGAGGAAACCGCCTGAAACAGATTACAGAATGCAGTTGATTAGAGCCAAAATTGGGAGGGTATTGCACGTCGCTTTGGCTATAAGGCTTGAGACTATTTGAGTCACAATTGCAGAAGGCTTCATGGTGAAACATACCGTTCCCACAAATTTCTCTCGGGGAAAATCCAATTTGCAGGCAGCTTATGTTCTGTCCCAAGTATGCTCAGAAACAGGGCAATTGAGGATTCAGCACACGGATGACAGCCGTACAGCAACAATCTATGGCAAACATTTCACCCGCATAAGGATCTCTGTCCAGATCAAAGACGAAGGGAGGGGATGAACAGGCATCTGAGTAGCCACCCACATTCATCAAGCACCCAGTTTCTATAGACCCTGATAATGAGGTGTTGAAATGGGTTCATTAAGTATGTACCGGAGCAATAACTGGGGCTTGCATAGAGTTTTCAATTAACCTGAACAAAGGGGATGAATGAGGTTAGGTCTGTACCTTGAGAACTGAGCTTTATGCCTAAATTCGGCAAGGCAGTAAAAGATTTCTCGCAGGGACCCAAAGATCTGATGAAATCCTCCCGCTGAAGATCGAAGAGGCACGTACCTGAAGCATAAAGATGGGATATTCCATTGAGAGGCCCACTAGGAAAGACGAGAGAATGTGCCCTGCATGTGGTACAGTATAACTTCTCTTACCTCTGCAGGAAAGTGGACGCCTGAGCGAAACAAACTCTTCTCGCAATAACAGCGCAGTAGATCGACGAAATGGCGAAGAAATGTCGACGCAAACAGTCAGGAAACTCAACAAGTAGAACGCAAAATCTCTCAAAAGAAAAAGCCAACAACCTCAGCAGAACTGATCTCCTGTCTCCATCTTGAAAAAAAAACTTTTCTCTTTGTCTCCCCTCTGGAAAATCCGGTGTTCACTGAATTTAAATATCTTCACCTAGGATTCCCAAAACTGATAAGTAAAAATTCAGGAGACATTTGGTGATAATTTCAAATGTTGAAATTAATTCAACTGGCATAAAATTTATGAGAAAACTGAATGCTTCACGCGAAAGTAAGGATACCGCATCCCTGTCACCAGTGATCCGAAGCGGCAGGCCCTGAACCGATGGGAGGGAAGATTCAAACTGCATTTTGTTTTTGGTTCTTCCTTCAAATATTCTAGAGCAGGCAAAATATCCGCTACAAGGGATATCGATTAGGCTTCCCCAAACGACCCTGTCTCCATTGTACAAAAAAAGACTCGAGAACAGCCACACTGTCACAGTCACAATGAGCGGAAATATATGTGGAATTAATAATGATGAAATGACTCTCCCCCTTCTCCAGTAAATTAAATAAACTAAACAACTAAATTCATTAGTGATCAACTAGGCATAGTTTGAAGTGGATCAAAGAGCCCATTGATGAGTTCTCAGGTAATTTCCGCATCATCTAAGAATTGCAACAGGCAACAGAGAATTGAGTGGTGGGTTGCAGTTTTTGCCAGTGGGGAGTAGTACCCACTTTTTTATTATTTTCTTTTAAAGTAGGCACTGGCATAAGATAGTTCATATTTCTCATTTGGTTGAGACATGCCTAATTAGTTAATTTTTAATTAAATTTGGATGACGTCATTGCCCCTTTATATGGGTACACCTTGTTGTCTGTGTTGTTTGGACAAGACATAAGCAGTTAATTTTCAGTTAAATGTGTAAGTGTTGATGGTGTAACTGCCGCCATAGCTTGTTTTATATAATACATGACGTTGAGGTGAGCTGTGGCATCGATATACTACTACGCGAGAAGTCGCTGTATGTTCCCGTATGCTGTTGTATGGAGGAAGAAGTAGGGGCAATGACGCCATTGCCGCTATCAACTAATCTTGGAAACTAAACAAATGTGTGCTATACCGGCGAACCAGTTCGATGTTTTCGTCAACATACAACACACATAGCACATTTGGGAAAACTCAGCAATTCCAGAACTGTGTGTATTCCCCCGTTACTCGTGGGGGGGTCCCTCCCTGGTCATCCGCCTCTCTACGGCCCTGGTTGTTCTTATGTCATCCTTTCTGGGTTTTCTAGGTGGACGGCTTCCCGACGCTCCTCCTGTACAAAGACGGAGAGAAAATCGAAGAGCACACCGGCAGCAGGAGCTTTGATGACCTCTTTGATTTCGTCGTGTCCCACGGGAAACGCCTCAACCACGACGAACTGTAAGAAAGTTCCAGCCCTTCACGTCACCTCTGCGGCTCTCCCCACCACTCGCCCCCTCCTCTCCATTGACACCCCTCTGTTTATATTTCTAAAATGCACACCTGCCATTGTAAGTGTTCGATTTTGCTGCAAGAAAGACAACCGATACTACAGTACGAAAAAAAGACAATACTATTTATTTCACATTGTGCTCAAATCACTGGCGCCATGCAGATTCAACTCATGAACAAGTTTAATAATGCCCACTGGCTACTGGTTTCTGTTCTGTTTGTTGGAGCTGGTTTCCTCTTACTCAGTGGCTCTCTTTTTCACGTGCGCCCCCCAGAGCTTGTAGTAAAACCGTCACGCCCCTCTGCCTCCTTATTGTGGGTTTAATGGTTAACGTTAGATGCCTGATATCTATTACCCAATTTCGATAGATACATGTAAGAAGAGTTAATAAACTCAACCCGAATTATGAACCACTACATTTCTCTGTTTATTGTATCATCGTTGAATGACTTTTATTAGTCTTTGTTAGCTATGTTTAAAATTATTTAAGTAAATCAGAATTGAGGGCAAACTGACATTGTTCTTAACTGGATTTGGCCCTGAACAGATTCATGCAACGTTGATAATATGTGGGCATTTCCTTCTATTGACGATTGGATTTGTATCATTAGAAATGCGTTTATATCGTTATACCGACCTGTCTTGAGGTGGGTTCCTTACTCAAGTTTTGTTCTCATCTATTTAGTCAAGTCATCCATTTCTTTAAAATTGCTTCAACATTTTCTATTATTTCAACATTCTTTCACGACAAATAATAACATACATCACACACACACACACATACAAAACACACAATCTCACTAAAACTAAACAGACACATCAAAACCAAAAAATTCCTGGTTCACGTTGAAGTATTGAAATTATTCTCTGCAATATCAATAGGAATAATGATCATCAATATTCCAAAATATTACCATACCTTCCGGAGGAGTCCATCGTCACTAGCTGGTTGAGTACTCCTTACATCGAAAGCGCTCGCCTCCAGTACTCAACCAGCTCGTGGCGATGGACTCCTCCGAAAGGTGTGGTAATATTACTTCTTACACTAGCGGAAATAACCCTTTAGATTTAATATCATTATTCCTAGATGCTGTGGACAGAGTTCAAATCATGAATTTGGTCTCCAACGTCCTTGGAGGGCATGGCACATGAAGAATATCTTATCATATTTAAAATAAATTTAAAGAAGTATCATAATTTATGACATCAAAATCGACAAGAATTTCGGTTTTTGAGGACCCCCGTAGGGAGCTGCAGATACATTTAAATAATTTTACTAGAATTCTCATAAGCAATAATTGCAATTTCGAATTCCATTGGAGTTCTTCATACACTTTACGTTTCACCTAGACGCCCAGAGAACCTCCGATGGCTTTACCTACAAAGTGTCCAATAGATTTTTGTCAGAGATTCTTCTTGATTTGTTTAATCGGGACCTTTGATTCGAAATTGTACGGCGCCCAATATTGCAGCACATTGATAGTATAATCTAGAACTATGTAAGTCAACTTGTCCAAATGTAACGGCAACAAAAAATCAATTTATCGAGTGACTGGGAAATGTAACCACGAATCTTAAGTTACTTCGGTAGTTACCTTCTGGAGCTGGACAGCCGGCATTGATTTACCTACCGAATTGTTTAGTTTGACGTGTTTTTTGGATTGGCGCAGTTTTTTGTTATTTAGTGTTGCTCAAAAAACTCGAAACCTATTACCGCAAAAGGTGTGGGTGTTCCATAATTTATCAGAGTGAAATTTCATTTAAAATGGTGATTATTTCCGACCAACTTCGGCTGTTTCTTTGTAAGGTTCTATTAATTGGACTGTTGAAATCTAACAGACAAGAGGAAACAAATGTGTTGCCGCGATGCTCAGAATAGAATATTATTTTACGTTCCCAGTGGTATCAGCCGTTTTCGTCATCTATTTGTTTTATTTAGTATTATTTTATTCCAGTCTTTTATCCTAATATCTGTCAAAAGTGTGTGGGTAACTAGTTCTATTTAATTTGCCTCCCATTGAAAAACCAATTAAGTACCTATATACTCTTATAAATATTCTTCTTATAAATATTCTTTTGTCTCGTCTCTTTTATAATAAAAGAAATTTTCCAGTGAAAGGCCTCAATCACTCAAACGTGGTACTTACTTAATTCCAAGCACATCAATGGATGAATTGTTCGTTTTTTTTTAAACATAAACCAAGAAAAACCTGTTAACGTTTGACAAATCATCGATTAGTTTGTTATTGTACAAGCTTTTATGGTACCTACCAAATTTCTGTCAACATTCTTCCACACATTCGAAAAAATTGCTTCTAGGGCGGAAAAAACGCGTTGTGCCCCTTTTTCGCCACTTTTATGAAATTCTGATTTACAAAGCCCTGTCAGAAAATAGAACAGAAAGGATTTCTCCGATGAAGGCAGAAGGGGATTCTTTCGGCCTTCACGTATCAAAATCTTTCAGAAAAAGGAAAACCAACACGATATAACTGCTCATAATAATTATTTAATCTAATTATTCGATAATTGCCCGTTCCTGTTGTAACTCAGTTGTTTTCTGAATATTAGAGAGTTTTTGCAACACACTCACAACGAAACGAACGAAACGAAAGCAGTGCTGCGCATGCGCACTTAAGACACCGAAAAGTTTGACGAACCGTGACGACGAAAAATACCGGGATCTCGCGGTGTCAGCTTTCGTCGTGTTGAGATGACGAAACGTAATTTAACCTTACATCTGTATAACGCTACCTACCTTCTTCTGTTTTCCTTGGAAAATAAAAATGTCGAGCGTTGTATTCACAGCTGCTTCTTGGCGTCTTGGCAGACTTGACGCCATGTGTGGACATAGATTTGTATTAACCATGGAGTAAAATGGATGAAAGAGAGGTTGACATAACGTTAGCGTGACTCCACCAGCCGGTAGACGCCAAAGCTGAACGAAAACTGAACCGAAAAAGGTTAACACCTGGCTTCGGTCGCCCTATCCGCCATTTCCGTTTCGGTGTCGTTTTCCGTTTCGTTTCGTCACGAGTGTGTTGCAAAAACTCTCTATTTTGGGTATAGGTACACTTTGGGTATGCTACAAAATAATGAGACAACAAAGACACGGGCTCACGGCATCATGGAATCAGCTGTTCACTGTTCGCCACTTTGTATACCCCAAATATATATTATTATATCCCAGTTTTCTAGGACTAAACCCAAAATCTGAACCATTAAATTTATTTTTCCATTGCTTACATAAATTGTTCATTACATTAAGGTCAGATCCGGACGTTTTACCTATTTTCTTGGATGTTCATCCCTAACACTAAGCACTAACTACCGACCATTTCCAGGCTGTTAGGTAGGTACTTGTTGTGAAGGCAAAAGAACTTGAAAGAGATGTGATTGTTTATAGACTTCAGATTGTTCAGAGAGATGGTGTTGTTGTTCAATAATTAATCATCCACGTTTACCTTCTCATCATATAACGTATTCTGTCCCTAGTCAGTTCCTCTGTCAGTGTTTAAAGCAGTTGGGGTCCCATAATGGTATAGCAAATTTTTGTACCCTGTTGACCTGTTGAAATCCTTGTTTTCGATCCTCTGAAACCTCCTTGATGTACTTATTTTATATAATTTTCCTTGTATTCACTTCGTCATCTAATTTCATACTGAGGAATCATTACCTACATCACGAGTCGTGATTTCAAGTTTTCAAATAACCGCTCTTTTTGGAATGAAACGGCTGTTTTTGTAGGCTGTGACGATTTCGATTTGGAAGATATTCGGATTAAATTTTTATAGTTGGTGAGCAGAGGTAGCTCAACCCCAGGCTAGTCATTGTCCTGCATGTGTATTGTACCTACCATCATTTATTTCTGGATTTAACTATTAAAAATTAAGGTATCTAATAACATTTTGATGTTTCATTTGATCCCTTCGAAACCTGTATGTAGCGTTGATGGACAAGAAACCAAAAATAAAAATCACTTAGGTACATGGGAGTTCAAAATTTTGAGTAAGGGATAAGTTAGGTAGGTTCGCAAATATATCTTGTAACTGGCTAATGTATGACAGGACCGGCTCCTATAATAAAAGGAAAGAAAATGGGCCTATCAAACTGTTAGATAAATAAATTTAAAAAATCTGTCATCTACCCCATTGATTCCATCATCAAAAATATTAGGATTAATGGGGGGAAATTTAGGATTAATATTTTGAGAAAAAAATATTCAGAAAGAATTCTTTGAAAATAGTTTGAATCCAGTTTTCGAAAATAAGCGGTATTTTTCAAATGTGTATCATCTAAAGTAAAAATGTGGGAAGAAATTACTTATCTGATTGTCTGCTAGCCCAAGGAGGCGGAGCAAAGATTCTCAGTGCTGCCAACAACCCAAGTTAAAAATTTGTGTCCTAGTTGTGCTCCGAAGCTCAGCAGCCCAGAATACACCCAGGGGTGTTACAGGAGGAAAACGGGTGTAAAAATAGGTTTTGGTGAACACGAGCTTGTGAGGTATCGTTTTCCATGTTTTTTAGGGTAAGAAGACAGAATATGAAGTTGATTTTGACCATAGTGAAGAATTGAGGTTGTAGCAAAAGCTCCAAAAATTAATTGTTTTATGAGTCAAAAACCTGGGAAATTGTCTCTAATCACAATAAATTTGTATGACACTAGATGTAGTATCAACAAGTGAATCAAGAGAATTAAATGGCACTAGCAATGATTAAAGATAATGTGTTTTTAAAAAAACAGGAGCCCAATTCGTGTTTTGGAGGCCAAAATTGGTGGAAACCATCAAAAATAGCTATTTCAATTATTAAACATGAAAGAAACAATAAATGAACAGCCATCATTTCTTTAGGTGTGTCCAGTAGGAGAATAAACCCATGTGACAAGGACTTTGCAGCATTTTTTGTCACGGTTTATCCTAGCTTCGTTCTCAGTGTGCGTTCTGCCAGTTCCGAACGGTTCTGGGCAAGCGCAGTCGAGTTTTGTCGTTCGCAGTGCCAGAACGCCCAGTTCCGGAACGTCGAGAACGCCGAGTTCTGCGTTCGCAGTGTTTTGCGAATCCAGTTCCGAACGGTTCTGACAGTCCCCGATTTTTTTCGGAACTGTCAGAACTGGAACTCAAGAACGTAGGTGACGCATGCGCATTTATTTCATGCGCGGTTATTCCACTTCCAGTTCTGAAATCGTTCGCAGTGCAGAACGCGGTTCCTCAAGTCAGAACGCCCACTAAGAACGAAGCTCAAGTGATTCAGGAGAACCCTTTTTAATGGAGGCGCCTACCTCAGAAGCACTGACCTTATTACATAATTATATCCTTACTACGTACCTACTCATTTCAATAATATTGAGTAGGTTCTTACTAAACTTGTCACTTAATTTTGATTGTAACAGAACTAACAACTACAATACCTATTATTCTGTTCTTGAGATAGATACCTAGGAGTAGGTAGATACTACAGATAGCTGTATATATACCTACGCACTTATTTGTTTTGCTTCTAAGTCAACCAAGTTTGCAGAAGGCTAGTGATCACTTTCGAAGACGAAAAAACATTTTTGTCCACCAAAATCAACAAATCCACTAGCATTTTTCTGTGTGTCCATCACTTTGCAAATCCTTATACTCACAATCGCAAATTATTATATACTAATGATTAATAAAAAATTTGCGGATTAGGTACTCAGAAGGACTGAAATGATTCGAAACCTCGAAAGAAAATAG
Organism: Leptopterna dolabrata; assembly: GCA_954871275.1. NCBI lineage: Eukaryota > Metazoa > Arthropoda > Insecta > Hemiptera > Miridae > Leptopterna > Leptopterna dolabrata. The sequence continues at coordinate 22,053,890 of OX940976.1, forward strand.
AATCAAAAACAAAATATTATAGTAGGTACCTCCTCACTAACTAATTATGAATAAAAATTAAAAAACTTTTAAAAAAACTTGTGGACTGCTCAGAAGAGAAGGACTGAAATGACTGGAAACCTTAAGATAAAATATAGTTATTTAAGGTATAGGCGCCCATACACTGTCCAACCGTCGGGCCCAACAAGGGGTGGGGAGAGGCGAAAACGCGCCCCCCTGCCAACCAGACGGCGCTTCACACAGATCCAACTAAACAAGCACCCAATCCGACCAAGTTTCCCGCGTTTTTTTATTTTTCCCGAACGTGAATCCTATAGTTTTCCAATAACTCCGTTGTTGCATCAACTTCGGTACAATTCATTGTTTCACCTCTCATGATAATAACAAAACAGTAACAGTAAACACCAATTATCCAAACTCCAATATCTTGAGGTACTGGCACAACTGATAACAGGAGAAACTGATAAAAATTACGTAAAACAACGTGTGTCTGCTTCAGACGAACAAAAAATTACAGGAGAAGAAGAAGAAGTTGGTCCGACAGCGCCACACACGGTACAACTTGGTCGGGAGTAATGGAGGGGGAAGGGCACAACCATCCAACCATGTTTGTTGGGTGGTTTTGCCATCCGACCACACCCAACCAGGTTGGTCGGATCCAACGGTTGGACGTCCTCCCACACACGTATAGGGAATGGGAGGCGTTTTCATCTCTCCCCACCCCTTGTTGGGTCCGACGGTTGGACAGTGTATGGGCGCCTTATGTTCGGACAAGCAGTACTGAACCAGTTCGGAATCAAACCAGTTACGAATACAACTGTAAAGGGAGGGGATGAGAACCGTTCAGAACTTTTGATATACAAAGGATGGGTTCAGACAGGCACGCAAGAGAGGTCAAGTCAAGTCAAGTCCGGTGGCAGTGTCACCGCACCTTTAGTTCTAACTCTGTCCGTCAGAACGCTTTTCGAACTAGTTGGGAACTTATAACCAGAATATCAACTCCTGAGTCCAGGCAGTCATAACCTTATCCCTTCTTCTGAGCTATAAATAAAGCAATTAAAAAAAAATACCAAACACTGAAATTCATGAAAAACGTAGACAATTTCCTTAACTGTGGCCACTACCAGTGCTTTTACCTAGAGTATCTTATCAATATCTAATTAAATGGTTTTTTAACCACATTTTTGTGGGATTAGCTGCTGGTCATTTAGAGCCACCTTTAACCTTATATCCAGATTTTTGGGCAACATTTGGACTAAAAAGTCATAATTCTCGAAATATTGGTCGATTTTATTGAAAATAATGAACCAATATGCATTTTCGTTGAAATTAAGCAGTCTTATTCAACAACAATACAATCTCAAGAATGTAGTCAAGTGTACCTATCGGGAAACAGAGTACCTACAAACAAATCGGGAAACAGAGCACAAACAAAGTGAAAGTGCAAGTAGGTATACCAACAACAGTACATAAAAATATAGAACAGGAATATAGGTTTATACGTGTAAAACGAGTTTATACGTTTATACGTTTTATACGTGTAAAACGAGTTCGTCCTCCGAATCACTGACTGAACTGTAGATCACTAATCTCATTTTCCTCTTCATTGTCACTAGAACTTGAAGTCTTGAAGAATAGGTACATATTTGTTGACCACGAGATCCTCACGAAGCAACTGAATGGTAGTTAACAGGCAAACCAACTTCTAAACAATAGCAATAACCATAGAATACCACCTATACTTCCTAATAACAACATGAGCAATAGACAACAAAATGCTGTCGGAACAGCCAAAAATGGGCGTGGTCAGTTACGAACGGTTCAGAACTTAACAATCAGAAAGCATACTTGCATGCCTTGATAATCGAACTACGTTCATATAGTCACAGCTTGGCCAGGGGTAGCAGCAACTTTGTAAACTTTGTAATTGTACATTATACAATTTCGTCGGCTGGAAGGTAAAACTGACCAACTGCATTTTGGCGATTTCGCAGGAGAGCCTCGCAAAGTTTTGGCGTTTCTGGTCTTCCTGAAACAACCTTCCTGGGGAGGGCTGTTTTGCGCTCAAATGTCAACGTTTTGACTTTAATGGCTAGAAATATCCTTAGTTTCACCAGATTAATCTTCTAATGTAGATTTCTTTATAGAAAAAGTGAAATTTTTTGAAACAATAACGGATGGTCAGTTTTCCCTGGTGAAAGTGGTCAGGGTTCAGCGTTTTCAAATACTTGAAATTTCCCTATTTAGAGGGAAAATTATCATTATTTCGATTCTTTTTGCGAAGAGGAGCACTCAAGTCTATTATTATTACCATCCAACATCTAATTGTTGCACTCCCCAGCGTTTAAGAAGCTTCTAAGCACATGGTCATTTTTCCTGTATAAACTTAATTTTGCAGTTTGTCATTAAAATTTTAAAATAACTACGATTATTATTAATTAATTGAACGGGGTTTTCACAGATTTATTGAAAAACAACATGAAAAGAGGGTTATAGAAAAAGAAAATGAAAGATAAGGGGTAGTAGAACACACAGCAAAAGGTGGTCAATGACTCGTTAGAATCTTCATTGGAGAAAGATGCTGGCAATCTATCAACTTTATTCTTCAGTGAGGGTATTTTGGCGTACCACTAATGATGTTCTGGAGGGATTACTCTGGTGGTGCAAAATTTCAGGAGATCTTTCTTCTTAACTTTCGATATCGGTGTAGATTTCTTGTAGCACGCCGCACAGTGGAGCCAAATGACCATTTTTCGGAAAAAATTAAGCTCCGCTCCATAGTTATAGGAAATTTCGCGCTGATTCCGAATGTACCCCATGTTATGTATACCTAAAATAGCTTATTATCTGCCTGATCATCAAGAGACCTCAAAAATACACGTTTTTTTGACATATTTTCCGAAGTAGAGCCCGCTGGAACCATCTCAAAATATTTTTGCCCAACAGCAAAGTTCTAGACAGTTAAAATCTGCGTTGATTGAATACCAAAAATGGCAAAATTTGATGGAAAATAAGGACGATATGACATAAAATTACTTATTAAATATACATAAATTACGTTTATTGTATAGCAGAGGGCCACACACGATCTAGTACTATTTTTCAACGTTGAATCTCGGGGTGAAGTCCGTTTTTCTATTTGGGTGCCAGGGAAGCGAAATAATTTAAACAATCACATAACCCAATTTCCTACATTCAGCATTTCAATTATTTTGTTTCCCTGGCACCCAAATAGAAAAACGGACCTCGCCACGTGATTCAGCGTTGAAAAATAGCGCTAGAACGTGTGCGGCCCTCTACTATACAATAAAAGTAATTTCTGTATATTTTATAAGTAATTTTATGCCATAACGTCCTTATTTTCCATCAAATTTTGCAATTTTGGTGTTAAATCAACGCAGAATTTAACTGTCTAGAACTTTGCTCTTGGGCAAAAATATTTTTAGATGGTTCCAACGGGCTCTGTTTCGGCAAGTATGTCAAACAACGTGAATTTTTGAGGTTTTTTAAAATAATCAGGCAGTAATAAGCTATTTCAGTTATAGGAACATGGGGTATATTGACCCAGAGCATTACTGCACATCGGTCCTTGAAGAACGAAAGATTTCGCTAAAAATGGACAATTTTATGGACAATTTTACTCCATGAAGAACACGTCATTAGCCATTGCCTTGACCGTCTGTCATTTGGGCTGGACTTACTAGTACGACTGGAATAATAGTGATCAACTGGTAGTTGATCACATTTTCCTGAAGCAAATTCGAAAGTGAAGCGTGACCTAGGACCATTTGGTCATTTTTTCCTGAAAGAAGTCTCATCATTTCCAAAATTGATCCCCACGTAAAACTGATCAATTGCCATTTGGTCATTGAAAGCTCCGCTAGTCTTTCAGGTAAAAATTGTTTTTCGCTTTTTCCCGCGAATATATCCGAAAACTACCGAACTTTGTATTTTTAGTCAATAGTTAGGTTAATTTCCCACCAGAGTAACTAAAAATCGAAAAAATGACCAACTGGCACTTGGTCAGTTTTACCTTCTAGCCTTGATAATCGAACTACGTTCATATAGTCACAGCTTGGCCAGGGGTAGCAGCAACTTTGTAAACTTTGTAATAATTGTACATTATACAATTTATTCTACTTCTACTAGTCCTACTAATCGACTTTTTTTTAGAACACGCTCAAAAATGGGTGTGGGGGGGGGGATTATTTTTAGGTATGCACTTAGGAGGTTAGAATCCACTGCTGGCCGGTGCAAGCTCCACCCTGTAGCGCGATTCTGCAACTCGCTACCTTATTGTCGGTATGGAGTGGGTGTCGCTACCCCTCTCGTGTAACGACACCCGGATAGCGAAATTGGTATTCAGGAACTTATGATACCGAACTTGAATAACAAATTGTTGTTGCAGAATGAGATACCGACGTCGTTAGCTTGTCTCACAAAATCTGAGTCTAGGGCGAGCAATCGACTGAAACTCATTCCGTTTCCATGGTGATAAGCAGTGATGAAGTGAATTGAAGAGTGTGTGTGCGCGCTGTGTGTGTTTTGAATCCCCCGAATTCACTCGGTGGCCGAAATAAATGCTCATACGTTGGAAGTCAAAAATTGCAGTTGGGATCACTTGACACTTGGGATAGGTTTTGATTTCTATTTGTTGTTTCGTCTTGTGGTATTAATACAGTTTTTACCGTTTTTAGCTTAAATGTAATATGTATTATGCCAAATTTATTTGTATAAATTCATGCATGATTTTGTTGAAATTTGTTTTATAATTGGTACTTACTCGGAAATTCTGATAAATATGCAAGTGAATGAATACCTACCTACGTTTACGTTATTTTCAAAATCCTGTATTAATTTATTAACAACCTATTAAGGTCACTTGCATTTATTAAAGAAAATGTAGGGGATCGGTATCTACAGCAAAATTAGGTAGGCACGTATCTGGATTTCAGGGGATAATCCATTCAATCTGGTGCATTGGAGCAATGGTCGAATTTCGGTTCATGGCCAAGTGTCGACTTATCCTAAAGGTTTTTCTGAACATGCAGGGATCAAGGGAATAAGGATTTTGCCCGTCTCGTAGCACTCTTCTTTCAAACTGAGGGCGATACCTCTGTCCCCTTTCTTGCAGAATTTCAACTACATATGTGGTGAAATGCGATTCTAAAAAGTAGATAACTACCCAAAGTGAAATAGACTATATCACTTATAGAAGTCTTCTATATTAATAACTTCCTAACTACCTACCTATCAAGTAATTTTAACGTTTAAGTGATTTATTACGATGTTTTTATTACATCACTGCCATAAATTATTAAGTCACTAGTTTACCTACCTAGTTACCTACGGTAAGTACCTACATTGGGCTTATTACATCAAATAAAATTGAAAAAACATGCCAAAAGAAAAGTAGGTACACTTACCGTAAAGCTTTCTACCGCCGAAAAGCTACGCAGACCAAGTTTTTTGGGTATAACAAGCTTTCGTTACGGATAACGGGGGGGGGGGGTCCAGTAGCGCGATTCTGTAACTCGCTACCTTATTGTCGGTATGGAGTCGGTGTCGCTATTCCTCTCGTGTAACGACACCCGGATAGCGAAATTGGTATTCTGGAACTTATGATATCGAACTTGAATAACAAATTGTCGTTGCAGAATGAGATACCGACGTCGTTAGCTTGTCTCACGAAATCTGAGTCTAGGGCGAGCAATCGACTGGAACTCATTCCGTTTCCATGGTGATAAGCAGTGATGAAGTGAATTGAAGAGTGTGTGTGTGTGCGCCGGAGTCAATGATCGTGTTTTGAATCCCCCGAATTCACTCGAATTCACTCGGTGGCCGAAATAAATGCCCATACCTTGGAAGTCTAAAATTGCAGTTTGGGATCACTTGACACTTGGGATAGGTTTTGATTTCAATTTGCTGTATCGTCTTTTGGTATTAATAAAGTTTTTACTGTTTTTAGCTTAAATGTAATATGTATTATGCCCAATTTATTTGTATAAATTCATGTATGATTTTGTTGAAATTCATGTTTTATAATTAGTACCTACTCGGAAATTCTGATAAATATGCAAGTGAATGAATACCTACCTACGTTTACGTTATTTTCAAAATCCTATATTTTCTAATAAATTAATTAACAACCTATTAAGGTCACTTGCATTTATTAAAGAAAACGTAGGGGATCGGTATCAACAACAAAATTAGGTAGGCACGTACCTGGACTTCAGGGGATAATCCATTCAATCTGGTGCATTGGAGCAATGGTCGAATTTCGGTTCATGGCCAAGTGTCGACTTATCCTAAAGGTTTTTCAGAACATGCAGGGATCAAGAATCCACGAATCTTTAATAACATACCCCAAACAATAAAAACCAAAATTGATATATTAAAAATCACGATAAAGTGGAATACAACAATTAACAGATGGCTATTGGACCAAAACAAAGACAATCTAAATTATTTATATATAGACCAAACTGAAATAGTACCTAATCGCAATCACAGTTTTCTAATAACTGTATTACAAACATTGCTATACTAACTATTTTATTTTTTCTATTAACCACTGTATTGTTTGATTTATAAAAATTAAGGAATACTCCGCAACAAGGATATATACAAATTTAGTATTGCCCTTACACAGGCATCGCCTTCAAGGGTTCAGAAATATAGTTACCCTTTTTAACTTAGAAATAGTGTTGTCTACCTAAATAAAAAACCTACCTATCTCTACAATATTATTGTATGTACCTACTAACTAGAAAAATGTTTGTATTTACTTATTTTTCTGAATAAACAATCTCTCTCTCTCTCTCAAGGGAATAAGGATTTTGCCCATCTCGTAGCACTCTTCTTTCAAACCGAGGGCGATACCTCTGTTCCCTTTCTCGCAGAATTTCAATTCCCAAGCAAGGAATTCGAGGGTCATAATGCCTGACATTATTATCCAAAATTCATAAGCGCACGAAAAATACGGTAGGTAGGTAGAACAACTACATATATGGTGAAATGCGATTCTAAAAAGAAGATAACTACCCAAAGTGAAATAGACTATATCACTTATAGAAGTCTTCTATATCACTAACTTCCTAACTACTTACCTATCAAGTAATTTTAACGTTTTAAGTTATTTATTACGATGTTTTATGACATCACTGCCATAAATTATTAAGCCACTAATTTACCTCCCTAGTTACCTACGGTAAGTACCTACATTGGGCTTATTACATCAAATAAAATTGAAAAAACATGCCAAAAGAAAAGTAGGTACACTTACTGTTACGTTAAACACTTACCGTAAAACTTTCTACCGCCGAAATGCAACGTCAAGCCAAGTTTTTTGGGTGTAACAAGCTTTCGGTACGGATAACGGGGGGGTCTAGAGCCGTCGAAATGCAAACGACCCCGCAACGACAATTTATCGACGATTAAGCGATAGCTGACGCTATTGAGCCCTTACAGAATACCAATCGTCGGTATTTAGTGGCATCGATATTTTTTGTTATGCTAACGACATTTCATCGTCGTTACGATGCCATACCGAGTTGCAGAATCGCACTGCTGGCTGTTTTGCCGCGGAGGCAAAACCTCTGGTATGTCACTAACTACACATGAAAATATTATAACAGTTAATTAAAGTGATATAAGAATAATGTATTTATTTGTTTTCAACTTTTTACAAATTAAAAGTACAATACTGTTAAAAGTAAAAGTACAAAAACTACAATATTATCGTGAGCCAAAAATTCATGGGTTTTTTCCCCCTTGGTGGCAAATGAATCTGTTCTCGATATTCGAAATTTAGTATCAATGTTCTGAGAAAGAACCTGAAAAATCGATACTTTCGAAAATCGATTCAAAAAAGAATCCCTTTTCGAGACTTGAGTACGCAATGGCGGACGGTGAGTTGGTGCACGGTGCAGTGTTTGAAATTCGTGGGCGAATGCTAGGTATGTGAATTTTAGTTATGTAAATTTGATTTTGATCGGCGAAAGTCTTTGTTGTGGTTTTTTGTCGCGATGTTTACAAATCTTTGCGGCGACGTTTCCAGTCAGATGTTCAGCGCGGGAGTGACGGCTTATGGGCACCTCGAAACGTCTGCAGTAGGAGTTGTGGTGGCCCCTTTGAATTTCCAGACGCCTTTTTGCTCAACATATTCCTGAAATAATTGTCTCTTCATATGGTAAGTTAGATTTACCAATTCCTCTGAAGTGAAAGATTTTTCATGAGCATGCTAGCATACGTAAGTACTCGTAGGTAGGCAAAACCCTCCCACCATGCTTGTAGAACTGAACCATATTATATTGTGGTTGAAAATAATCCACCTCTTCTGCTCATTAAACAGCTTATTTTCCTCCCGTTCATTTCGAACGCGATATTTTCGAAATTGTTGAAATTGAAGACGGAAACAGAACGTTGTCAGTTGACTTTTGGACCCATCACCGGCGTTTACAGGTTGGATAGTTGGGAATACTCAGCTTTATTGTTTATCTTCCTCTTCAAATGTCGAACACAGGTTGTGTCAATTCCGTCTGGTAGATGTAGACGTTGGCGTGTTACTAGGTACTTATTTATACATCTAAAACCTTGTCGTTCTTGTTCTGTGTATCTGTAACCATGATCTAATACTAGCTACCAACTTATCCTCAAAACATTAAGGTATCTATTGGAAGTTCTACTTTGTTCCAACGTTGCGCATAGTGCGTACAGTTAGGTAAGCGAAGCAGAAACTCTTCTACTGAGTTGACAGTTATGGGGAAAATGTTCAAAACAGTTTTTTTCTGACATATTATATGCGTATACTCATCACTCTCAAAATCAGAGTTCTTGTGTGAAGCATAGGGGACGCATAGTTCAGGGAAACTAGTACCCTACCTATTTTTGGTGGGTCCAAACTTTTGGTTCATGAATTTTTGACATTCGTCCTCATCCGTTTTAGAGCATTTTGAAAATATCCCTAGAAGCTATCTGTTTGTTTTTTATTTTCAATAGGCACCACCTAATGCAATTTTGGTTTATTATTCTGTGAATAATACACCTATGTATTCGCTCAGCAAAAACATTTTATAGCACCCCCTCAAAAATTTTTCTTTTACGTTTCAAGGTGCGTAGATTCCAAAAATGCAATGTCCGTCCGCCGTATCACGTGTACCGTCTTCATTTTTGGTCTAAAAAATTCCTTCTTTTGCACACATGCTCCATTTGGGCCCTAGTTGTGTCCCGAAACTTTGCAGCCATTTCGGAATATGCCCAGGGGTGTTATGAGTGAAAATGGGTATAAAAATAGATACTAATTGTGTTTTAGTAACATGAGCTCTTGAGGTATCGTTTTCCATGTTTACTAGAATGAGAAGACCGAATATGAAGTCGTTTTTGACCAAAGAATGGAAAATGGAGGTTCTAACGAAGTTTCAGCCTTAAATTTACGTTAAATTTTGGTCTAAAATTGTCGTTCTTCCGCACACAGTTTGCGTCCTCATTTGGGAACACATTTGGGTCCTAGTTGTGCCCCAAAGCTTGGCAGCCCGATCGGCATACACCCAGGGGTGTTATTATGGGAGAAAAATGGGTGTAAAAATAGGGGTTTTCGAGGGGTTTTTGATGTTTTAGAGAACATGTGCTTGTGAGGTTTCATTTTCTATGTTTTTAATTAACCACAACTCAAAGTTTGGTGGTTTCCGTTTCAAGGTATACGTAGAATCCGAAAAGGTAATAAAAAAAATTGCTGTACTTACGCCGTACTTTGGACTTTCCTTAGTTACCGTGAACCAAAATAAATGAAATTCGGTTTGCTGGTCCATTTAGGGTCTAGCTGGTCCTCGAAGCTCGACTTGGCTGTCAGTCACCTCTGTGGTGGGAAATAGGGGTTGCAGTTTTCAAAACCCCGCGATAATTCGAGTCGATTTGCCAAAGTGTAGAAGAATAATCACTAATCCCAGTCACCAATACCACCAAATGACCCTCAAATTAAGATTCACATGAAAGTTATGGAAATCCTCCCGCCAACACTAGAAAAAATTCGAAAATGTCACATAATGTAGAGTGACCAGTCGTCCTGCTGGAGGGAAGGCTCAACCGATGTTCCTACTGTCCCTTGCTAGGATGCCAAAAAGGTACTTCTTTCTAAAATGGTACTTCCTTCTAAAACGGTACTTCCTAAAGACCATTCATTATGACATGAAAATAAATGAAAGTTTGCTAAATTTTGTGACAGTTTTTTTTAATATAACATTTCAGGGGACATGTCCCTTCAGATTGGGAATAGAAAGCCAACTTCCAGTCAGTAGATTAACATAATTAATACCTACTAGGTATAAAGTTAAGCTTCGAGAAATAGGTAGATGCGCTTAAAAATTATTATGCTGAGCAGGTGATAATTTTGACAAGTTTGTTTTGATTTAGATGTTCTTCAATTGTTCATGTTTAGACAGCTATTTTGTTTTTTCCTGTGTCAATTTGTAACCTATCACTTGCGTTCCTTTGCTTCATATCACTCCTCAAATCGAGGTCCTCGATTATGATCTGTTTTTCAGTCTTCAAAAATATCTGTATGGTTTTGTGCAATGAATTGTCTTTTTCTTCGTTCAATACCCACAAAACATCATCAGTTTAAACCTACAAGTAGAATAAAAAACGCTGCAAAGTCCTTGTCACATGGGTTTATTATTCTATTAAACATACCTACAGAAATGTTGGCTGTTTATTTATTGTTTCTTTCATATAAAATAATTGAAATAGCTATCTCTGGTGGTTTCCACCAATTTTGGCCCCCAAAACACGAATAAGGTAGGTTTTTTTTTCTTAATAATTTATCTCTGATCATTGATAGTACCATTTAATCGTCTTGATCCACCTGTTGACACTTTTTCCAGTGTTATTCTACAAATTGATGGTGATTTCAGACAATTTCCCAGGTTTTTGACTCATAAAAAATCAATTTCGGGAGCTGAGGGGAATTGAGGTTCTGATAGAACCTCAATTTTCTATTCTTTGGTCCAAATCGACTTCATATTCGGTCTTCTCGTCCCCAAAAACATGAAAAACGATACCTTAAAAGCTCATGTTACCAACATGTTGTTAAAACGCAAAAAGTACCTACCTATTTTTACACACATTTTCACTCATAACACCCCTGGGTATATTCCGATCGGGCTGAAAAGTTTCGGGACACAACTAGGGCCCAAATGGAGCATGTGTGCGAAAGAACGATTTTTTTTTAGATCGAAAATGAAGCCGGTACACGTGATACGGCGTACGGACATCGCATTTTTGGAATCTACGCACATTGAAACGGACAAGAAAAAATTTTGAGGGGGTGTTATAAAAATTTTTTGCTGAGCGAATACGTAGGTGTATTATTCACAGACTAATAAACCAAAACACCTTGAATGGTAACCACAACGATTTCATCTAGGTATGTACAAAAGAAATCTTGTAAGCTGAACCTTCGTTACAACCTCAGTTCTCACGCTTTGGTCAAAATCAACTACATATTCGGTCTTCTCGAACCAATTTGGCTGGTTGGTGGAAACCATAAAAAATAGCTATTTAAATTATTGAGGACGAAAGAAACAATAAATATATTTCCAGCATTTCTGTCCAATAGATTAATAAACCTATGTGACAAGTACTTGGCAGCGTTTTTATTCCTGAGGTGGGTACAGTACCAGCTCCTTCTTTTCATGTCGGAAAATATGGTCACCGTACACCTATGCGAGACCTTGCGAAGAACAGGGTTGAACGATTCTAATTAACCGTTTAGTTTGTTTGACGCTTCAGTTATTAATGATTTATATGTTCTTTGTTCTGTAATATTAGCTAGGAATTGAAATGATTGAGATTGACAGTCCTTTGAAAAAAAATATATATATTTAAATGGTTGGGAGAGATATCTCGGCTCAAATGGGTTCCTACCCTCCAACTCACGTCGCCAAACGACCACAACTACAATCTCAATGAGGAAGACCGCAGCATTTCGTCATTTCTGAATGAGGAGGTTAGAACGCAGGAGGAGCTTGCCGAGTTGTTGTTTCCTATGGATATAATACCGTCTTGCATATCCATACCAGTCAGAATTGAAAAGAGATATTATGCTGGTTATTATACCTATTATTTTATAATGTACAGCCACAAATCGGTGTCAAACGTTATGAATTCATCCATGATGGTCATAATAAGCGTGATATTAGGCATGTTTCGAACTTATTGGTTTGGTTTTCTAATGCTTACTTTTTTCTCCTTAGCGTTGGCATTGTTTTTTGAATCAACCGCGTTATTAGAAACTTGATCTGTTGACTTCTGCTTGGAGCGCTACCTTCGAATTGTGTGCTCAACTTGTTGATGAAAAATTTAATCCAGATGCTTTTTCATTGACCTGCCTACATCATAGTTACGAGGTGATGTGATGAGTTTCTTAGTTAATAGGGGTTTGATCCAGATGACAATATTTTTTAGGAGTTGGTGGTTTGTGCCCCTGTGGTAGCCACAGCGCTCCTAGCGGCTTTTTCTTTGCAGGTTTGCCACTTGACCGTCTATAATACGGTAGAGTTGTGGTTGTAGCGTCCGTAGAGTCGTGGATCTTTCCGCATTTCAACGACATGGTTTACATTTCTTAGCAATCTCTTCACAGTTATCCGTCTTGGTTTACTCAGGGATATTTGCAAATGCTCTGTTAAAATAGATTTTGAGTGATTCTTAATTCAGCCCCTACATTAACCCTCTTTTCCTTCCGATCTACCAAAGTTGCAGAAGGCTTTCATTTTTGGGAAGGAAAAAATAATTTTTCATCTCCAAAATTCCAACTTTCGTTCATTTCCTATTAGGCATAGCTTGCTGAACATATTTGGTTCGCTGCATGCCTGACTGTCCTTGTATGTGTCCGCAAATCCTGGCATACGCAAGGATCTTTCTCAATTCAAATCCGATTTTGCTGAAATGTTCAGGGATCATGTGGGTTGGTCTATGAACTAGGTACAGAGCGATCGGATCATTGGTATGGCCACTGCGCATGCGCTAACCTGAAATCCGTGGTTTTCAATTTCTTACGAACCACCGGCCCTGTTTTGTTCATATTTGGTGGGTGTTCTAGATGGTCCCTTAAATGGATTTCTGAACAATCAAAAGATTGTTATGGCCTCTGCGCGTGCGCGAACGCGGATCCGAGGTACCTGCTCAATTTCTGACGAATCAGTGGCCCGATTTTTATGGCATTTTCAGGATTTTTTTCTTCAAACTGTGCGGAGGAAATTTCGTTCTACATTTTTCAAACTCCGCGTTAGTTATAGATTTCTTGTAAGCACCCTAACTGAGTAGGTACTGAATTGATTATTCATCATGCAGTTCAGTGATCTATATAAAAAATATAATATGTAATTATGATCATGTTATCGAAACGAGGAAGATATTTTAGCCATTAATTCGTATCAGGGCATTGGAGTCGTCTTAGTAGTTTATTCGTAAAGATATTGGTGTCTAGGATATAGCGGCAGAGGAGTAAGGTAAACGTATATTAGAGTCTATAAATACAATAATAAATAATATATCCATGCTCTGATATTTTTCCCAGATATTTAGGACGATTTTTGACCCGGTGGGGGGGGTTAGATCTGAGATGAAATTCTTGAATCCACCCCAATTTGTTCTGAATTGATTATTAATCATACATTTCAGTGATCTCATGTTATCGAAACGAGGAAGCTATTAGCCATTACTTCGTTTTGTTTTATTATTCTGTGAATTATTCACCTGTGTGTTCGCTGAGCAAAAAATTTCTTGAACCCCCCCCCCCCCCCCCCCCCCCCTCACAGTTTTGTATTTTACGTTTCAAGGTGCGTAAATTCCAGAAATGCCATGTCCGTATCATCCATCATCTACCTTTATTTTCGGTCTAACAAATTCTTCTTTCGCACGCAGGCTCCATTTGGGCCCTGGTTGTGTCCCGAAGCTTTGCAGCCCGATCGGAATATACCCAAGCCCGTTATGGCTGAAAAATGGGTGCAAAAATAGGGTTTTTTGGTGTTACTGTAACATGAGCTTGTGAGGTAGTTTTCCATGTTTTTTAGGGCGGGAAGACTTTTTAGGAAGTCGATTTTGACCAGAGTGGAAAATTGAGGTACTAACGAAGTCCCAAAATTCATTTTTTATGGGTCAAAAACCTATAAAATTGTCTGAAGCCACCGTAAATTTGTATAATAACACTAGAAGTAATATTAACTGTTGAATTAAGGCAAATGGCACTATCAATGATCAAAGATAAATTTGTCAAAAATAGGAGCCTAATTCGAGTTTTAGGGGGCCAATATTGTTGGAAACCATCAAAAATAGCTATTTCAGTTATTGCACACGAAAGAAACAATAAATGAACACCCAACATTTCTGTAGATCCACGAAAGGAACCATAAATGGGCATCCAGCGTTTCTGTAGGTCTGTCCAATAGAATAATAAACCCATGTGACAAGGACTTTGCAGAGTTTTCTCCTCTCCACCTATGGAATCCATGAAAATTACTATTTTTGTTCAAAACTGATGATAACGAGGTTAAGGTCCCATTTACGTGGGAATGATCCCATTTACTTCAGAAGGCTGAAAAAATAGACGACACCAAGCACTATTAGATTCGTGATTCGGGGAATATTGAATGATTTTTAGAAATTTATGATTTGAACTCTGTTGTAGATAGGTATATTTGGAAATGATAGAGAGCCTGTAGGCTCGAATATGTGGCGTAAAGACATACCTATATAATATTATCTTGTACCTACTGTGGTGGTGGGTTGGTCCCCCACTCTGGATCTACGACTTAAAGCTATTATATATATATATATATATATATATATATATATATATATATATATATGTTGTACGTAATGAGTTTGTTGGCGTGTATGTTTTCGAGACGCTAGGTAGTTGTATTTTACAAGACCTGAAAAGTCTTTCGGTCTACAGAATATTAGCCAAGGTTGGCAACACTAGGTGGTATACAAGCTGGCTCTCGTCATTCTTGCTCATATCACCTGTTCCATCCGAAATACCTGTTCTTTAAATGGGTCGTTAAGCGATTTCAGTATCGATCATTAATTTTGTTGAGGTGTACTCAAATTAATATTCATTAGATTTTCACGTTTCTATTTACGTGTTTGTGGAGTGGAAGGTAGTAGGATCAAGGAGGCACTGGGCTCTGCTAATCGATAGACGCACTGCTGCTCTGAGAAAATTCACCCTGATCCGAGGGGAAGACAGAAGTTTTTTCGCTGCATAGTTCCCATCGAGCTGCCGGACCAAGTTTTTGAGGGAAGCCGATGTTCTGAGAGGTCTTTCTGACATCTCCAAAGCGGTATTTTAACCTCTGAAGTACATTTTAGTCGTTCGCGGTCTCGATAAGGCTTATTATCGAGGGCTTGTGAGGGTTCGGGCGGTATTAAGAACCTGGAAGTAAGGTGTTAGAGAAGTGTCAAGTGGTGTGTGTTGTGGATGAACGATGAGGCTCGCTCTCGGCGCTTTGTCGTTTGCTGTCGGTCTTGTCATAGCGGCATCGACCTCTGCGCCGCCTCTGGCCCTTGAAGAAGGTAAGGATTCTCTGGTTTTGAAATTATATTCGAGCGTCGAAAATAACCCCGACGTATCCTGCTCTGTGGGGTACTACAGAGCCCTACGACCTTGGACTTTACAGATAAATCCCCCTTTTGAAACATTAATTTAATGGTAATTCTAGCCCTCCTAACACCAGTAATAATCTAAATTATTTCCACGCGTCATTCTGTTATTTTTCTCGTTGTCCTACAAAATTATTCCTCTTCCTTCGCCCTTAAACCCATTCGATTTGAAGTAGAAGTGTCTTCGGAGGCCTTAGGGTTCTGACACAGAGTGAGGTACCTAGACAGTTGTTCCAACTAAAAACATGACATACCCTACAACGAAACGTGAATCGTACCCCACTCCATAGGACATAGCTAATATTAACAACAAAAAACTTCTGTGACAGTAGTTACGTGCAATATACAATATTCACCCCCAGAAACCAGATATGACCAACAAAAAATAATCTAAATGATTGAACAAATCATAATGATAACGCTTCACTACAATTCCTTAATTTGCGCTCTTGGACTTGTTCGGTTTTCTGCTGAAAGGCTCTTCAGGGTTTGACACTGCCATCCTTGACGATGGAAACCGTTATGATATAAAATGTGAAAACCCCTACAAAACATGAATCCTTATCAAAAACGTTGAATACCCTGCTATGACAATTCCTTCTGGTCCCCGATTGATACAAGTAAACCGACCTAAAGTGATTAGTTCGAGACCATTGAAAACTTCATTTTAATAACTTTCGCTTTGCCCTAAATTTCTTTGATTTGTTCCCATAACCCGTCGATTTCCACGTCAAATTTATATGGTACTGAGTAAAACTTTCAATTTTCAAACAGTGTTTCTCAGATGTTATGAAACACCTTTCCATGATTCGTGAATATCAATCGTGCCTAATCGATTGTCTCACATATTTTTGCTTAACAATCCTGTACATTTAGACTGGATATACCATTAAGTTACAGTAAATTCCTATGATAAAATCCCTTCATTTTTCTTTCCCCCTTGAATTCGTTCGGTTTCAGGCCTAACTCATACAATGCCTACTGACATATTTTTTTAATTACACTGACATGAGTGACTATCATTTAACATGAAGTGACAAAGACAATAATTAATATGAAATTGATGTGACATTTAAATGGTGAAAAATCCTTGAGCAGAAAGTGAGTTGAAATCAAAAACTTCAATTGAATACTGTAAAATGACATGATGACTTTATCCATATTACAACATAACAGTCTAAAATAATCAAGATCCCCTGTTCAACATTTCTTACTAATTTTCACGATGTCCGAATTACAACAGGTAAGTAAGTTCGAATTACAACAGATACCTTTATTTTGACCCCTTACCCGTTTGATTTGCTGGAGAGTCCTCTTCAGCTATGGGCTTTTCATGTGTTAAAAATCCCTGAACTAAGAAATTCTGCTGGCGAAAAACGTGAAATCTACTAGAAGTAATTGTTGCCACCACTGCGTCTCTATTTTAACATTTTAAGCTTTCTTAGGTCCATCCGGTATCAAATGACCAGCTCCTGTGAAGCCCATCTTCTTTTGGGTCTTCAATGTAATTACCACCAATCATTTAGATATTGAAATGCGACTACAACCTTCATCCCAGACGGTGAAGAACTCGCGTTCATACGCCTGCTTCACATGAGTTAACCATCCCACTCCATTTTATCCACGATATTGCACGTTTTTTAAAACGATACATTACTTCCCTCACTGCTGCTGACTAATCTAACTAATGGAAACACCATGATTCATTTTCATTTTTCCCACTGTCAGATCCAGAATGTATGAAACAAAATAATAGTCCCTAGCATTATCCCGTCCCATCTCAAAAATCCCCCACTATTCTATTGATATTTCGATTTTAACCACTATATTATTGACGATCGTGGATGCTAAATTTTTCGTTTTGGCATTTCTTACATGACAGTGGGTAAGGAACTAGCGTAGCTTTCTTCGTAGGAACTCAAACAATCTCATATCATGAACATCTTAGACAGAGTGGAGGTTTTTTAAAGTCTGTTCCCGATATTTACCTATACGTAACACTCACCTAGTACGGTCATACCTTCTGTGGTCTTCATGTTTATCAACGAGGGCGCGGGTTAGCAATATTATAAGTTTCCACATCATTTAATCGAATTGGGTTAGGATACAAAATAAAACCGGAGTTCTGGTCATGCAGTATTATTTGTTTTGCTTTGTTTGTTCAGTGAAAATCTGTGAGGGGGCCCAAACAGTGTAGCCAGTCCTTCATCCGGACCTTTCGGTTTAGCTCAAGGAAGATTATATATAAATAAATTCCCCGATTATCCGTAATTAGCCTGAAGGGAACTGGAATGAATCTAATGAAGTTAGTCACTTGTGTAACCTTGGGAAAATAACTATGAGTGCAGTTGTTTGTCTGATGCAAACATTTTGTTCCGTTTTAAATTCTCATTGTAATTCCCCTGTGGAATATATGGTTAATATTCTCATCAACGGTGACTTCATCACGCCCAAATCGAGATATTTGACACTTCTCATCTGTCTGTTCCCGTCGCTTACTAACTGTGCTATACTATATTCCTTTTTATTAACTATACTTGCAAAGTTAACTTTGCTTGTTTTTTGGATCAGTGAGGAAATGCCGAATTGCTCGTAAAGGACAATTCACTAAAAACGTCGGTATGCTAATATGTGACAGATCGCTTCATCGTATCTGGGTACTAATTATTATTGCATTTTGAAAATTCTATCCACAAAAGCCGTATTTTATAAAACAATTCTGGGTTTGTGAAGGGCAAACGTTTCCACGATGGCGTTATAGTCCGATCTTGATAAAATTCCTATGACATCTTCTGCGTTGGTAAACCTTACCTAAATAACCCATCGGAATTTCATCATAAAGATTACGACCGGAGTTTATGAGTTGGCAAGAATACCTGTAGTATTAAGACCTTTTTTAAACAAAGAATAGCGACACATCCTCACACAGTCGCCCAACTATGATTCTTCCTCAGTCACCTAGAGCAGGGGTTCCCAGACTTTGCCACTGCGTACCACTTGCTCTTTTCAGATTTAACTGGGCGTACCACTACCTGATCTTACAGTGTTAGTATTAAAGTTTCGTCTTCATAAAAAATATAAACTGTTTTGCACACAATATGTATTACAGTAAATTTGCTTAAGAAAATAATAAATTGAAAATGAAGTTTAAAAATCAAAAGTTAGTCAATTTTTCGTAACAGCAACTCAGTAAGAAAAATGATGATAATCCAAAAATTCTGCAAATAAAAGTGTCATCAAGAGTAAGAAATTCGCACACTGTGAAGAAAAGCATCAACAAAATTTCCCAGTTGAAAGCATGTTGTTGATTTACAATCAGAGCATCAATGTTAGGCTTGATGGAGCTCAACTTGTTGAGATCCTCTCCAACTCTGAGTCTGTTTCTATATTTATTTTTTGTACGTACAACAATTCAGAAAGCCCACTGTAACAAATGGCAACAGAAATTTCAAAGCTTGTTTGAAAAGAGAAGGGTAGGTAGTATATTTTTGTTCCCATCCAAATAGAAAGCGGAGTTTTGTCTTTGAAAGAATCTAAATACTGTACTGGTTTACTGCATATATCAATGAGTTTTAAAACTATCATTTTCATCAGTGCGTTTTCTCATTAGTTTTAAACATTCATACCTATTATTAAAAAGATATCACATCAAACTTCCTTGCGTAGGTACCACCGTCTGGGAACCTCTGACCCAAAGGTTTTGATTTTGAGAGGGTGTCCCTAATTAGAAGTTTACTGGTCCCTTTTTGCTTCGCATGCGTTTACTGTTTAATACCTACTTTTTCATGCATCGTAGTTAAATGCATTCTATTTGTTCGCTCGCGGGCTCATTCGATTTTCAGGCCAAAGGCTCTCAGGGTCGTAACAATCCCGTTTCAACCAATTTCGCCTTGTTGAACTTGCTAATGCGGCTCTGCGAAAAAAGCTTATTTCCTTTTTAATGCTGATTACCAGTCCTATACGAGAGCTTTTAGCTTCACTATTAGGCTTTTAAACGTAGGTACCTAGTATTTTTTTCTACTGGACTTGAAAAACGTGTTTCAGTATCCTTGGTAATTTGTATATTACTTTCTCTTCCTAGCCGAGCGATGGTTCGTTGATCCCTGCGTAGGGTTTTCAGTTGAACATCCGTAGTAATGCAGAAACTTTGTTAAGTTGAATGTTAACGATTCGTTAGTTCCCCACTTAGCAAAGCCGAACGCTCAAAGCCCGTTCAACACCGTCCACCACTCATTTCTGTTCACTTGAACGGCTCTCCGAATAACACACAGTATCCATATTAGGCAGGCATCATGTTTTGTTATTTCAGTTATTCAATTTTTATTATAGGACTTTTTCTCCCATTAAATTTACTGTGTTTTGTTCAACCGAACGGTCTCACTGAAACTGCTGCGCGGGAAGAGTTTTGTATCAGTTTTAGGTGAAATTATCGATACCATTGAATTATTATAGATATTTAATTGTATTTAAATAGAACTTACCTACCTAAGAAAACAAAACATCGAACTTTAAATAGTTATTGTTGGCGGTTTCGGGCTAGTTGTCAAGTTTTTGATTAAGAAATTTTTCAGCAGATGGCAGTACTTTTGCCAGTTGAATCGTTTCCTAAGTCCTGCTTCGACGGCTCAACCGATTTTCGACCTGAAAACGAACCAAAACTCCATCTTACCTATCCAAACCGTACCGTACCTCTCCTTCTTATCCGTACATATATGTCAAAAGATATGCTGCTAGGACGGTCAGAAATTGATGTACATGTTTTGTTATTATGACGGCGCTAGTGAGTGCAAAATCAAAAACAGCTAATTTGGGTAGGTCCACGTTGTATTCGTTTTACCGGAGATACATGAGGCTACTGGTCAGCGGGCCGACTAGTATTGGCTAGTGGGAGTTGGCAAATATTGGCAAGGACGAGTTTGGAGATAGTGTTCTCTGTAGTACATCCACAGTGTTAAGGTTCATTTAATATTACTCTTAATTTCAACTTACCTATTATTATATGAAATTGACTAGATTTGTTTGATTAAATAAAGAATTGTTGGATCAATTTTTTAGAGTGAAGTGTACATACGTTTCTTCTGGTGGGAATTAATGTTCTTGAGATTTAACACAATCGAAGCTATAGTGTTACGTTGATAACATTAAACTCTGGTTTACGGTTTCCATTCCCAGCGTAAAAAAATTGAGTATTTTTAACACTCAATAAATAGCGCAGATAAATCTTAAGTATCAAGCCTTGGGGGGGGGGGGGGGGGGACAAAAACAACGTGAAACAAAAAGATTGATAACGAGGTAATGGGCCGGGCTTAAATATTCAAGCCGGGCACATTGTTTTTAGTTATGCTATTTTTTCAAAAATCTTACCTACCTATATGAGGTTTTGTTTGAATTGGAACTGTTGATTGGAACTTGATACAATTCAATGATCTTGTTGGTTCATGCCTGCAGAACATTCATGAGATTGCCAGAAAAGGTCTAACTAAACAGTAGTTCCCACAAAACGAGCCGTAAAATAGAAAATTATTTACACAGCTACATGAATCTTACCTACGGCTGTTCGTATGTTAGGACACATTTACATTTTCCATTTTATTTTGGAGATCTCTAGCCGAAATAATTGTAATCTATACGGAAAGCAACAGAAGCTAAGAGTAATTATGTTGATACCTAATTTGAAGGTTTTCACGAAAATCGCTGTAATAGCAACCCTAGTAAGAAATTATACGAATAATATATGAGATACGATTTCATGTATTATCGTAGACCATCACATTTGGTATAGTACTTTCATTGGCCCATATGGGTTAGGTACTTTATACAAATTCATGAAGTTCATAATAACAGTCCTGCTTTTATCTTTACGTACCTACATTTAGCAGTTAGGTACCTACTCTTGACAGTAAAAGAAATCAATACCTATAGTATATTATACACTGCATTAATTAATTGATTTAGGGTTCAGGAAGAACGCAGACCGATTAATTTTTTTAATAATTTGTTTTTTGCCTGCTCATGTGGTTTTTTATCTCCTTGCTCAAATTTGATCGGTTTAAAATACTATATTGACCCTAAGGGAGTTTTTTCGAAAATACATGAGACTAGAGCTGTTGGTGTAAATTGCAAGCCTTAGATGAGAGCCCTCCAAGAGAATTCTCCGGAAGTGGGGGCCTTCCTTTGAGCTGGAGTACCCTGCCTGAGCTCCCTTAGCATTTCTCTGTGGTATATCTATGGATTGATTGAGGGGGTTGGACTGCTTGCGCCAGCCTAGAAACTACGATAGTAATACTAGTACCTCGTCATAACTAAGTTGTTTGCAAAGACTTACTGGTGGTTCCTGGTGGCTGGGAGTATTATAACATCGGATGCGCGTAACATTAAGCAGACCCCACTGTGATCATGGAAGTTGATGTCTGGGTGTATCATGGGTGAATCATGCTGTAAGAGCAAGTAATATCAGTCGTAGAACTTAAAATCAAGGATTGCTATTGATGAGTGGATGGTGTGACGATGGAAATCTCCATGCGTTAGCAGTAAAATAGCCAGAAGAAGGTTTGCCTGAACGCTTCAGAAAAATTAATCAGTCTGCGTTCTCCTTCAACCCTAAACCAACCACCTGACGCAGGGACCCTCGCATAAAACAGCAATGGCGTCTGGTAATTTTAATAAAACTAGATTAAACAATAGGTAATTCGTCATTATAAAAAGAAGTGTGAAGCGTAATTAACTCCTACTTCTGGAATCAAGGGATTTCATTCGGAACATCTGGTGGTTACTAAGTATAGAGCACTGCCCACCTTCATGCCCCAGTTCCCATATTTTTTTCAAATTTCCTCTTTAAGAGTAAAATGCATTTACCTAAAACCACATTTTCGAATTTATTGTAAATATCCTTTTCAAACTGAAAAGAGGTCGAAACCAGCACTTCAAATTGAGGAGACAGCAACAGCAATCAATTTTGGTTTATTATTTTCAATAATGAACCTTTAGAATCGAGCATGAAAAAAAAAATTTTTAACCTCCCCTCGAAATTTGATGGTTTCTGTCCGTACGCCGTACGCCGTACACCGTACTGTAAACCGGAACTAGTTAAATTTGGTTTGTAGGTCCCATAATTGGCGTTTATTTCGTCCGCGATGCTCGGCGTTACTGTCAGTCATCTCTAAAGGGTGAAAAATAGGGGGTTGAAATTTTCAGAACGCCGTAGCTCAAAAACTTTCACTAGAAGGGTATGGTTTTTTTACGTTTTTAAATTGATCTCGAACTAAAAACCACCCGGAGCATTGTACGTCCAGCCGTTCGATTGCACTAAAAAGCTTCGTCAACATGATCGTGAATGAAACGATATAAATTCGGCCCAGATGTTACTAGGGAACACCTGACTATAATCATGCATGGTTGCATGAAATCGAGTTGGTTGTTCTGTAATATCATTTGAAGGGTCGTGGTTATTTTGGATATTGTTAGTACTTTTGTAACTTCAACAAACGTTATACTTCATGAATAAAACTAATAATTAATTATTGAATTATTTATTGACTCCCGCGTATTTTAATGAAGTTGTAGTTCCCGGGCCGGCTCTAGTACTCGATTTAGGGCTTTTCTGGGGAACACGAGTGTTGGTTTTGACCAAGGAAAACAGTGATCTACGCAGAAGGGGCATCTACGAGTAGATACAGGTAAATAATATACCGTTGTGTAATAATCTGCAGCTTTTTTTCTTGTTTTTGATATTTGATTGCCTTGCCAAGATATATGGTGGACGTATGAAAATGTTGTACCGATACTGTCCCTCATAAAGGAGGTGCGCAAGCATTATGTTTTTCGCGTTTAGGTTTGCTTTGCTGGCATGAAACGGAAGCGGAATCCTTTAACGCAGTGGGCCAGTTGTAGGTAACCCGTATTGCGTCCACGGAGCTGTCAGAGCGCTCTGAACGCACCCCTGTACACAGGGCCTGTGGTCTCGTTAAACAGCGTTCTCTGTAGATAACCGCGGTAATCGTGTGGAACTCAACCCTGCGGATAACTAGCAGTTCACCATTGATAATCCGGCAGATATGGGACCGACAGGTTGTCGGATTATCGGAAATTCCGGACTACTGAGAGTTCTGTTTGAACAGTGACAATGGCAGTGGCGGTCGTACAGAGAGAGAGAGAGAGAGAGAGAGAGAGAGAGATAGAGAGATATTTTTATTTGCCGTCTCAAAACAAATTGTATGACAATGGTCAAAAAATTGTCTACATTTTAGGTAGGCGTCACACAATTTACCGTTAGATTGGGTAACATCAACCAGATCAGGGTACTAGGGAGAGTGAAAATGAAAGGGGCTGCAGCAGCCCCGCCCCGGGCCCACCCACCACGGCGGCTCCCAGGGCCACCTGCCCATTACAATACAGGGCAGGAAAACCAAAAGTTCCATATTTTCATACGTACAACAAAATATTTATTCAGCATCGAATACCAATAATACTTAAAGGCCTTATTACATAACTGCGATGTAAATTAATATACAGTGTTAATGTACTATTCTATAGTAGGTAATGTATTTTGAAAGAAAAATACTGTAAAATAACTCACCAAAATGTATGAAGAATATTAAGCTCTTTCTCCTCCCATTCCTTGAGCGATCTTGTCGGAGCCGAACGTGTCGAATTGGGCTACACTATAAATACGAAAAATATCACATTTATTATTTTATATCAGTATAATTTATCGAATAAGTATATATACGTATGCATACAGTAATTATATAATATGAGGAGTACATATATTATTATAGTCGATTAGGGAATGTGACACCCCATTGAAATCAATATATAATTTTCATCGGGTATAATATTTTAAATCGATTTTTTCTTCGTATTGATCGGAAAACATCACATATTTAAACTTGATAGGTAGACCCGAAGAAGCTATTTAGCCCATGGTAGAACTTCAGCAGTTTTCCCAAGTTTGAGTTGCAAGACTTTCAACCTTCCAGCGGTCCTACTCTAACAAAAGCATGTTAAGCGTGTAAAGGAATTACATCGAGCTTCATCAAGTTGGGCCAACAGAGGTTTTTCATCGTAGAAAACTTGAATAATAAAGTGACGCTAAATTGGTGAAAGAGTGTTTTCCCAAGAGGAGCGGCGGCTGCAAAATGAGTTTGGAGATATTTCCCTCTCATTTGAGTGCGGTTATCTTGGCGTTGCCAACCCTTCACCCTCGCCAAGTGATTTACCAGCGCTTCGGCCTATTCTCGCATTTTCATTTTTCATTGCGGCAGTTTTGGTGGTAATTTTGAGCGTTACCTTCTGGAGGGCGGAACAGTAATTTAGAGTTTTAAATTCGCCTAACTTCGAGTCGGTCAGCGCTTTACTTTATTCAACAAACCACATTTTAAGACCATCCACGATTTCAATACAAGGTGGTCCAAAATGAGTGAGTGAATGAAAGAAAGCGATTTACTGGGGAAATAATAAATCACCGTTTCCGTTTCCTGTTTAGCATTGATGGTTACTCGTGGGCCTAAAACTTCGCTGTTTTCCATTTTAAAGAGAGAATTAACGACGGTTTATTTGGTTTTCAACTGTCACCGTGATCTCAGACTGCGAAGCTAATCTACTCGCCTCAATTTGGATGTCTGGTAAAATGTTACTTTCAGCTGGTTTTACAACGTTATGTTGCTTCTTATGTAGTTTGTATCCTCATTGTTATAATTGACGCGGTTCCGGAAGTGATTAGGGATGTGGCGTTCAGCACTGAACGGATCCGAACTGAGCGGTTCTTTCAATTGAACTTATCCCAACTGACGGATGACCAAGGAGTTGACGTTCTCGCTGAACGGGCGTTCCTAACTCCTCAAAATTTCAGAACTCCATCCGACACTCCTACCAGTTCGTCAGTTATCAACCCCTCCTTTCCTCGTTACCAGTCAAATCGTTCTTCCCATCGTTCACCTCTTCTCCACTCGCTGATCAGTGAAAAAAAAAATTACAGAAAAAAAAGTGAAAAAAGAAATTGGTGAAAAAAAGAAGATGTTTTTATAATTTCCTTAGAGATAGCTGTACTGGAAATTAAAGTCCCGTACTTGTAGATTCATCAGTCCCCTCCACGAAGTCAGCCTTTTCTGACGTGTGGCAAGGAACTGATTGGGGTCGGCAGGGACTTATGGGGTCAAGCCGGGACTTAATTAATCACAGTTCTGTTTGTCCATTTATTAATACTTCCAATATCATTACTATAGAAGGATTGTATTGAATTTATTGAAGTGTTGGCATGAGTGTTAAGGGCCTAAAATAATGTAATGGGATGACATGATGACAGGGGCGTTGCGTCCATAAGGCTACTTGGGCCGCTGCCCCGGCATCCAGAAACACAAAAAACTCCAAAAAAAATGCAAACCATTTGTTCAGTTGGCATTCGAATTTCACTCCGTATACTGTACCTAGCCTTTTTCACGAAGTTCAACAGCGACTCGACAGAGTTCTCTCTCTCTCTCTCCCAACCTATGTCTAGCATGGCTGCGGCCAAGACAAGTAACTCGGAAGACGAAGAAGAAGACAGAGTTCTCTGGCTATGGATATTCGAGCATTTTATCGGAATATAGCTACACTAATCGATGTCTTGCAATCGAAATCGAAACCTACGCTTCTGAAACTAACAGGTCCTGGGACCTGGTGTAGCCATGGTACCAGAGAAAAGTAGCCCGTCCGCGCAAGCTCAGTCGAGTAAAAATTTGGTTAGCCACGCCCCTTTTGGGCCCGAGGCCCACATTTCCATCCAAAAATCGTTTTGTTCACAATCGATTGGATTGTTTCAATTCATGTTGTTATATCCATACGAGATGCTTGTCCTATCTGTCCTCCCCTAAAAATTCTTATCACTTTCGCTGTTCTGTTCCTATGTTGAGTTTTCAATTTTCTGCTTACGTTTCGAATTTTGTATGTTCCCATTCGAGTTCCCAGGACAGATTTGGATTTGCGATAATTAACCCTTCGGAAGGAACATCTTTCTTTTGACGGTTAGTGGGAACGTCGGTATGTGATACCGACGACCTTTTGATCGATTAGAAGGAACATCGGTATGTGATACCGACAACATTTTACAAATAAGCAACTTACCGTGGGAAAAAACGGCGCGAAAATTCCTCCGACGTTCTAACCGCCCTTGCCGGTACCTGACTGAAGATGTCAGAGGGACCCAGCGTCCCAGCCGCCTCCGTCTTCCCCTCGCACCGCCACCACTCAAAATAGGAACCATAGCGGTATGTGATACCGATGTTCCTTCCGGAGGGCTAAGTGCGTTGTGTCCTGTCTGTGGTCTTGTGGATTGATCGACGTCAACATACACAGATAAGTACCTAGCTTCTAGTCTGATTCTCCATCCAAGTAGGTACTGGCCGCCGGGTCATTACTTCGTTGTATTTTAGTCTAGTTCGTTGTTTTTAGTTGTTGTTTAGTTTATTTTTTCTGTATTTTTGTACCACATGAATTCGGTGGCTAACTTACAGTCGAAGTTTTCGACGTTTTCCTACGAGGATAGAGTGATGATTAAAAGTTTAGGAAGAGATAGGCCTTTGCTGAGTATTAGTATGAAGCTATAGAACTTTTAGCTTCTGGTAATCCCGGGTACTGGTCAGAACTATTGTGAACACAGTGCTTACATTCTGACTTGCTAAGAGCTTCGGTTGATTAAAATCCACCCATTTCTCATAAGAAGACTCCACTGTTGGAAAACATTTACAGGTATTTTGTAGAAAAAGCTGTTAATTTGTGTTCCGGTTTGGTGGCCCACCATTTTCAGAGCCCACGCACCGCTACTGCATGATGAAGCCCCCGCCTTGGACGTCAGTCCCTGGCGTTTTCTATTTTTAATTATTATTTTAATAATCGAGGGATTTAAGCGAGCTGATGATCTCATTTCATTAGAAATGCATCGAAAAGTCGTATGAATTTTTCTGAGGGTTAAAATAAGAATTTCTATAAATTGTAAAAAATCTCGCCTCGAATATGACGTTTTCCTGAAATTGACCCGAATATCGAGGTGTTATCGTTAAAATTCGAACAAAGTTGGATGATGAAAATGTTCGTTGAAACCAGATGAAAACCATGTTTCGGGAAAACCTGACTGCGGTGTGGAGGAAGGGATTTACTATGTACGCAGTCCCGTAGATTTGTTAAGTAAATGTACGTTATTTCCTCTGACCAGTCAAAATTTCCTCATCAGTTTTAACAAAAACGATTTCGCGTGAAAAACAATTCAAGGGGAAAAGCAGCCAATTCTAGAACCACCATTGTGCGTACGAGAGGACCAACTACATACGGTCTAGTGTCCACAATATGGAATAGCTCATATTATGAGCTGCACACAGCAGTGAACATCACATCCCCCCGCCAAGGATGAATTGAATCCCGATTCGATCCGTTGAATTTACTGAAATGATTTACCGTATAGCCGGCTCACAAAGGCCAAATCTACCGATAGGATTTGAAATTACTGGAGAGAAATCGTTGAATATTAATGAGAGCATTACGTCAATGGCACTGCGAGGACAGTTCGTAGAAAGAAAGAAAAAAAAAACATATCGATGGGATGAAACATACGTAGTAGGATTCTATTACTAAGTTTTCCTTATAATGGGGAATTTTCGTCTGTTACAAATTCTCTTTTTCTTGGCCAAATTCAGTTCATTAACGGTATTTACCACATAAGGAGGTGTTCGTATCGGAAAGTATGGGCAGAAAACGAGCGTGAAATTTGAATTTCTGAGTTACCGTTAGAAATGACGTATGTGGTAAATCGCAGAGTAGTTCATCAGATCCCGCTTGGAGCGCTATTGCACACTACGATGTATAGAACAACAGTGAATTGATTGGTAGAAATAAATTTATAAATAAATTTGAAAAACATGTCCTCAAAGTCAAACCGAGAGTAGATTCACGAAAAGTCACAGCAAAGGTTCTTGAAGGTTGTCAAGAAGGTTTGCCATTTCTAGTGTTAGGTTGTTGGCAGCATTGAGAATCTCTCCTAAGCTTCCTTCCACCTCCTTGGGCCAACAGCCAATCAGATGTCAATTGACCTGGTACGCCATTTTTTCTCGCATTTTTACTTTTAATCACCCTCATTTAAAAAATAGCTATTATTTCTCAAAACGGGCTTCAAAATACCTTTTTTCCGAGAGTTCTGAATATTTGTTTCAAAACATTTTTTTCGACGAAATCCCTAATTACTGATGTTAGTGAGGCTCTTCGAGTCGTGTGACATTGGCGGGTCCACGCTACAAGCAGCAATTTTGGGTATTTTGACTGTGTACTCCTTAGTTCTTCAGACTTCATTGTATAGTTTTTGATGTCAGGTGCCGTCTGTTAGAAAAATATGTGTTTGATATAGTTTTTCTTATTTTCCAGCATGCTGAATCGAATGGAACAACTTTCAAAGCTCTATCAATTATACTTAAAGCGATAAATATTAAATTTAGCCATAAAACGAGCAATAGCTGTTATTGAGCGTGGTACATAGGGAGAGTTGAATAATATTTGGACCTATTTTGAAAATTGGGTGAGGCAGCTGGTTCAGCAGACCCACTAGTCAAATTGGAATGGAGTTGTCCATAGTTAATCTGTTACAAGTCTTTCGGAAAGGATTGGGTGTGGGGCTGGCAGTTACAAGAACAAATAGGTACGGTAATTAACGATCCAATCCTGTTATATATAATTCATGTGTATGTGTGCGTGGCTGGGCCAAAAATCTGAACGGATTTTTATGAGTGTGCTCTCATTGTGGCCAGCGAGTTCCGGGCCAGGTTTTATGCCGTTTCATTCGCGATCATGTTGACGAAGATTTTCAGTTCAAACTTCAGGTCCTACGGCTGTGTCCCTCATTCCGTGGCGAATCGCGTGCAGTGGCCGGACCAGTGTCCCATGTGGCAAAAGCAGACCGTACGAATGTTTTTTTGCTGTTCTTGTCATATTATTTTTCTCCAAGTGACAGAGGGTCCCCGGTGTTGATTTTTCATACATCCATTCTCTAGGGGCCCCTGAGGACCAAATTTCAACCCTGGGAACCATCAGCTGCCGGAGTTATGGAAGTTTGAAAGTCGATATTTTTCAAGTTTTTCTAGTTGCTGTTATCCCAGTTGTCGTTCTTTGACAGGGCTACAGCCTCACAGACAATAACGGATCGAGCTGAAATTTTGCACGCACATATATGTTATGCTCCATTGTACATTTTGTCCCCCACCCCCTCAAATTTGAAACTTTTAGGTATAAGTAGGTAGTTGCTGGGGAAAATTGCATCACATGCATAATAAATCGAGCTAAAACGTTGCACACACATTTATTATGCTCCAAAGAAGTGATTGTGCATTCCCCCTCCCACCATAATTTTGAAAAATTTAGGTAATTACACTGCTTAGGTAATTACACATTTTGAAAATTTTCTGTAATCACACATAATTACCAATTCGAGTAGGCAGTATAGCTTCCTCACTTGAATCACATGAACGTATAGAATAGTTGGGTAGGTTCATTTTGAAACGGGGCCATCTGCGATCCAACCCACGTGTACCCTCAAAATTTCAGCTCTCTACGACTATTTTTCGCGTAGTTACAAGGAAATAGTCAACAATTCATGTTCGCGCATGCGCAGACGAAAGGTGCGTTACGAATCCGATGAAATTCATTTGGAACTATGAAAGTATTATTCCTGATCGACCCTTTAAGTTTGATTTCATTTCAACGATATTTAAGATAGCTATTTCACGTTTGCGCATGCGCAGATGAAAGTTACTGCACTTTTTCAATGATTTTAGTATGGGACCATCTGTGACCCAGCCCGAACCTACCCTCAAAATTTCAGCCCATTTCGACCACTATTTCGGGTAGTTAAAGGAGTTACAAGGAATTTACCACAGACAGACGAGGAACCAAAAATGTTCATGTCTGAAACTTAAAATGCGAGTGAAAAAAACTCGTACGAATACAGAGCTTCCCTACCTTCGATAGTGTGGAAGCAAAATGTTCACTTCATCAATCAAAATGCAGAAAGATGTGATTTCCCCCCCCCCCCCCCCCCCCCTCACCATTACAACCCTATTGTAAAAATTTACCCGCCAAAAAGTAAGTAGGTACTAAGTAGGTAGTACTGAGTAAGAACTAAGTACTAAGTAGGTAGTACTGAGTGGGTACTAAGTAGGCAGGCAAAAAGCCTCGCCAAACAGCGTTGAAGGAAATTTATAGGTTTGTGGGGAAGGAACAGGTTTCTGTACTCACGTCCAACACAGGGGAAGGAACAGGTTTCTGTAATACGCGCGTCCAAGAGCGAAGTGCGAAGCACGGAGCATGCTACTTTGGCGGGCAAAATGGGTAGATACCAATCATTTTTGCGGCTGAGGAGTTTTTGTTGGCGGGTAAATTTTCACAGCGGGGTTGTTTTTGGAGTAAAAATAAACAGAGCCCTTCAACCCCCTCCCCTCCCTTCACCTCTCCGTGTGTATGTTTTACTTTGAAAATATCCGTGGTTTCCGCCGGTACACCAACAACACCTGGGGGCCTGTTCACTAAACCAAAGAGACATCTTTTGGTTTATTATTCTGTGAATAATACACCTATGTATTCGCTCAGCAAAAAATTTTTATAATACCCCCACAAAAAATTTTCTTTTCCGTTTCGAGGTGCGTAGATTCCGTCCGCCGTATCACGTGTACCGGCTTCATTTTCGGTCTAAAAATTTCGTTCTTTTGCACACATGCTCCATTTAGGCCCTAGTT
The DNA here is from genome assembly GCA_954871275.1 of Leptopterna dolabrata. Taxonomy (NCBI): domain Eukaryota; kingdom Metazoa; phylum Arthropoda; class Insecta; order Hemiptera; family Miridae; genus Leptopterna; species Leptopterna dolabrata. The sequence goes on from OX940976.1 coordinate 22,085,296, forward strand.
GTGTCCCGAAACTTTGGAGCCCGATCGGAATATACCCAAGGGTGTTATGAGTGAAAATGTGTATAAAAGAAGGTACTTTTTGTGTTCTAGTAACATGTTAGTAGAGCGTTTGAGGTATCGTTTTCCATGTTTTTGGAACGAGAAGACCGATTTTGACCAGAGAGTGGAAAATTGAGGTTCTAAAGAAGTTCCAGCCTTAAATTTATGTTAAATGTCGGTCTAAAATCGTTGTTTTTCCGCACATAATTCGGGTCCCCATTTGGGAACACATTTGGCTCCTAGTTGTCCTCCGAAGCACGACAGCCCGATCGGCATACACCCAGGGGTGATATGGAAGAAAAATGAGTGTAAAAAATAGGGTTTTCGAGGGATTTTTGAGGTTTTAGTGAACATGAGCTTGTGAGGTATCGTTTTCCATGTTTTGTTACGGCGAGAAGACCGAATATTTGGTTGATTTTGACCGAAGAGTGAAGAATTGAGGTTTTAACGAGGGTTAAGCTCCCGAAATACATTTTTTATGAGTCAAAAACATGGGAAATTGTCTGAAAATCACCATACATTTGTATAATAACGCTAGAGGTTGTATGAACAGGTAAATCAAGACAATTAAATGGTACTATCAATGATCAAAAATAATCTGTTGAAAGGAAAAGCCGAGCCTAATACGTGTTTTTGGAGGCCAAAACTGGTGGAACCATCAAAAATAGCCATTTCAATAATTGCACACGAAAGAAGCAATAAATGAACAGCCATCATTTCTGTAGGTTTGTCCAGTGGAATAATAAACCCATGTGACAAGGACTTTGCAGCGTTTTTCCGGTCCGACTCTCTCTTTTGGCTGAAGAGATTTGTATAGTATCCATGACTGGGTTATTCGGTAACTTCTAAAAGAGACAGTTGGCGGTCATCTTGGCATTTTCGATCTCTTTCAGAGAGACACCTAATTAGGTGTCTTCTCGAAAGAGAGAGTCCCTTTATCATTTCTCGTTTGTTTGATATTGATCGTGTATCCTTTGTTCAACGGCTACCACATATCGGTCATTTTGATGTATTTTGATCTAAGATCGGTCATTTTCTTCTCTTAAAGGTAAGCTGATTGTTCATTAAAGATTAGGTATGCATATTATGGGTTCATGAGTAAAAAATCAGTCATGCAGCATGACTTAATGAGCGAATTTTCAAAGAAATATTCGAATTAATGGCTATGGTTTTGAATAAAGGAAAACTTCGGTCTAAAATTTGGTTTTCTATGTATATTCTCTTCGTATTTATTTTAATTTGTACGTTTTGTCCATCCTGATTCTACCGTTTGTTTATTACGTAATTGTACTAAGTGCTTATTTATTTGATCGCTGTGGGTAAATTCAAGGAGTTGTACTAATCGTTTGCCTCCCCCTTTTTTGCTTCGAACTCTCGTCTTCAATTAATACTTCTCACATTTTTCAATCTGACCACTCTAAGGGGGTGGGGGTAAGAGTTTAAAGATTATCCTAGTTTTGGGTAATTTTTGCGCACTTTAAATGCTCTAATTTAAGAACGGATTTAGATATCTAAAATCCGATTTCACTATCGTGTTCAGCGTGCAAAAACCTTTAAAATGAGGGGTCACTTGTTAGAAAATAACATTTTGGGGATTTTTGGGTAATTTTTGCGCACTTTAAATGCTCTAATTTGAGAACGGATCAAGATATCTAAAATCCGATTCCACCATCGTGTTCAGCGTGCAAAAACCTTTAAAATGAGGGGTCACTTGTTGGAAAATAACATTTTGGGGATTTTTGGGTAATTTTTGCGCACTTTAAATGCTCTAATTTGAGAACGGATCAAGATATCTAAAATCCGATTCCACCATCGTGTTCAGCGTGCAAAAACCTTTAAAATGAGGGGTCACTTGTTAGAAAATAACATTTTGGGGATTTTTAGGTAATTTTTGCGCACTTTAAATGCTCTAATTTGAGAACGGATCAAGATATCTAAAATCCGATTCCACCATCGTGTTCAGCGTGCAAAAACCTTTAAAATGAGGGGTCACTTGTTGGAAAATAACATTTTGGGGATTTTTGGGTAATTTTTGCGCACTTTAAATGCGCCAAAACCCTCCTTAGAGTAGGCCAATTTCGCCCATCTTCGAACTTAGCCTTTCGATTGCCAAGATAGATTTTTTGTGCAAATTTGAGCTGTTTATCTCAATTCTATCGAGAGTTATCATCTGGAGTGACACATATATAAATAAATATATATATAAATATATATATATATATATATACATATAAAAAAGTGTTAAATTTCAGGAATCGTTTTAGAATGGTCTGAAACGGATTTCTATGAAGAAAATTTCCAAAAATTTATATTATTTAAATTTCGAAGCCATTGCAATAGCTTCATTTTCTTTGAAAATTCGCTAAAACGTCTAATTAGGTGTATGGGTTGAGTGCTATTCAGTAAAATAGACGAACCTGGGAGACGCTGGAAGAGACTGTCTCCCGGGGGAGACTCTCTCCCAGGAGATTTTGAAAATGGATTATCTATTTTCACTATCTCTTTTAGTGAGTAGGCCCCCTGAACGATCTGCTGAACGGTCGTTTTCTCCTCGCAGTTCCCAGTTTGAGCAGTTCTTAAAAAGAGCACGTCCCAGTCCCCCATCAGAGTTACCTGCATAGATAACCCATTCATTGATGAGGTTGATGGGTGCTTTATAAGGGCGCCTTCTCTAAATTTCCGAAGGCTGAGTTTGTTGTCAGAATTTGTAAGGGCAGAGTTTGTAGGGGTTCACTTCCTCTGGATTTACATGCGAGGTGGTTGGTTGAGGCGAAGGAAGGTGGGTGAGCTGGGCGGTGGTTAGAAGATTGACGGTGGGAGAGGGTGGAGTGGTGGGGTTTGCTACGTAAGGGATTTTCGAGGTGCACTTAGTCAGGACCTTGCGCACTTGGGGGGGGGTCTCACCGCAAACCGCCGCGGCACCGGAGATTATTAATGTCCTCTTGGGGGGGAGACACCAGTCAAATAAATGCAGGGCATTTGCGTGATTAATTCGTGAATAAAATGAGTCCGCCGTTCCCCACTCGGCCGTCGCAGCGCCTTTCGCGCTCGTAACACTAAGTAATCACCGCCGGGGCCTGCAGATCGATAGGATTGTGCGTTAAGGGATGGTGTAGTGAGGGGATGGGGGAAGGGTTGCTGCTGCTGATACTGCGGTAAAGGGGGGCTGCACGCACCTGCTCTCAAGATTTGTGGGCCGTGGCCGGGCAGCGGCTAAGTAAATCCAGCGATGGTTGTGCGGGGAGGGGGGGGGGGGGGGGCATAAATCAACGACGTCGCTGCGGGGATGAACGAGGCGAAAGCCAGAAAGAATACATAAACCGAGAATAAATATTAAAAGGGAAAAATAACAACAAAACCCGTAGGCAAAGAGAGCGGGTTTTGCCGGTCTCGGTAAAAGCAAATCCAAACAGCCCTTACGAGGGAAAAATACTTGGATTTCCGCTGCAGTTTTCCAGGAGCTCACATTATCATATGAAAAGCGGTTCGTTTGCGTGAGTGAACCTTGCGGGGACGGAATGAACGAGGGAAATTCTGTGGGGGGGGGGGGGGGGGGACGAACATTTTCGGCGACAAAAGAGGTGAAAGGGATTTGGGGAGTTGGGCGGAAACAAACGTAGGGGGTCAAGTCTAACGGGTTTTGGTGGGTAACCGAAGGAGACAAGGTGCGGCCATGTGGGGGCGGTGGAGGGATGATTAGTTGGAAGGGGGCGATGGGAAGGTGCTGACGATAGAAGGGACAATGTGGGCGGATTCTGTGATGACGAAGGCCGTAGGGTGGTGAGTAAGTGTCGTTGAGAGGGGCGGTAGCTGAGTGATCATTGTGACGGTGACAGTGTGGAGGTGGAAGGTGAAAGGTAGATGTGATAGGTACATCAGGCGGGGGGGGGGATGTTGATAAGGTGAGGATGAACATGAAGGGGGGCGATGTGATGATGCAGGTGAAGGGGGCCGTACGATGGGTGGGTAAGTAAAATTGGATGGGGGCGACAGTGGAGAAGTGATGGGGGGGGGGGGGGAGTCAGACAGTGATAATCGCGAGCACGACAGTGTGCTGATGATGGATGGATCGATGTGGGAGGCGATGAAATGTTTGTAGTTGAATGAAAAGGATCCTTTGGAGGAGGGGTGGGGGAGGACACATACTAAAGTTGTTCGAATGGAGGGGGCGATACTCGAGTTGTTAGATTGGTGGTGGGGGGGGGGGGGGATTATGGTGTTAGAATGGTGGGGGGTTAAATACTTAAGTCGTTAGACGGGTTAGTAAAGTTGTTAGAATGGAGGGGGCAATACTTGAGTTTTTAGAATGGAGGGGGCAATACTCGAGTTGTTAGACCGGGGGGGGGGGGGGATACTTGAAGTTTTAGAATGGGGGGGGGGGATGTTAATACTTGAGTTGTTAGACATGGGGGAGTACTAAAGTTGTTAAAATGGAGGGGGCAATACTAGAGTTGTTAGAATGGAGGGGGAAATACTAGAGTTGTCAGAATGGGGGGGGGGGGATACATGAAGTGTTAGAATGGGAGGGGGGTTAATGCTTAAGTTGTTAGACATTGGGGGGAATACTAAAGTTGTTAAAATGGAGGGGGCAATACTAGAGTTGTTAGAACGGAGGGGGCTAGGGATGTCCGATACTTTGAAAGTATCGAGATATATATCGTATCGATACATCAAAAAGTATCGATATGATACTTTCAAGAAGTATCGATATTTTGAAGTATCGATACTTTTCGATACTTTTTCAAAAATGGGTGGAAATGTCGTTTTTATTCTCTCTTTGTCAGCGTGACAATGAATTTATATCACATCCCACGTTTTTACATAAGATAAAATACTATCATCAGCCTATCGAAGAATTATTTCAGGATAATATTATAAAAAACCACAGTCATGCAGCATGGCTATAAGAGCGAATTTTCGAAGAAATAACCACGTTCCTTAATCTTCAAAGTGCTCCAGTTTGAGAACGGAATGAGATATCGCAATTCTGATTTCACCATCGTGTTCAGCGTACAAAAACCTTTAAAATGAGGGGTCACTTGTTAGAAAATAACATTTTGGGGATTTTTGGGTAATTTTTGCGCACTTTAAATGCTCTAATTTGAGAACGGATCAAGATATCTAAAATCCGATTCCACCATCGTGTTCAGCGTGCAAAAACCTTTATAATGAGGGGTCACTTGTTGGAAAATAACATTTTGGGGATTTTTGGGTAATTTTTGCGCACTTTAAATGCGCCAAAACCCTCCTTAGAGTAGGCCAATTTCGCCCATCTTCGAACTTAGCCTTTCGATTGCCAAGATAGATTTTTTGTGCAAATTTGAGCTGTTTATCTCAATTCTATCGAGAGTTATCGTCTGGAGTGACACATATATATATATATAAGTTATAGCGCCCGACCGACACTTACTGCTGACGCAGTCATGATAGACGATATAACCCCTGCGAGCAAGCTCGAACCTTCAGTTCTCGGCTCGCTGCTGTACGATCAACCCTGTGTTCCGTGTTCCCCGTAATTTTACCGCTACGAAGTCTTCCGTGTATTTTCCGAAATAAAGAACACTTGTAAATTCCCAGTTCGTGCTTTTTAAAAAGTCAACTCCCAAGGAACCTACTATAACTGACGCAGTCACTGGAGGACATTTGGAGACACAATTTCGACACTCAGAAATTATATTCGCGACCGACCATCGTCTCCGCGGAAATTTCGTCGAAGCCTTCAAGTGCCCGGGAGTTCGTCAACCGAACTGTGATAAGTGAAAGTGCATCGGAATTACAATCGGATAAAGTGCATCGGCTCTCCACTTCGCCGATCACGCAGACTTCAGGGAATATCGGATTACCATACCAGGTATACTATCTCAGCAGCTTGCCAAGAACTCCTAGGATTCTATAGGTAATCTTGACCCATATAGTTCCTAGTACTGACCAAGCCCGGTCATTTCACAAAATCTTCATTCCAGTCGTTGACTAGTGAAGTCAGACACGCCCGTCTGAAAAGACTTCGATCCAATCTGCCCTGATTACCGAAGCCAGGCATCCCCCGCCTGTAAATTTAAGAAACCTCAAAATTAAATAATTAAATTCAATTATCAAACCCATGAGTGGTTAGTAGCTTCCAAGAGAAGTCCTTCTAGAATTAAAACAAAACAAACAAATAAAATAAAAAAATAAAAAATAAAAATCATCGGAAGGGACGCAGTCTGCTCGCTTCAGTCACACTTCGTAGAATCTTATCAACACCTCTCCAGTTACAACATCCGACGCCCTTTAAATCATCTCGAAGCAGATCCAACGAACCTCTCAATTGACGAATCTCTGAACTTAACTGCATAACATATTTATTTATCTTTTCAGCTTTCATAATTGTTTCCTATTTTGTCATATTTTCTGTCATATTTCTGTCATATTTTGTCACATTATCTGTCGCCACATTTTACAACCTACCTATAGTATTGTACAAGGCTGTCCAAAATTCCCAAAACTACGAAATCATCGTCTCGTTCGAGGTCCGATCCTTATATTGATTGGATTAGAACACTCCGTTGGTCCAGATTAGACAGCACCGAAATGGAAGGTTCATCAGAAACCCACCAAGGAACAAGCGCGGGAAACGAACAAAATTCCGTAGGAACCCCGATTACGAGTAGGCAAAATTTCAATCTCCCTTTAAGAAGCCAAAATTCTATGCCCTTTCCAACATTAAAGGAATCACATTTCGCATTGCTCCCAGACTTTAACGCCACCGATCCCCTTATCCTTACCAGATTTATAACGGTATGCGATAAACTTTTCAACCATTTCTTCGACCCCACAAACCAAAATACCCTACAAAACGATTTGTTATTCGAGGGCATCCTATCAAGAATCAAAGGCGATCCAGCGAAACGCGTTTTCGCTGCCGACCCTCACAACTGGGCGGAGTTACGCTCCGTCTTACTGGAGTCGTACGGAGATCGCAGGGACAAGTTCACTCTTACAGCGGAACTAGCCCGTCTCAGGCAGAAACAGACTGAAAGTTGCTTTGAATTTTATTCTCGATTAGAGGCAATTTTAAACAGTACCATCGCCTCCTTGCAGAAGGAACAAAGTTCGCAAGAACTTGTTGACTTCGTGCAGGGCTTAGCCCTTCGAGTGTTTGTAACGGGACTGGATGATTCAGTAGGATCTCTGATCCGAGCAAGGAACCCAGCAACCCTAGCAGAATGCATGGCGATTTTGACAAACGAGTTTCAGTTTAGAACTAAACCCAAATTAGCCCCGCCACAAAAAACCGGCCCCGCCACTCCTCAATTCCGTCCCTCTGGCCCGAATAACAATTACCGACCTTCATCAACACCCTACAACCAGCCCTTCAGGCATTACCAAAATTTTCATAGACCACCAGTTCACCACTCTTTCAACCAAAGACCCGCTACGCCAGGTCAGCAACCCCCCAAAAGACAATCGCTCCCAAATCGACCATGGTCCCACCAACTCTCACGCTCTTCCAGTCAGGATCACTCAAAGAGCAACCTTCACAATGTAGAAATGCAGTGTGAAGACTCGGAAATTCGGCAACCCGAAACCCCTGAGTATTCGCCAAATTCAGGATATTTCGTTTATGACCCTTTCCTGCAAGCCCCGGTGTACTATGACCCCAACCTAATTCAAACATTTGAAAATTTATCAGTGGAGGACCAACCTCCAACTGAAGACGACCAGAACATCACACAGGACCATTTTTTAGGACAACCTCAGGACCCGTCAGAGGTCACCCAACAGTAATGTCAGCTCCCGCTCCAACCTTTTCGGCCCCCGCAACTGCTCCCAAATTAAATCCTATACCAATGTTAAAACCTGCCCCTAAATCAAAAGCTCCCATCGAAAAATTTGAACCAGAACACATCGAATTAAATCACATCGGCTACCAATTACCTTTCATAGTTTGCCCAAAAACTGGGATAAAATTCCTAATCGACACCGGATCAACTCGATCCTTCGTTCTCCCAAAAACAGCGCATAATTATTTCAAAAAGAAAATCCAACCGGCATCGGGTATAGTTAAGACAGCCCACGGCTCGTCCACAATAACGGAAATGACCCTGATGCCTTGTGGGGAAATTTTCAATGAAAAACATCTAAATCTCCCCTTCCGATTATTCAATTTCCATAGCCACTTCCAAGCACTATTGGGACTAGACAACTTACGGACACTAAATGCTTCCGTGGACCTGAAAAATAACTTGCTGCGTACACCAAACGTCAACTTACCCCTCTACTTTGCGAACGGATGTCTGTGCCCCGAGGAAAATACTGTGTCATTCCTAATCGATGCCAGGACTATTCAGCAGGTACAGGTAGAGGTTGGTAATGTCGAGAATGGCGAAGCTTTGATCGACTCTATCAATTTCCCTGGTTTGCAAATACCATCAGCCATAGTGAGGGTTAAGAACTCAAAAGCATTTGTACACGTCACGAACTCAGAAGAAAAACCTGTTAGGTTCCACTTGACTCACCCAATCCATGCAGAACCAATCCCTAAAGGACAGTTTAAAAATGAGGAACCCGAAAACAACCTTAACAACTATTGCGATACCGCCCCCTCCTGTAAGCAAAACCGTTGGATAGACTATTCGAAATTTAGACTAGACCACCTAAACCCCGAAGAGAACAAGGCTATTAGAAAATTGATTCATGACTATGCAGATCTTTTCCAAGAGAGTGAAGGTCCTTTGACTTTCACGAATGAGGTCAAACACCACATTCGTACAAAGGACGAAATTCCCATCTTTGTAAAACCGTACAGGTATCCCCACATTTATAAAGAAGAAGTGGCCAAACAAGTTGACAACCTACTTGCCCAGAAAATCATACGCCCTTCTAACTCTCCCTACAATGCGCCCCTTTGGATTGTACCAAAGAAAATGGACGCTTCAGGAAAAACCAAATATCGCATGGTCATTGATTTCCGAAAATTAAACGAAGCCACGATCTCAGATCGGTTTCCCCTACCTAACATATCCGAACTCCTCGACAAACTTGGCCGTTGCAATTACTTTTCGACCCTCGACCTCGCACAAGGTTTTCATCAAATCGAACTAGATGAGGACTCAATTCCCAAAACCGCTTTCTCCACTGACAACCAACATTACGAATACCTCAGAATGCCCTTTGGCTTGTGTAACGCCCCGGCTACATTCCAACGAATGATGAACAATTGTCTGAGGGGCTTGAATAATGAGATATGTCTGGTTTATCTCGACGATATCTTAATATTCTCGGCTAGTTTGCAAGAACACGTTGTTCGTCTGAGGAAAATTTTCGACCGTCTTCGACAGGCAAACCTGAAAATCCAGCCAGACAAGACGGAATTTCTGAAAAGGGAGTTAGCATATCTAGGTCACGTAGTAACCCCCGATGGAGTCAAACCAAACCCCGAGAAAATACGTGCGATCGAAAAATTCCCAATGCCTCGCACAAGAACCGAGATCAAAAGGTTCTTAGGGCTCATTGGCTACTACCGTAGGTTTATCAAGGGCTTTGCTGCTCTGACTAAACCCCTGACCTCCGCCTTGAAAAAGGATGGGAAAATAACATCCAAGTCCCCAGAATTCGAAAGAAGCTTCAAAACTTGTACCACGCTTCTTTGCAATGACCCAATATTAAAATACCCCGACTTTAACAAACAGTTCAGAGTGACTTGTGATGCAAGCGATTTTGCTACAGGCGCTGTCTTGAGCCAAGACTTTAACGGTTCTGATCTCCCAATTGCTTATACCAGCAAAACGCTCTCAGAGACAGAGAAAAAATATGCTACTAATGAAAAGGAACTTCTTGCAGTACTAAATGCCCTGAAGGCCTTCCGCCACTATCTGTACGGGCAGAAGTTCCTGTTATTCACTGACCACAAACCATTGCAATGGTTATTTGCAATGAAGGACCACAACTCCAAACTCTATCGATGGAGGTTGAAAATCAGTGATTTTAACTTCGAAATCCACTACCACCCTGGAAAGTCCAACTATGTAGCTGACGCTCTCTCTCGAATTGAGCTTAATCACCTGGAGTCAGATCCACCAGCCGCAAATCCCATGTCACCGATCAATATCGAGGAGTTGCTTGAGAGCATTCCAATGGAACTCCCCGAATTGCAACTGGACGCACTCCTCGCAGCCCCTAGTTCCCCCAGAACCGCAGAAAACGAAAATCGAGCCATTTCCGAAATACTGGCAACATTCTCGCGTTCTAGGCAAGCACTTGGAGGAAGCAATCAATCTCTAGATGTCCACGCCGACACTCAAGCTCCCTCTTTGACGGTCCCCGAACACACTACCACTAACATACCGCCCATGACAATCCCCGTAAGAGAAGGACCCGTTAACCAGGCCAAAAATCAGATAATATTCAAATTAGTGACCTCACTCCCACGGAAACCCTCAATAAAGCACCTTTTTAATTCCACCAAAACCCGAGTGACCGCAGAACTATCCCACTACCATCTGGACAAGGACATAGTCGAGTTCGTCAAGGAGTATGTCAGGCCCCAAGTTCGTTATGCGATCTACTTCCATGACGATCCAGACGATCGATTCTTCCAGAGATTTGCGGCCATAATGACTCGCACATTCAAGGAGTCAGAAATCCTCATGGCCAAATTTCCTAAATTATTGGAAGACATCGAGTCTGAAGAGGACGTCCAGGAACTCATAAAGTCCTATCATGTAGGTAAGACTAACCACCGAGGAATTCCTGAGACGTATGAACATCTTAAACGAAGCTATTTCTGGCCCAACCAGAAAGCGACCATTCAGAGCTTCATAAACCAATGCGACGTCTGCCTACGAACTAAGTACGACAGGCATCCCCTGAAAATCAAATATAACTTGACTCCCACGGCATCCCGGCCTTTCGAGACCCTGCACATTGACAAAATCACCATAGACCGAACAAAATTCTTGACCGTTTTCGACCCCTTTTCCAAATACGCCCAAATGTACATGGTACCGACTAATACTAGTCTCGACGTAGTTCGAGCCTTGCTCAAATATTTCTCGCACCATGGCATTCCCAAAAAACTCATTTCCGATAACGCGGCCGACCTAAACTCTTCCCTAGTCAAGGAATTATTAGCTAACCACAATATTGATGCTCACTTCATATCGAGCCAACACCCAGATTCGAATGGCCCTGTCGAACGATTCCACTCGACCGTAATTGAACATCTCCGGCTTCTGAACTGCCAAGAAGCATTCAAAAGAGACGATGTGGAAACCCGGGTACAGTATGCCTTGATCGCATACAACAATTCGATCCATTCTACAACGTCCCTGACCCCGTTCGAAATAATCCAAGGTCACATTTCAGACGAAAACCTCCTCAAGTTAAACTTGGACGAACGCCTCGCCAACGATTACCTCGTCAAACACCGCGAAAAAATGAAAGCGCTCTACCAAAACATTAAGGACAATGGCACACGACTCAAGGAAAGGGTAACGGAAAACAGAAATGCTACTCGGGAAGACCCTCCAGAAATCCCTGACACTGTTTATGTAAGGACCAAACAACTTCAAAGTAAGACCAAACCCCTGTATAACCCGGAACAGGTGAAGTCCGTGGACAAAACCAAGCATACGGCCGAAATAACACCCCGGCATGCTAACACCCAACCAAAGATCCACATGTCTAACATCAAAAGGCCCAGAGTAGTACCACAAACCCCGATGTCTAGTTCTTCTAGTTACTCACCCTCCGAAGACAGTTTCCCTTCACCCGTTAACCTCCCCACGATTCCCCAAACGGCCACTTTCTATTCCTTTCCCCCACCGACTAACAGCCAAAAGCGGGATAGACTCTTACCGTCGCCACCCAACTCGAGACCGCCTCCTTCAGAGACGAGCTCGTCGAGCCCTGCCCCAAAACGACATTGTAAAGACCTCTCCAGAATCCCAAGAATGGAGTCAACTCCCTCCCCAGTTCCTCTACCTTCTCCTGAGGGATCATTGCCCGCACCACCGGACATCCTACCAGTTAGGTTGCCTCGCAAAGCGTTACCCATACCACCAGACACCCCTCCATCCAGGTTCCCTCGCAAAGCGTTACCCATACCACCAGACACCCCTCCATCCAGGTTCCCTCGCAAAGCATTACCTATACCACCAGACACCCCTCCATCTAGATTCCCTCGTAAAGCGTTACCCATACCACCAGACACCCCTCCAGCTAGGCTATCTCGTATAGACTCCCCTCAGCCCAGTACTTCTGGAATTCCTGTTCCTATAGCAAGGAAACCCTACCACTCCCCACCACCCAGCTCTGGTTCCGACTCTAGCTCATGACCCTTAATATTCCAGGACGTTACTGACTTGAACCACGGATTATGGACAGCCGCTCTGCCGTCACCGTTCTTCTATCACTCTCGACTATACTAATTACCAAAGGATTAGAAATTGAAAACATTACCTCCAATTTAGGTTTATTGCCCATTCGATTAGGTTCCGCCCGAACGATCCACTATTACCACACTGTTACTCACTACTACCAGCTCGGAGGAATTCTCAATCAAGTAAACCAAATTAAAGCCCATTTCCAGGACATTAACCAGATAATAGAAACTGACAGTGAAGTCCAAAAGGTAGTTCGAACTCGAACTCAAGCCATTGAACATATGCTAAAAATAATAGAAGGAAGATTATTTGCTTCAACCTTACCCCGCCGTCAGAGGCGAGGACTGCTTAACGGTTTAGGCTCCGTAATCAAATTTATCACGGGAAATTTAGACGCCAACGACGAGGAAAAATTTAATCAGATCCTCCAACACCTACACACAAACCAAGAGATACTGTCCCAACAGATTAGTCATCACTACTCAATAAACGAAGGATTTGTAGAAGAATTGAACAGGACCATCTTAGATATCAACTACAATCACGATATTCTGGCCTTCGAAATAGAGCGATTAAAGGAAGCAAGTTCCCTTGCAACCCATGCAGGACAGGTAGAAAACGCACTCGAGCATAATCTACTGTTGCTACAAATAATTTCAGATCTGACCCAAGACATAGAAAATTCAGTCACTTTTTGTAAATTAGGCAAACTCCACCCTAGTATTATTAAACCAGAAACCCTACAGAAAATCCTAAGAAACTTAATACCATTTTATGGTGATAGGTTACCCCTCTTTGAAGGAGAAGCGCTATGGGAAATCCAAAATCACATCAAGGTAACATGCTTCATAGGCTACGAGGAAATCGTCTATTTCCTGGACGTCCCCATCGTCCATCCTGCACATTACGACTTGATTCTCCTTCAATCCCTACCAACCTTCATCCCCAATTATTATGCAACTGTCCTACCCACTGCCAAGTATGCTCTAAAATCCAAAAACGAGATACGATTTCTCGACAAACCGTGCGAATACGGACGTGATTATTACTTATGCCCTAACAGCCTTCAGCTATCCGGTGAACATGACTGCGAGTCTGACATTCTCACTAAGGGTATCAACGGTCGTTGCGACTTAGTTCAATTAGACCTACCACAAAATCACGTGGAATTCTTGGAAGAAACAAACCGTTACGTCTTTTTATTCCCCTACGAAGATCAGATAAAAATTATCCTCCATGATAATATACAATTCAAGACCCTCCACGGAATTTTCCTTATCTCCCCGGGCAAGAGCACCATAGAATACAGGAATCAAACTTTAACGACTCCACCCTCCCACAGTAACCACACCCCCTCCATGGTCATGTTCCAAAAGCATAATTGGGATTTGAATAAGAAACCCACTGCCATAACGAAATTAAGAACCCTAAAGCAATTATCACCCCCTTCGGTCCCCATACCAAGTACAAAAGAACTCATAATAAGTCATATATCTCCCAGTGCTTGGACAATCCTATTGTACGTCAGCCTTATATCATTCTTTGCGTACACAGGATATCGTTTCCATAAACATAAAAGAAACGTTCCAAATTCACAAAATAACCCCTAACCCGAAATGAAACTCAAATTATCATGTTCATAAAATCATGTCAGTTTTACGTCTGTTTACCATCATTATGTTGTCAATTCTGGTTATCATACGTTATTATGTTTATATTGTTCTATACTTACATTGATTGTACAATTATATTGTTGTATTGGTTGTATATGATTATATTAATCGTATAATTATATTGTAATTTAATTAATTGATCGGACTAATCGTATACTTGTATTGTAATTAATTGTAAAACAAAATTTCTACCAAGCTGTGTCCACCTCATTTTATGCTACTGTAAGGTTGTATAGTGTGTCATGATTGTTTGTCGAAATTGAAAAATTGAAATTTCTTCTAAATTTCAATTTTTTCTATAGGGAGGGAAGAGTTATAGCGCCCGACCGACACTTACTGCTGACGCAGTCATGATAGACGATATAACCCCTGCGAGCAAGCTCGAACCTTCAGTTCTCGGCTCGCTGCTGTACGATCAACCCTGTGTTCCGTGTTCCCCGTAATTTTACCGCTACGAAGTCTTCCGTGTATTTTCCGAAATAAAGAACACTTGTAAATTCCCAGTTCGTGCTTTTTAAAAAGTCAACTCCCAAGGAACCTACTATAACTTATATATACATATAAAAAAGTGTTAAATTTCAGGAATCGTTTTAGAATGGTCTGAAACGGATTTCTATGAAGAAAATTTCCAAAAATTTATATTATTTAAATTTCGAAGCCATTGCAATAGCTTCATTTTCTTTGAAAATTCGCTAAAATGAACGCAACAATAAATCACTTCTTTTAGCGAATTTTCGAAGAAAAGGAAGCTATTGTTCTCGGTCCAAAATTTTTAAAACTCGAATTTCCGAAAGATTTTTATACCAAAATCCGTTTCAGACCATCCTGAATTCACTGCCGAAAGACACCAAAAATTATATGTATATATATATATTTATATATGTATGTGTCATTCCAGACGATAACTCTAGAAAGAATTGAGATAAAAAGTTCAAATTTGCACGAAAAATCTGTCTTGGCAATCGACAGGCTAAGTTCGTAGATGGGCAGAATCGGGTCACTCTAAGGGGGAGTTTTGGGGAGTTTTATGGGGGAAAAATTACCCATAAATTCCCAAAATGAAAAAGTCTGACAAGTGACACCTCATTTTAAAGGTTTTTGTACGCCGAACACGATGGTGAAATCAGAATTGCGATATCTCATTCCGTTCTCAAACTAGAGCACTTTGAAGATGAAGGAACGTGGTTATTTCTTGAGATGTTCTTCCTGGTTCGTCTGCTCTAATCTGATAACGGAATGGGATATCGCAATTCTGACTTCACCATCGTGTTCAGCGTTGGAAAATCTAAAAACCGAGGCGTTACTCGGCAAAAAATGGAACAACAAATTTGTTACGTAGGTATGCCCATATTTGATGCATATCGAATTAACCGAATAGCGTCATACTTGAATACCTATAATTACCCAATAAGTTTAAGATTGCCCATATTTGAATGGGATATCCCAAAGATCACATTTTATATAAAATCAGTTATTTCTTCGAAAATTCGCTCTTATAGCCATGCTGCATGACTGTGGTTTTTTTATTTGAAACCTTTTTTTGTTTAGGCGCTTGTTTTTCAAAATTATTGACATGACAAGACAAGGCATGCCATTATTATTAATGACGTTATTTCGTTAATTCGGCACAATCACATCAAAAACAAGAAAGAACAAAGAAAATCCAATCAAAAAGCTATTGAGTTAGGTTGGTTGGTTGCTTGGTTGGGTTAACATTTTTTCCTTCCTACCAGATGGAGGACAGCTGATTCTCACTGAGAGCTGGAAGTGGTGGTACATTAACTTTCTTTAATTTGCTGAAGTGGTTGGCCTCCCATCAATCTAGTTAGAGGTACTGTCAATAGTACCTACACGTGGTAGGTGTTGAAACTGATGAAATGTGAGGGATAAAAAATGTATCGGCTCCGATACTGGGAAAAAAGTATCGATACTACGATATATATCAGAGAGAAAAAGTATCGATATTTATCGTTACTTTTTTCAAAAAGTATCGATACCTTTAAGTATCGATACTTTTGGGACATCCCTAGAGGGGGGCAATACTCGAGTTGTTAGAATGGCGGGGGGGGGGGGGGATACTTGAAGTATTAGAATGCGAGGGGGGTTAATACTTAAGTTGTTAGACATTGGGGGGAATACTAAAGTTGTTAGAATGGAGGGGGCAATACTAGAGTTGTTAGAATGGAGGGGCAATACTCGAGTTGTTAGAATGGCAGGGGAGGGGGGATACTTATGGCGTTAGAATGGGGGGGGGGGGGGGGTTTAAATACTTAAGCTGATAGACAGGGGGGGGGGGGGGTACTTAAGTTGTTAGATTAGCGGGGGGGGCTTACAATGGTTGAATGGTGGTTGGTGGGGGGGGGGGGGGGTACTTAAGTTGTTAGAATGGAGATGGCAGTGCTTGAGTTGTTAGATGGGGGGATACTGAAGTTGTTGGAATGGATGGGGCAATACTTCAAGAAGTTGTTGAAATGAAGGAGCAATACTTGAGTTGTTAGAATGTTGGGGGGGGGGGGGGGGTTAAGTTGTTTGAATGGAGGTGGCAGTACTTGTTGTTGGATGGAGGATACTTAAGTTGTTGGAATGGAGGAGGTATTACTTAAATTGTTAGATGTGTCGGTGGGGGGGGGGGGGGGGGGATACTGAAGTGGTTAGAATGGGGGGGGGGAGGTACATAAGTTGTTGGAATGGGGATGGCAGTCCTTGAGTTGTTAGAGGGGGGGGGGGGGGATACTTATGTTGTTGGAATGGAGGTGGCAGTACTTAGAGAAGTTGTTGAAATTAAGGGGCAATAGTCAAGTTGTCAGGTGGAGGGGCAATACTTGAGTTTTTAGAATGGGGGGGGGGACAATACTAAAGTAATAAGCATGGTGGGGGGTAATAACAAGGTGCCGAATATAAAACGGACAACGCTGGAAGATATGGAGTAGAGCTGCGATTCATGGGCGATGAGTGAGGAGGGGGCGGCGTAATTGGGGGGGGGGGGGGTTCATATTGAAACAGTGAGTCCTCTTACCAGGTGCCTCAGGCAATTTTAAAAATGGTTTCAAACTCCACCACTCGCAATAACAGCCACTTTTCGTAACATTTGATCTTTAAATATTTGTCAGTCGCTGTAAGGATGATTGATTTTTATGACCTGGCACACACTGGTGCCAGCGCGGAGCCATTTCTTGGAACTTTGTGGCATCAAAAATTGTACACAAAATTTTGGAGGCCTAAGGAGTATAAAAAATTTCAAATCAGAATACCCAAAATTGCTGCTTGTTGGCGGTACACACATACAAACATACATAATTATATATAATATATAGGTAGGTAGTTAGCCATCCGCAGATGCCGCTGGAGTCTAACTAAGAAGCCTTACTGGTTTTCGGAAAAAAATTACCAACGAGATTGTACGAAATGCACTACTAGAATCCAACACAGGATTATGCAAAAACCCATTTAGCGCTTTTGGACCATGTGATAAGAGGCATTGGCGCTTTTGGGTTGTAGCCATATATTTACCTTAAAGTCATAACAGTCATCACAGTGAGCACACTATGTTTACAAGTAAGTAAATTATGTTTTGCTCTTTTTTCGAGGAATAAATACATTTCATTTCATTACAGCATTTTCCCAGGCTTCGTGTAAAACCCATCGTCTTATCTTGCATCCTGTGTTTCTATGGGGATTTTTTTCACTTCATTATTTTATACCAGGTAGGTGCAGTCGGAGGTCCGAATGTTTCGGGGGGGGGGGGGGGGGGGGCAGATTGCGAGCCCCTATCCCCCTCAAAGTTTCCCTTAGGGTTGAGGGTTTTCCTTATGCCCTTTTACTCCATTATTAGTGGTATCACGTTCCGCTTTTCCCCTGAGATTTATTCGCGAAATCCTATTTATTCAGACGGAAAAGGGTTCGGGTCGGCGGATGGGGGATTCGGGGGAACGCAGATCGCCAGTGGTGCTCTTCCGCCATCTCGTCCTCCCCTCGCGAATTTTCATTATGGGGGCTTTCATTCGAGTATTTCTGGTTCCCGCTGAACCTTAAATCGCAAAAAGCGTGTCGAGAAACCTCAATAAATGGCCGTCTCGACCTCTTCAAGAAAACGTTCGTCGACGCGAATTTCGTAGTGCAGATAACGTCATCCAAGTGGGTGGGCAGTGTAGCTCCCTGTATTCGCTCCGGGTATTTATTTTTTAATTTTCTACTGGGCAGGGGAAAAAAGTAGTTAGTATACCTACATTTTTTTGGGTTTATTATTTTCAACAATGAACCTTTGGAACCGAGCATGAAAAAAAAAAAATTAACCCCCCCCCCCCCCTCAAAATTTGATAGTTTACGTTTTAAGGTAGGTATGTCGATTCCGAAAATGCAATAGAAACGCTGCAAATCCCTGCACAACGGTTTATTATTTTGTACAGAATGCCCTTCGGTTACAGATCACAGCTGTCTGTATAGATAACCCTTCTATGTAATATAATATAATGTACTACTCTGTACATATCATGTGGATCGCAGATCCTCCGTAGGTTAGTACCTAACCCCGTACTCGTTACTAGGTACCTACCTAAATCACGAGTTAAATGTTGCTAAAATAATTCTGTCGATGACAAGTAGTAACTAAGGCAAAAAGAAACGGAAATAATGAAGTTCTGAAGGAAAATTGTTGATGTGGAGTGAAATAGATGCCCCCTTCTGAGTAGGTAACTGTTTTCTGTGGTAAATACCTATAATGAACCGT
Source organism: Leptopterna dolabrata (assembly GCA_954871275.1). NCBI lineage: Eukaryota > Metazoa > Arthropoda > Insecta > Hemiptera > Miridae > Leptopterna > Leptopterna dolabrata. The sequence continues at coordinate 22,104,099 of OX940976.1, forward strand.
TGTGTAATAACTTGCCCTTCAATAATACTTCAACGGTTGTTCAAGTTGCAAAAGTACCGATCAGCAAAATCCAGCCCCTTCTTGGTAGATGAACCGTTGTGTAATAATTTACCATTGTGTAATAATTTACCCATCAATAATACTTTAACGTTTGTTCAAGTTTCACAAGTACCTACCAACCAAATCTAATAGTCCATCACTTATCAAATGAAATAACATCGCAGAACAACCAAATCGACTTCATACAGCCATCCTTCATTATAATCAGGTGCTCCCTAGCGATGATATCCGGGCCGGATTAATACCGTTTGATTCACGATCGTGTTGACGAAGCTGTTTGGTGCGCACGAACGGCTGGACGTACAGCACTCCGGGTGGTCCCAAAAAATTGTTTAGCTCAAGGCAAATCTAATAACGTAAAAAAACCATACCGTTCTATCGAAAGTTTTCGAGCTGCGGCGTTCTGAAAATTTCAACCCCTATTTTGAACCCCTTAGAGATGACTGACAGTAACGCCGAGCTTCGAGGACCAACTAGACCCCGAACGGAACCTATAACCCGAATTTCATCAATTTTGTTTCATGGTAACTAAGAAAAGTGGTCAGTACGGTGGACAGACAGGAATATTTTTATTGCATTTTCGGATTCTACATACCTTGAAACGTAAACCATCAGATTTTGAGGGGGAGGGGGGGGTTAGATTTTTTTTTTTTCATGCTCGATTCCAGTGGTTCATTATTGAACAAAATAAACCAAAAATTTCTGTCCGTACGCCGTACTTAGCACTTTTCTTAGTTACCATCAACCAAAATTGACGAAATTCGGTTTATAGTTTATAGTTGGTTGTATAGTTGGTCCTCGAAGCTCGGCGTTAATGTCAGTCATCCCTAAGGGGTGAAAAATAGGGGTTGAAGTCTCCAGGACGCCGTTTTCTCGATTTTTTTAACGGTTTTAAATAGATCTCGAACTTGGGAGTTTTTTAAGACACCCGGGGCATTGTACGTCCAGCCGTTCGTTAACAGTAAGGCCCAGAAGTTTGCACCGACAGGCATTTTCAACAGGATGGTGAATGGAATTGTATACACTCAGCCCAAATATTATCACTAGGGACGCGCTAACAATCGTGAAGTGGCCCGAGATCATCATTGCTAGGGAGCACATGATTATATTCACGGAGTATGAAATCGAGTTGGTTGTTCTGTGATATTATTTCATTTGAAAAATGATGGCTGTTTTGGAGTATGTTTATAGGTAGTGAAACTTGAACAAACGTTGAAGTATTATATTGATGGGTAAATTATTACACAACGGTAAATTAATACACAACGGTTCATTATACCATCTACGTAGAAGGGGCTGGAGTTTGTTGGTAGGTACTTTTGCAACTTTTTTCACTCCACATCACCAATTTCCCTTCAAAACTTCATTATTTGCGTTTCTTTTTGCCATTATAGTTACTGTTTATCATCGACAGTATTATTTTAGCAACATTTAACTCATGATTTAGGTAGGTAACGAGTACGGGGTTAGGTACTTACCTACGGAGGATCTGCGACCTTCATAATATGTATATAATAGTACATATTATTATATTATATAGACGGTTTATCTATACAGCGAGCTGTGATCTGTAACAGAAGGGTATTCTGTACAAAATAATAAACAGTTGCGCAGGGATCTGCAGCGTTTTTGGTAGATGATGTGATTCAACCCCCATTCGCCCCCACCTTCAAGTAACTACCCAAGTTTGTCCATGAAGGTCTTGTAACACCCGCTAATTACCTCCGCGCTCCCGAAAACTACTCAGGCGACACTAATATCTTATTTTTTCGATTTTTTTATGTTTTACTCCTTTCCACGTTTCCCCTAGGTATACCATACCCCCTTAAGGTTTGTCTCCAGGTACTAACATACAGATGTATAAAATTTGGTTAAAATGGTTCCAGGCGTTCGGGAGTTATACTGCAAAATACTCACATACATTTAACATTTCTATATACAGGGTGTCTCGGAAACAAGTTCGGAAGAAGCCAGGAATCGATTTTCCGGGTCATTTCCAGGACGTTTTTCAGACGACTCAGAAATTCTGTTCAATAACGGGATTTAACACTTATTGTCCAAATAGTGAGGTGTACCTATTTGTCGGGAAGTGCAGGCAGAAAACGAGTGTAAAATTGGAATTTCTGAGTTCCCGCTGGAAATGATGTATGAGGTAAATCGCCGAGTAGTTCAGTTCAAATCGCGCTTAGAGCGCTAGTGCATCGATCTACCTACAGAACTGCAGTAGATGGATGGATGAAACCGCAAATCTATGAATAAAAAATTTAAAAACAGTCCTAAAAATCAAACCGCGGGGAGGGGGAGATTCTCGAAAAGTCACGGCAATGGTTCTTGAAGGTTGTTAGGAAGGTTTGCCATTTCTAGTGTTAGGTTGTTGGCAGCATTGATAACCTTCGTCTCTGAAGCTTCGCCACGCCTCCTTGGGCCAGCAGCCAATCAGATGTGTTAATAGACATGGTAAGTCATTTCTCACCGCATTTTTACTTAAAATCGTCCTCATATATTACAGTAGGTATCGCTTATTTTTTGATGCGGGCTTCAAACTACCGTTTTTCCAAGAGTTCTGGATATTTTTTTCCAACAAAAACATTTGGCGAAAATTCCCCTTTTTTTGTACTAAGTATTTTTAAGAATGTATGTTAGAGGCTGTCGCCCTACGAAAATCTCGACTGATGACGAGCGGTACTCCCGTTCGACCCAGGTAAGTCTACGGCTCTACGCCAAGCCCTACTCTAACCCTAGTCTAACCCTTGTGCCTACCGAGGGTAAAGTGTTAAATTTCGTTCCTATAGCAACGACGTGGTCCACAGTGTAACGGACTTTGTCAGGTTCATTTGACTTTTATGGATCGTAAAGCTGATTTGTAGGGTAGGGCTTGGAAAAAGAAAAATCACAAAGAAACCGCCAACGCGTCCGTAGAGGTAGGCGGATTTTCGGAAGAAAAAAATTCTCCCAAAGGAGAGAAAAAATGGGCAGAAAACTCGACAGACGAAGCCGACGACTCAAGGCAACGTGACTTCCGAGGTATTTTGTCCGGAGGCACAGAGCAAGCTGGCTTTCTGTTTGCTCCTTGGGAAAGAAGGTAATGAAAGTGGTCGTAAAAGGAGGTCTGGCCTCACTTGTTCCTTTGGGTATCCCGCATAACGCCCTTTCAGAAAAACCCTTTACCATCATGAAGGAGTAATGGAGGTGTATATTTGTTTCTCATGAGAATCTCTTTAAAGAAAAGACGCCTTGAACAAGTTGGTTTCCCAAATTGTCTCATCTTTCGTTTATGAACTAGATATTAATAGTATCATTATGTACAGGGAGTAGCAGAAATCTCCTCGTCTCTTTTTTCCGGATTTTCTTTCCGCTTAAAATAAAAATAAAAATCCAAAAATAAAAACTCCTTTAAAATTAGATTTATGAAATAATAAAAATAAAAACTGCAAATTATTGCTCAACGGTTTACTATTTTCCTGTATGGATACCCCTCCGTAGATCGCTGTTTTCTGCGGTCAATACCTACCCTCGTGCTTCCCCCGGGAAAGAAGCTCTTTCCTATACCAATACCTGCAGAAGAAACTCTCTCGATTTCTTAGTCATGCGTGTTATAATAATTATAATGAGCTGTTCCCTATCAGTGAGATCTGGGCCGCTTACCGTATGATTCTCACTCTTGTTTTGATGAAGTTATTCCGTTTTGCCTATCTATAATTTCTTCATTAAACAAACGACGAAGTTAATTGCGGCGAAGGATAATTCACTCTACGTACGCCGCAACTGGACCCCTAGATAAAGAACCGTGCAAATAAAAACGGAGTTATTGAACCGTTATCTGTTTCCACTAAGTAAACAATACACTAACCCGGTTTCGGCGTCAAACCATCATCAGTCACAAACAGTAGATTACTGCTTGCTACTGACGACGGTTTGCTCACCGAAACTGGTTTAAATGTGTATTTTGTTCTTAGTGGAAATAGATAGATAACGTTTTATTTTATTTGGAATGGGTTTTCACGATTTCTTCGCCTTCGCTATTCAGCCATTTAGTCCTAATCCTGCTGCAAAGTGCACTTCAAGTCCAAAACTGCTGAAAACTAATGTACCTATTACTGTACCTACTACCTGCCTACTTTTTCACTTACGGTAGACTTATGTACAAATACGACACTTGTTCAATCTAATATGGCATTACTGTTCAATAATTTACTGGCTTGATTCAGCGTTGCTGTCCTGCGCTTCGAGATTTGGCGGTGGTGAGGGGGGGGGGGGGGGGGGTGCCTTATTTTCGCCCTTGATGTGAGGATTCTTATATGTAGAATACATATCAGATTTTCCTAAAGTGCTACATACACATAAACTTACTTATATTGCTGACTGAAAGTCTCATTACAAATAACAAACCTTATTTTCAATCATTATTATCACTTTGTCATATATTGACCTGAATAGCAACATTCATTCATTCGAATCGTTTACCTGTTCGTTGTCGGAATATGCTTCTCCACCCACATTTGGAAATTTTTTCAGCCGTGTAATTGAACATAATATGTGTGGTAGTTGGTGGGGGGGGGGGGGGGGGGTCCCGCTCTGGTGAGAGGGGTGCAGTGACATCGGAACTTCTGGGATCTTAAGTTCTCTGAATGGAATTTAATTTAATTAAGAAATAGTATATTTTGTGACCCATGAGCCTGCCCCATTTTATGCATAAAGAAAAAGAAGTATAGGAACTAGGAGCTAATTAGGAATGTTACTGAAGTGAGGTGGGACACAGAGAAAAGGCAGCAAAACAAAATCCTAAGTTTCTAGAAGTTGTGACATCACAGTGGGCAGAGGATCCTGCCCAGGTGAGAGGGGTGCAGTGACGTCAGAACTTCCGGAATCTTTGAAAAATCATAGAAAAAGAATTATCGTAGGACAGTGCGGTTGGTGTCAAAATTCTCAGGATGGAATCTACTTTCATTTACAAAAATAAAATAAATACGTGCGCATAGCTCATTATATTAAACCAATCGTAGCATGTGTTCTACTTATGTTCTACTTATGTTCTACTTATGCGTTTAACATAAAATACTTAAATGCATCAATGTTTACATACATAAGTCACAAGTTCTTAATCTGCAGGGGGTAACTTGCTTTGTTGTAGTTTACATAACTTTTTTTAATATTCAGTTTTATATTATATTTCACTGGTGTGTATATTGACAGTGAACCCGGTATTCTAATAAAGACAGATAGAATAAACGACCATCCTTACTTCGAAGGTGAAAAGAAGAAGTCCTTTTTTTTCTCCAAATCCCGAAGCGCAGGACTGCGCTGAATCAAGCCTGTAAATTAGTGAACAGTACCTAATTCAATATTGATCAGCGGATAGACAAAAGTTTTAATTTGTTTTATTTTAAATTTTAGATTACCTAATTCTAAAACGCTGCAAATTATTACACAGCGGTTTATCATTTACTTGTATAGATGCCCGTTCTGCGGAGATCGCTTTTTTTTTATGGTCAGTAGCTACCCTCGTGCTCCCGAAGGAAAGCCCTAAATCGACTTTATGTTAAACTTATGCGTTTAACATAAAATACTTAAATGCATCAATGTTTACATACATAAGTCACAAGTTCTTAATCTGCAGGGGGTAACTTGCTTTGTTGTAGTTTACATAACTTTTTTTAATATTCAGTTTTATATTATATTTCACTGGTGTGTATATTGACAGTGAACCCGGTATTCTAATAAAGACAGATAGAATAAACGACCATCCTTACTTCGAAGGTGAAAAGAAGAAGTCCTTTTTTTTCTCCAAATCCCGAAGCGCAGGACTGCGCTGAATCAAGCCTGTAAATTAGTGAACAGTACCTAATTCAATATTGATCAGCGGATAGACAAAAGTTTTAATTTGTTTTATTTTAAATTTTAGATTACCTAATTCTAAAACGCTGCAAATTATTACACAGCGGTTTATCATTTACTTGTATAGATGCCCGTTCTGCGGAGATCGCTTTTTTTTTATGGTCAGTAGCTACCCTCGTGCTCCCGAAGGAAAGCCCTAAATCGAGTACTAGAGCCGGCCCGGGAATTACAGTTTCATAAAAATGAGCGGGATTCAATCGTTCGATCATTAATTATTTGTTGTTATTCATGAAGTATAACTTTTTTTCAAGTTACAAAATTATCTATCAACAAAATCCAAAAGAGCCACCATTCTTCAACGAAAAATATCACAGAAATTATAGGATACAGGAATAATTATTATGATACCGCCCATATGTATAAATTGGTAGGCAAAGTTTAATTAATAAAAAGTTTAGTTTTATGCTTGTGATTCGTCTAGTGTTCAGTTATTTATCAGAAATGATATCTGGGCCGGATTTAACCGCTTCATTCACGATCACGTTGAAGAAGCTTTTGGTGCAAACGACGGCTGGACGTGCGAAGTTGTTCTCAAAAAATTCTTTAGTTCAAGATCAATTTAAAAACGTTTAAAAAACCATACCTATTCTTCGATTGAAAGTTTTCGAGCTACGGCGTTCTGACAATTTCAACCCCTATTTTTCACCCCTTAGAGATGACTGAAAGTAACGCCGAGCTGCGCGGACCAGCTAGACCCCAAACGAGACCTACAACCAAATTTCATTAATTTTGGTTCATGGTAACTAAAAAAAGTGCGAAGTACGGCTTACGAACGGAAATTTTTTTTGTTCCATTTTCGGTTTCTAGGTAGGTACATACCTTGAAACGAAACCATCAAATTTGGTGGTTGGAGGGTTAATTTTCATTTTTCCCATGCTCGATCCCAAAGGTTCATTATTGAAAATAATAAACCAAAAGCTCAGTATTGTGCCTTGATGCTCTGTCGGTGGTGAAAGCGATCACGTATTTCGAATGCCGTTTAAATCGGGTAATGCTGGTGCTGTTGGAAAACCGTGAAATCCTCTGTAGCAACTTGTACTACCAGTTGTTCCGTCCCTTCCCAGCTCCGCCAATTCGGATGTTCCCCAGTTGTACGAGGCCCTCGGGGATAGGGTACTTCAGACTATTAATGGTTTTGGGTGGGGAGGGGTTGTGGACACGAGGGGAAGCTCCCGCCTGTTGATTGGAACTGGGGTTTTGCTATTCAGGAAACAGATCGGGCGGTTCCTTTCCGTCGGATGTCATTTGCTTCTAAACTCCCACTCGCCCCGCACTTTCACGTTGGTCCTTCGAGCCCTTCGATCTCAACACTCGCCACTGGCTGATTCTGACTTTCATTGAAAAACTCGTGAAACCAAATCGCTGTTTTTCAGTTGCCCCACAACCAACCACCAGTTGACTGACAATTGAGAGAAAATGTTTAGCCAAGTTTCGCAAGTTACCTACTATCTACCGTTGGTAGATGAAATAAACCCGAAGTGCCCCACTTATGGTTGACATCTGACACCTGATGAATTGCTCATTGATCGTGCAGGTTGGGTCTTTGATGGATCCCCGGAGATACAGCCATTTCAATTATATTAGCTTAAGTGGGGTCGTCCACTGGAAGCGTACTCGAGCGGCGCGGCGCTTTGCGCTACACAAGCGGCATCGAGCGACACGCGCTACAGATCCAACTACATTGAGTTATATGTGGTATCGTCCACTGGAAGCGTGTTCGAGCGGGCGGCAGCAACGCGCTACAAGCAGCAGATCCAAAAAAGTTGGATCTGCCGCTCGTAGCTCGTTTAATACCATTGTTGTCAGTATCACCCTACCGGTTTTGGTAGGAATTCCACCTAAATAAAATTTGGAATCGCTAATGGACGGTTCATCGGAGTACCGTTTCACTCGTATCCGTGGTCATTTCGAGTCAGTTCACGCGCAGGCCCCGTTTTGAGTAGGTGAAAATACCCTCTGCGCAGAAAATGGATCATAATACTAATAAAACGGATAATAATCGAAAAAGTTGTTAGGGTCAGCCTCAAGTTAATGGTGAAGGTGGTGAAACTCCCCGAAAGATTCCCTTTTGGAGAGGATCGGGTCCACCCAACATGCTCTTTGATCCAACATCCGTCATCGCAAATGGTTGCTGCTTTCAAGGAAATACAATTCCCCTGGGTCCATGACGAATAAAAAGGAACAGTCCCCACTTTTATCGAATACACTTGAAAACAAACTGAAGCCCGACGCGCGACGGCGCTTGCAGTGGACGATCCCTGTCGCTCGTAGCCGCTTGTGTCGGCTTGTGTCGCCTGTAGCGCCGCGCTGCGTAAATACGCTTCCAGTGGAAGACCACCCCTAAGGTGCACGCACACCGGAGGCTAACATGTCAGAAACAATGTTGTTAAAATTGTTTCCGAAATATTTCTATTCATACCGGAATAACATGTTGCGTTCGCAACATTGTTACCTACTTAAATTCGAAAAATGTTAATGACTTCTTTGTCAGTATCACGTTGGAAATAACTTGCTACCAACATTTGCGATTAATATTTCTTTTTCCTCAACATTGTCAGTAACATTTTTAGTAACTTGTCAGTAAATGTGATTTGGGCAACGTTTTAGTTTACTCTCAGTTAAAAAAATTTCAGTCATGCAGCATGGCTATGAGCGAATTTTCGCAGCCCCCCCCCGGTCCCTCCGTGCTGTTGTAATTTGCTCATCTTCTTAAAATAGGGTTTTAAAAAAATCATACATCATCATTCCCTGTCAAATTATTTGCACTTGTATCTATTTGTTTTCCAATTTTGCCTTTTTCACCTTTATTGACCCGTACAACCCCCCTTTTCTCCCCCTTAAAGTAGTCGAAAATTACTCCTATTCATTAAATGGGGGTTTTCTATCATATCTTATCACTCCATGCCATATTTAGTAAACTTCTATCAATTTGCGTTGTTCACCATTTTTACCCATTGTTCACCCCTAAAACTCATCATTCCCTCCCCTCCCCAAATTTGTTGAAAATCGTTCATCTAATTCTAATGGGGGTTTTAGATCATAAATCATCATTCCATGCCGAATTATTAAACTTCTTTGAATTTTTTGTGATGCCCCTTGCAATGTATGAAAATTGCACATCTTCGAAAGCCCTGGCCTCTGATTCAATCAATTTCAGTTCAAATTCACTCAAATTCAGTTCAATCTAATTTTTGCAATTTAATCAGCACAAAGTAAAATTTACGCGGCACTCGAGATTTCCATGAAAATGAGATATTTCATCGAATTGGTGTGTTGGCCATCTTTATGATAATTTTTTACATGTACAGGTAATTGGATTCTGTTTCTACCGATAAATATTTACACCTCAGGGCCCTGCAGGTTCATTAAATGGTTTTTCATCGTACAACAAGAAGTAGGTACTCGCGTAGTTTTTTTCTAATTACAGATTGAGTTGAGTTGGTACCGTTTTCAGGCTTCACCAGACATTAGTAGTTATTTTATTAAAAATTCGTGAAGGTTTTATGACTTCACTGGCGGACGTTGAGGGATAATGAGCCTGTTGAAGCAGGAGTTTTCACGAATCCACGTCTAATCTCTATTTCCTGCTCAATATTAACAGCTTGAAAAACGATTTGAGAGATAAGTCTCCCAATTTCATAGCCATGGGCACTGCTCACTGAGGGTTTTCACAATAAATTATTGTTTTTATCACATTCGGTTATGGGAATATGAATGAGTCGAAGCTAACCGGATTTAGATAGTTAACTTAGTGCCCGATACCTTAGTATTTGTTGTTCAGTATTCTTTCAGAAATTATTATCGCTTACGATTTGGAAAATGTAAGCCTGTTCCTATCGGATTTAGAACACGTAGATTATGGAAGTCGTTCCGAATAAATAGCGTAGTAAAATGTTTCCATGTACCGACTTTCAAGTATATAATATTTTGTCCTGATTTCTTCTTCCTGTCTTCTTTTAACGAGATAAAATAACTGTTACCTACTTGATTATTATAAGATGCCAACCAAAAGAAATGATGAACGATTTTATGTTCGTTTGTTTAATTGGAGTTGTAAGGAATAGAATACAAATTAATGTATATTGTTATAGCATGTTAGATGATGGTGTTATGAACACTATTTTATGACTATTTATTTTATTTTTGTTTTTGCATTGTTGATATTGTTAGGAATGTTCTTAGAATCACCTAATATCTGTTATTGTTGGGAATAATATCTGGCTAATATTCTGGATAAATATTGTTTTATAATAAAATTGTTGGAAAATTATTTATGTTGAAGTGAGGATTATGTGAAGTGAATTACATTGTTAGCAATATTGTGGAATTTAAATGTAACAAAAGGCACTGTACCTACCATAATTACTAGGGCTCGGATCGATAGGACCGATAAAACCTCTGAATAAGTGCGTTAAACCCATTAAATAAGATCGTATAAAGGATCGAAAAATGGCTAAATAAGGCTGTCATATAGGATCAATAAATTGATAGATAAGCTCAGTCATGAGCTCAAAAAGCACAGCGCTCGATGGAAAACTTCAAAAAAGGGGAAGAAAGTAAATGGGTTTAAAAATCATTCTTTTATTTTAAATTTATATAATAGGTAGGCACCTACTGTACATGTGAATTTGGAGATACTTGCTACGTGCAACAAATGAAAATATGAGTAGGTACATGTGAGCGAAAAGGCGCTTATTACAACTGGGAATTGTACTGAATCACCAGCAACCTTTCAATGTTTTCAGTCTTCAGAGATTTTCTTAAATCAGTTACCAACAACTTCAAGGCGGAAAATGATCTCTCGACGTCAGCTGAAACGAGAGGCAAAGGCTTTAGTGAAGCTGCTTCTGCTGGGGTGAAATTGAGACCTTTGCACGGTTCTCCTCTGAGCATTTTGGCCAACTTTCCAGCCAGGACCCCCCCCCCCCCCCCAGCTTCTCTTTGACAATTTTCCCAGGCTTGCCGGGCCAATTGCCGGCTTTCTCAAGGGCATCTTCCATCAATTTAACAACTTCAGTGATTTCCTTTCCGCTGGTTTCGAGCCTCAGGATGAGTTCAGGAAGTGAACTTCGGTCTGCTTTGATAAAAATGGGAGATGAAATGCAGCTTCATCCATAAGGGCAGCCTTAGCTTTGGCAATGAACTTGAAACGGTTCGGGGATTCAAAATCCTTCAAGTATTTTTCAATAATATATGCCCTCTTTTCGGATGGTAGGAAATATGCGATTTTCATGCGAAAATGAGCAAAATAGTACACTAAACCAAGAAAAGCCCACATATAAGATTTTATAGGATTGCATTTAAAAAAAAAGGCCCCAATAGGATTTTTCAAGATTTTATAACTTCTGTTTTGTAAACTCTAGAGACCTCACTCTACTGCCAAAATGCTTGTTTCAACGAGTATAATCGCCCATTAAAATATGCAAATATGCCCGGATCCGAGCCCTAATAATTACAAATCGTTCATGCGCATACAGAATGCGAATTTCCATGTAAGGAACATATTATTGTGTTCAAATACGTTAAATAAATGAAATTCTCCACCGAATACCCGATTTCCACCTCAATATTTTCCCTCAATGAGCGCATTTAGATTTCACCGAATCTCTTTTTATCGCATAGAAACTTTTCATCTATTGACCACTTGGCTGATGGACCGTCAAAGGCAGCGTGCGCGGAACGAACAATGAATTATTACTGGTGAATGGTCCTACAAGAGAATGCGGTGAATGACACACCAGGAAAACGAGGGTTGAATAACGATTGTATGTTATTCAAACTGTATGGAGCGTTTTTTAAACCTCCCGAATAAACTGTGTACGTAATAGATGGCTTGAAATACTGAAAAACTTCGCGATTCGCTATCTCTTTGATTAGAAAAAAAAGATAAAAAAGTTTAGTAATGTATCAATTCGAAAATCTGGAATGAAAAAACCCTTTCAGAAGCCCAGTGATAGGAGAGCGTTCTGATACTCGGCCGGGGAATTGAAAGGGCTAATTAATAAATCCGTGCGGGAGCTTACGAACCCCCTCCCCCTCCCACGGCGGGCTCGTCGAAGTTGATGGATAACTGTTAGGGGGTTAAATATGCGAAGCTGGCGATTAGCGGGCGATGAATGATTTGTGGTCTCATACATAAAAATGATCTCGATACCGTCAATTTGTTTGCTTTTCAGGAATTTGAGTGGGAGGGGGTCATTACCACGACGAATTGTGGGTCACGAGCTGGGTGAACCGTGCGTTGCTCAGGGTCTGATTCGTATGACCCCGGTCATTTCGGGTTGTCGCGAACGCGGGGTGTTTCAGAAAAAGTGTCATTGGTGCTCTGGTGAGGCGGGTTACGGAAAATAAAGTGAAAAATCAAGGGTTTGCGCTCCATATAACAGCGTTCCCGCCATTTTTGCTGGTCTACCACCCGTCGATACTGACCTTATCAAATTCCTTACCTACCGATTGAAAGTGAAGTCTGTGGAAAATATTTGATAATTTCGTGAATTTTAAAGGGTAGATTGATAAAGTTACCTCCTTCAAGAATGCACTCGCATGGTCGTGTTGCATGACTGGAAGGCACTTTCTTAAAATAGACAACAATTTTGAAATAATACATCGAGGCACCTCACCACTATCAAATTTCCTTACCCACGTTCAGGCGTCATGATAGCTGAGTACTATGGGTGGTATCCGTAAAGAACACCGTTATCTACTATATTGCGTAGGTTTAAAAAAAACCATCAAATTTTGAGGGGGGTTAATAATTTTTTTTTTTCATGCTCGACTCCACAGGTTTATTCAAAATAATAAACCAAAAAATTATTCGTAGGTACGTGAGTAATTTGTGAATATTTGGCTGATTGTAAACACCACGGGCAAATACCAGACTGCGCAAACTTCACTACAACCTCTCTAGTGGTTTTAGTGCCATTGGCTTGACGAAGTTGGTTGGATTTCGTGTACTAAGAGTAATTAATGGAAATTCGACTTCGATCATGAAAATGCATGAGAAAAAAGGTCAATAATGTGCTAACAGCGGAGATTTTTATTATTTCTCTAGTAATTAGTCACCTAATAAGTAAGAGATATAGATAGTTTCTACAGGAGGTTCCTTGGGTGAATGGAAATCAAGTCTCGAAACCAGAAAATTTTTGCAATGTTTGTAGAGACCGGAATTTTCTGCACGGGTTACATGCACACACACACACATTTGTGTGGAGCATAATATATAGGTACTGCACATGCACGCATGCAAAGTTGTGTGCAGCATAATATATATAGATGCGGTATCGGAAATACGGTGAACATCCAAAAAAATGGGTGAGCTCAGAAAAGAACATTTCAGAGTGATTGAAGTTCTTTCCTGTTACCCTTCAGGTTGATTAAGGAAAGGGAAAGTAAAAAGCTGGATTCTTCGATATATACGTGATGATGACTTTACAATGCTCTTTTAGTCTCCGTTGTCCAAGAAAACTGGGCTATGGTGAATTTAGGTTGATGTAAAATTCACCATGAGAGGTGGAGGTAGTTGGATGTTGGATAGGAGTGAATTTAAAGCTAAAATTGATGTGTGTTGATTTTTGGTGTGTTTGCGGTTAAGGGCGGACCTCCACCGAGCGTGTGTTGAAAAGGTTGAAGTTAATTCAAGTTAGTGAATTTGATTGCATGAAGTGCGTGGAATTTGGTTGTGTGTGTGTGTGTGCGGTTAAGGGCGGACCTCCACCGAGCGTGTGATAAATTTGGTCAGGTTGGTTAAGGGCGAGACCTCCACCATACCTGACTAAATTTATGTGTGTGTGTGTGAATTTAGCGTTTGTGTTTGTGCGGTTAAGGGCGGACCTCCACCGAGCGTGTAGTGTGTGTCATCAGGATTGGTTAAGGGCCAAACCTCCACCTAATCCTGATGAAGTGTGTGTGTGTGTGAATTTGATAGTGAATTTGTGTAGAAAGTGTGTGCGGTTAAGGGCGGACCTCCACCGAGCGTGTGGTGTGTTTCATCAGGGTTGGTTAAGGGCGAGACCTCCACCTAACCCTGATGAAATGTGTGAGTGTGAATTTACTGTGTGAATTTACTATGTGAGCATTTGAGAATTGGATTTGAAGAGAGGAGGTTTGAGGATGAAAAGAGAGTAGCCAGCAGCTAGAGGAGACGTAGGAATGGCGAAAATGGCGCAGGATTCGGGGTTATATAGACCCTGAAGTCCCCACCCTGGTGGTGGGGTTTCAGGTTGAGTCCCAGTCCTGCGTCGGTTGCCCCACTCTCACCGTTTATTGTCAGAGCCTTATTTTCACAGGTTGTTTTTGGCGAGAACTTAATTCTAGAGAGTTGGAGTTCCGGGAGGGACTCACGACAGAGGTCCCCCCAGTTTGAGCGAAAAAAACAAAATTGTATGAGCTGAGGGCGCAGAGTTACATGTGCTGAAGGCAGTGAAAACAGTAGTGGGGCTGAAGGCGCAGGTTTACAGGTGCTGAAGGCGGAGGCGAACAATGGGATAGCTGAAGGCGATGTCATATGGTCAGAGAAGAAGGGTACAGGTGCTGAGGGCGGCGGCAGACAATGTGAATGCTGAAGGCGACTTAAGGCGAGAAAGACTTACGTGCTAGGGTATGAGGTGTTTGATGAGGTATGTACAGAAGGTGTGAGCTTATGAGAGAAGGAGGTATGTACAATGGGGGCGTGCTAAATGATGAGAGACAATGATAGTGCGCTTAATGATAGTGTGCTAAATGATGAGAGACAATGATGAGAGAATGCTAGAAGGACTTACGTGCTAGGGTATAAGGCGTTTGATGAGGTATGTACAAATGGTGTGAGCTTATGAGAGAAGGAGTATGTACAAAAGTTAATTTAACAAGACAGGTAACAAAATGTGCAGAAATATGTACAATGGTTTTGCGCTTAATGCTAAGATGTGGGATAAATGATGCATTATATACAGAGGGCAGGATATGGAGGAGGGGTAGAGGAAGATGGACGTGAGGGAAGCCGAGCGAGCGAGCGAACGAACGTGAGAGGAGTGGAGTTAGGGTCAAGTTGGCGGTGAAGGGATGAGCGGTTGGGAGCCGGTACCCGGGACGTCGCGGAGAGCTGCGGCGACGTCGGGGTCCGGTGAGGGAGATGGAAGTGAGAAGGGGTGGAGTGGGGGAAGACATCAAGCGGCGGGGGAGGGGCTTGGGACTGCATGGGGGTAGGGGAGGGTGGCAGTTGTGTCGACGGCGAATGAGACAGTTTTGCATAGGGGGGGTGGTTGAGTTGGGCGTGGCCGTCGGGGTGGTAGTCCTGCGTCGACCGGGTCATGGGGGCGACGTCGGCGGCGGCCGCAGTAGAGGCGTTGCGGCGGCGCCGGTTGTGGCATTTGAGGCGGGTAGTCGTGGCTGCGTTAGGTGCGGTTGCGACGAGTGCGGAGGTTGCGGCTGCGTCGGTTGCGGAGGCTGCGGCTGCGGAGGTTGTGGCTGCGTCGGGTGCGGAGGTTGCGGCTGCGTCGGGTGCGGAGGTTGCGGCTGCGTCGGGTGCGGAGGTTGCGGCTGTGGAGGGTGCGGTTGCGGCGTGGTGCCGGGGATGGTGGGTGGTAGGGTATTTCGTCGTCCGGGGCGTGCGGGCGGCGTCAGCATCGGTTGCAGAGGTTGCGGCTGCGGCGGGGGTCGCTGCGGCGGTTGCGGAGTGTTGGGTATGCGTCGTCCGGATCGTGCGGACGGCGTCAGCGTTGGGTGCGGCTGTAGGGTGTGCGGAGGTTGCGGCTGCGGCGGGGGTCGCTGCGGCGGTTGCGGAGCGTTGGGTAGGCGTCGTCCGGATCGTGCGGACGGCGTCAGCGTTGGTTGCGGAGGTTGCGGGTGTAGGGTGGGTGGAGGTTGCGGCTACGGCGGATGTCGCTGCGGCGGTTGCGGAGCGTTGGGTAGGCGTCGTCCGTGTTGTGCGGACAGCGTCGGCGTTGGTTGCGGAGGGTGTGGCTGTAGGGTGTGCGGAGGTTGCGGCTGCGGCGGGGGTCGCTGCGGCGGTTGCGGAGTGTTGGGTAGGCGTCGTCCGGATCGTGCGGACGGCGTCAGCGTTGGTTGCGGGGGTTGCAGCGGAGGCGTTGTGGTTGCGGCGAGGCAGTGCGGTTGCTTCGTTTGCGGGAGTTGCGGGGTTTGGCGTCGTCCGGGTTATGTGGACGGCATCGGCGGCGGCGGAGGAGCAGCCGCCGGTTAGCCATGAAGGCGGCGTCGTTCGGGGCGTGCGGACGGCGTCGGCGGCGCCGGGGAAGGAGCCATCGGGGTGTGTTGCAGGCAGCGTCGTCCGTTGCATGCGGACGGCGTCAACATAGGAAGGGGCAGGCTTGTCGCAGGTGCGGAGAGGTGTTGTAGGTGCGGAGGGTGTGGGTGTTGCGGAGGTTGCGTCGTGGATGCGTCGAGGCGGGGCGGAAGCGTCGAGAGGTGGGTTGCGGTGCGGATGCGTCAGATGCGTCGCCCGGGTCGGGCGGGCGGCGTCGGCGGCGGCGTTGAAGCGGCTGTCGGTGTGTCGGGAAGATGGTGTCGTCCGGATCGTGCGGACGGCGTCGCCGTACGTTGCGGTGGAGGCGATGGCGGTGGGGGGGGGGAAAGTGTGTGGTCCCCCCCCGAGGGTACGTGGAGGGGGGCCCGCCGGATTTACCGACGGGCTGCGTCGTTTCCCGGCGGCTTGTTGAAGGCGCAGGGTGGCTGATCGGTGGAAGGTGGGCGAGGGGTGGAATGGCGTAGATCGTCTATCGTAGCGGCCGAGGCGAGGTCGTGAATGGTGTCGGCCAGGTGGAGGAGGTCGTCGTCGGCGGCGTCGAGATGGCTCGCTAGGGCGATCTGGACGGAGGCGGGAAGTTCCCGGAGCCAGAAGGTGCGGGTGACGTCGGACGTCAGTACGTCGTGGAGCTGGTGGCGCAAGCGGCGGAATAGGTGGGACGGTTTTAGATCGCCGAGGTGTTGGGGCTGCGCCAGCGCTGCGATGCGGGCGAATTTTGATGGTTGGTAGAGGGAGATAAGCCGATTGCGGAGGTCGTCGTAGGCGGTGGCGCTGTCGGAGGAAATGTCGGACGCTTGTAGGAGGACATCATAGGGGAGCTGTGAAATGACCCTGGAGTATCGGACCCGTTGGCTGCGAACTGCGGCGGCGGAGAAGGCGGCGTCCACTTGAAAAAACCAGAGGGCGGGGTCGTGCGTGTAGAAGGGCGGAAGGGAGGTGGGGAGTGCGGACGCAGCGGTCATGACGTCGGCGGGCGGTGTCGCAGCGGCCTGTAGGGTGGATTGCGCCGTTGAGAGGGGTGGCGAAGTGACATCGGGAGACTCCATGATGAGGGGGAAAGAAGGAAGCGGGAACGTCGGTGGTTACCACTATGGTGAATTTAGGTTGATGTAAAATTCACCACGAGAGGTGGAGGTAGTTGGATGTTGGATAGGAGTGAATTTAACCCAGCAAAGGCGGAAATTTAAATTTTTTGAAATTTTTTTTTTTATCCTTTAGAACTGTTTAAAATGGTCCTAGATTCATGAAAAAAATTATGAAATTATTTTATGCAATAAGGGGAGGGGGTGATAGGGCGTGACATATATGTCACGCCAGGCTGTTAGGTAGGTACCATCCTAGTGATCAAAATCAGTTCGGCTTCTAAATCATCTGTGTATACTTGAACACTGTTACTAATTTTCTAGAGTTTAGGTTTAGTTTAGGTTTAGTGGATCGGGTATTTAGTTTTAAATCAAATGAAGTTCAAGAACAAATCACCACATTTATTATTTATAAGAGCAATTTACAGTATAAAAGTAATGAAACACCATTCTACCTAAATTGTATGATAAGGAACGAAACATTTTACGCACAAACCAACGTTGCATTTGGTACACACTGTCTTGACTGTTGACGAGCACTCTTCATAATTACATCTTCTTTTTTTCTCAATGGGGGCAACCAGGTGACCAGTATTATCATACCTGGTACTATACTGGATTTTCAAGGCCCTCGACTGTGACAAAGGCCCTCGAATTTTTATGGGTTCTTTGAATCGCTCTGCGTAATGTGTTGCGATTTCCCGAATGAATTCGAGTGTCGAAATTTTTCTTCCTGACGCTCTGTACAAACACCATGCGTTGTTAGCAGCAACATCGATCAGCCAGGTGAAGAGAACCCACCAACATTTCTTCCCTCGAATGGAAATCCTGTACCGAGCGACATCTTGATCCATTCAGTCCGTTCCACCCATGTTCCTGTTGTACATGAGTAGAGCATGAGGTTGTGGGACTTGTATGTGCTGATGTGTACTTCTTGAATACCTTTGTACAGGTTTTATTGGTGTGGCACCGTAAGCAGTAGAGGCAATTGCTACGCATTTGTTGTCCGGCCACTTACAAATGAAGATCCCATCAGTGTGATCCATGCGGTGGTGGAAAGTTCCCCTTGATGATGATGACATCACTTTTTTGAAGGTAGTGAGCAATCTTTGGGAATTCGGTTTAAATCAAGATAAATATGACATGGCAAATGAATAACTCCTTCAGGTAAGTCAGCGAGAAGAGTGATGAGAGGTGTCGTGGATTTTCCAAATGCTTTTTCCATTGCAGTGGGGATACCGATTTTTTCCCCAGTGTAAATATCAAAATTTATCAAATATCCTGAAGCAGTATTGAGGCTCCACACCTTGTATCCAAAACGAATCGGTTTTCCCCGTATAAATTGTTTACATCCATGCCGCCCAAAATATTTTACCATTGATTCGTATTAGGCTGGCGTGACATATATGTCACATAGGTATTTCAATACACACCTGAGCGGCGTAAATGAATAATTTAATCGCAAAAGCAAATGAAACCCTTCAACAGTATATTAGGAACACAATATGGAAATATTAGATGAAAAGAATATGATTATGATAGCGAAATGGTACTTACAACGTCGACTGGTCCATATTTTGGATGATGCCACGACTACAACAGATTCCAAATAGCAGAGAGATGTGATCAGTTGCGTGAGTGGAGAAAAACTGACTCGAACATCGAGAGACATACCCTACGAATAGAAATTCATGTTCAAACATGAATCTGATCTCAAGGGGGGCTCCTCAGAACGCGTCACGTCAGAGCCTGCCGCTGTGACATGAATGTTACACCAGCCTTTGATGGGTTATAGCTAAAATTGATGTGTGTTGATTTTTGGTGTGTTTGCGGTTAAGGGCGGACCTCCACCGAGCGTGTGTTGAAAAGGTTGAAGTTAATTTAAGTTAGTGAATTTGATTGCATGAAGTGCGTGGAATTTGGTTGTGTGTGTGTGTGTGCGGTTAAGGGCGGACCTCCACCGAGCGTGTGATAAATTTGGTCAGGTTGGTTAAGGGCGAGACCTCCACCATACCTGACTAAATTTATGTGTGTGTGTGTGTGAATTTAGCGTTTGTGTTTGTGCGGTTAAGGGCGGACCTCCACCGAGCGTGTAGTGTGTGTCATCAGGATTGGTTAAGGGCCAAACCTCCACCTAATCCTGATGAAGTGTGTGTGTGTGTGAATTTGATAGTGAATTTGTGTAGAAAGTGTGTGCGGTTAAGGGCGGACCTCCACCGAGCGTGTGGTGTGTTTCATCAGGGTTGGTTAAGGGCGAGACCTCCACCTAACCCTGATGAAATGTGTGAGTGTGAATTTACTGTGTGAATTTACTATGTGAGCATTTGAGAATTGGATTTGAAGAGAGGAGGTTTGAGGATGAAGAGAGAGTAGCCAGCAGCTAGAGGAGACGTAGGAATGGCGAAAATGGCGCAGGATTCGGGGTTATATAGACCCTGAAGTCCCCACCCTGGTGGTGGGGTTTCAGGTTGAGTCCCAGTCCTGCGTCGGTTGCCCCACTCTTACCGTTTATTGTCAGAGCCTTATTTTCACAGGTTGTTTCTGGCGAGAACTTAATTCTAGAGAGTTGGAGTTCCGGGAGGGACTCACGACATGGGCTATCACCATGATTGATTTCCAGCGTCAGCCCTTTCAATACCCCCTCCCGCCATCAGTACAGCTACACCAAAATATCGGGGGATGGAAATTCAATACTTAAAATCCCTTCGATGGGTCTCTTGACGTGGACGAGCTTTTTAGCCACGTGCGCGCGCGGTATGTTTTTTTATATTTATTTTGCTTGCTTGTATTAGAACCCTTGAAAAGCCTTTAGAAGGAGGCCCTCGCCCTCCGCCTCTGAAGTAGGTCGGCACCGCATTGTATCCCCTCCTCATCCTCCCCTCCTGTGCGACCTATTGTTGAGAATACGGAGCGAGGAGTTTGAAGTCTGCTCTTTATGTATTTCTCTCCCGAGGCGATGTATTGTAATGTTCCGCGGAGGAATTTATATATTATGATGTATATGTTTGTGTATCATTTTTCTGCCCTTGACTGCGAATTAAAAATCCGAAATTTGGCCAAAACATTTTTTTGTGATGGACAATAGTTGAGTTCGAAGATAGGCAGTTTTCGAAAACAACGGTAGTCGACTGATTGTATGCCGCACAATGCGACAAATGCCGGAAGAAGAGGTTTTTTGTCCTGAACAGTGGCACTAACTCGCATATAGTTGGCCACAATAATGGAAAATAGGTTAGATACATGATTACATTAGACATTAGATTGCATGAGGCAGGAAGAGCAGCTTGACCACTTGAGCGACCACTGTGAGTCATCTGTAAGGGGTTCAAAATAGGGGTTGAAATTTTCAAAACGCCTATACCATTTTTTTACGTGAATATTTTTACGGTTTTAAATAGTTCTTGAACTTGCGAGTTTTTTAAGACCATCCGGAGCGTCGTACGTCCAGCCGTTCGTTCACAGTAAGGCCCCGAAGTTTGCACCGACAGGCATTTTCGACTCCAGTGTGAATGAAATTGTATACAATTCAAACCAATCTCGTAACCAGATACGCGCCCACAATAGGAAATTTGGCGGAGATAGAATCATTGCTAGGGATCACCTGATTATATTGGCGGAGTATGAAGTCGAGTTGGTTGTCCTGTGATATTATTTCATTTGAAAAATGATGGCTCTTTTGGAGTTTGTTGGTAGGTAGTGAAACTTGAACAAACGTTGAAGTATTATTGATAGGTAAATTATTACTACGGTAAATCATTACTCAACGGTAAATTATTACACAACGGTTCATTATACCATCTACGTAGAAGGGGCTGGAGTTTGTTGGTAGGTACTTTTGCAACTTTTTTCACTCCTCATCAACAATTTCTTTTCAGAACTTCATTATGTGTGTTTCTTTTTGTTAGGTACTGTTTGTCATCGGCAGAATTATTTTAGCAACATTTAACTTGCTCCGCTTGGGAGGCACAACTTTGATACATGGATCATCCACATGGAGGCTATACTAACTCGCAATGATCTATTAGAGTACGCGGATGGAACACAATATTTAGTAGCGTTTTTTCTCGCTAAAAAAGAAGAAAAATAGTTTTGCTGGTTTTCCTTGCTCAACTTGTGTCTTCTAAACTCACCTTCTTTCAGGTAATTTTACAAGGCACCTCCAGATTGAACAACTCTCAAACAGCCGTTACAACCTACAAATTATGTACCTGCCTTGTAAAATATGTAAAATTGCGTTCAGAAACCTAGTTGCTCCTCGTAAAACGTAACTTTACTGAGGGAGGAAGCCGTGGAATCTACCGAACAAACGTGCTTGAAGCTGCGGTCCCATACTTTGAGTTGCCTGATTAGAATAAACTTGGGAGCGGCCTGTTGTGAAGCAGACTGCAATTTTAACGAAGTGTGGCGGCAGTTGAACGAAGTTGCCGCTGTCTGGGAAGCGGAATCCGATATCTCCAGTTATTACTTTGTTTGCTCGACGATAGCGTACACAATGTGTTCCATTAAACTACAAATGATAAGATGACATAACTTCAACAACAGGTGACTGGGGATTCAAATTCGTACGAAATTACGATGGCCCCTAAATGCCTGATAATCACGGGTGTGTTATATATGCATTTAGTATATATTGTATCAATGTATATGTATGTATGTAGGCACGAGTATATTCGTAAAATGTCAAAATGCCAACCAAAGAAGAGTTTGATGCTGAGCAGTTGGCGCAAATATAAGGCCGATCATATTTGAGTTTTCGGGGGTCAAAAATCGGTGCTTAAAAACTGCTAAAATCACCCAACAATATTGATATGAATTTATCGATAGTATATTTTTTCTAAGAAATTACTTGGAGGTCGAAAATCATAGAAAATAGTCAAAAATTGCCAAGTCACCGTATTCGCAAATTGGCTCATGTGATGTGCTGAATGACTGGAAATTTAAATAATATGTTGGTTTATTATTTTCAATAATGAACCATTGGAATCGAGCATGAAAAAAAAAATTCTTACCTTCCCTCAAAATTATTTGATGGTTTACGTTTCAAGGTATGTAGAATCCAAAACTGCAATAAAAATATTTCTGTCTGTCCGCCGTACGCCGTACGGGCCACTTTTCTCAGTTACAATGAAAGAAAATTGATGAAATTCGGGTTATAGGTTTCGTTCGGGGTCTAGTTGGTCCTCGAAGCTCGACGTTACTGTGAGTCATCTCTAAGGGGTTCAAAATAGGGGTTGAAATTTTCAAAACGCCTATACCATTTTTTTACGTGAATATTTTTACGGTTTTAAATAGTTCTTGAACTTGCGAGTTTTTTAAGACCATCCGGAGCGTCGTACGTCCAGCCGTTCGTTCACAGTAAGGCCCCGAAGTTTGCACCGACAGGCATTTTCGACTCCAGTGTGAATGAAATTGTATACAATTCAAAGTTCAAACCAAATCTCGTAACCAGAGACGCGCCCACAATAGGAAATTTGGCGGAGATGAAATCATTGCTAGGGATCACCTGATTATATTGGCGGAGTATGAAGTCGAGTTGGTTGTTCTGTGATATTATTTCATTTGAAAAATGATGGCTCTTTTGAGTTTGTTGGTAGGTAGTGAAACTTGAACAAACGTTGAATTATTATTGATGGGTAAATTATTACTACGGTAAATCATTACTCAACGGTAAATTATTACACAACGGTTCATTATACCATCTACGTAGAAGGGGCTGGAGTTTGTTGGTAGGTACTTTCGCAACTTTTTTCACTCCTCATCAACAATTTCTTTTCAGAACTTCATTATGTGTGTTTCTTTTTGTTAGGTACTGTTTGTCATCGGCAGAATTATTTTAGCAACATTTAACTCGTGATTTAGGTAGGTACCTAGTAACGAGTACGGGGTTAGGTACTAACCTACGGAGGGTCTGCGATCTACATAATATGTATAGAATAGTACATTATCATAAATTATATAGACGGGTTATCTATACATAGTGCTGTGATCTGTAATGGAAGGGTATTCTATACAAAATAATAAACCGTTGTGCAGGGATTTGCAGCGTTTTTTCTTTCTGTTCATGTATTGTCTTCATTCGTTGTTTGCCCTTGTCCACAGATAACAGGTTAGATAACAAAAACCTTTTTTCAGCCATGATTAGAAATACATATACATATTTAATTAGAGAGGGCTCAAGCGTTATGCAATCAAGGCCAAGTTTTAAACAATTTAAAAACCAAAGTAAACCGTTTCAGTAAAAACCAAAGCAAAGCATTCCAGTAAAACCAGCCATTTCAGGCTGGCACTTTATGTCCAGCTGCCAATATGTTTCATTATTGTGACAGTATTTTCATAGGTGCTAGCTTTAAACTCCATTCTATGCCACATTTGGTGAATTAATACTTTTATTTGGCAATTTTAGCAAATTTTTTTCGACTATAAACTTTGTATCTATTGCAATAGCTCATTTTCTCCGCAAAATCGCTTAAAAATGTCGCTATGGCTAGTAATATCGGCACAGACGAGTTAACTTTGATTTGCTTACCCGGAAAACCAAAAACACAATTTCCAAACCCAAACCAGAGTCATTGCTTGATTTTGGATGGAAAATAATAATTTACTCCCGAACGGTATTATTAGAACCTTAAAAATTGTTGCTTTGGTGGTTTTTGAAGCTGAGGAATAAAATGATCCCGTCCGAGGAAATACAGTAGCAGATCGTAATGCGAACTTTTTTTTTAAACCCTAGACCTCTTCGAATATATCGTGGGGGAACTGCTAATTTATTATCTGTATCTTAAAAATTGAACACTTGTCCTCTTTCGAACCCATTTGAGACACTGTAAGTGGAATGCTAAAATTTGCTGAAATTTAATGGACAGCATTGGGGGTTGTACTCATGGGGGCTATAACCCTTTACGATTGTTTACAGTCCTTCCATGAAGGGTTGATCCTGTTTGGCTACCTGTACCTACCTACAATAAATGTATCCCTAAAATCCCCGTTGCAACACAAGGAATTGGCGGTGTTTTATTGACGACAAAAGGCTTTTTGAAATAGAACAATTACGAGACGGGCATGGCAGCGCAGCAACCTGTTTTTAATTGAATGGATAATAACGGCAAATAATAATAGCGACAGGGTGTGCAAACCCGCAACACTCACATCCTGTGACTAAGGATAGCAATAATACAACAGGCGGATTTGGTGCGAGGAGGACATGGGAGAAGTTTATGAGGGGTTCATCTTTCATCGGTTGTCTAGCTATCGGTAGGTAAATTTCTGAAATGTTTAAATATGTTTAGCTCATTGTTTTATCGAATCGGGGATTCGAAGCGTTGGTTAAGTACAAGCGGGTTTCGCGAGTGTAATCAACGGTTATAATGTTTTCATAAAACGTCGATTCACTGTTTAAAAGTTGATCATGGAGGCATTTGCCCGCCACAGTGGAGGCATTGGATGTGAAATCGTAATCTTACTATTGATCTCGTAGTTGTTGACGTACATTGTGAGGTTAAGTACCTACTTCTGCTCATTTGTTTTTTGGCGTTTGGTTTTTTGTTTATATTGTTGATTTTAAGTAGTGTTAAGTTAATTTTTGAAGGTTTGTTGATTGTCGAAATCGCGGACACCAGCAAAAACGAAAAAGCGAACCAAAGTTTGTCGCGAGTGAAAAACAGATTTTGGTTGACGTTGTTCGCAAGTATTTCAACATTATTGAGTGTAAGAAAACCGATGGTGATTTAACTGTCGTTCCTGTTAAATAAGTTCCCAGTTTCTCAGACCGCTAAATTTGCCAGAAAATTGCAAAATAAATTATTCCGAAAGAATAAGATGATGAAACGCATGATCGACTAGAACTTTATTGTTGATAGGTAAAGTTGTTTTTCTCTTTCATATCAATTCAAGGAACGAGAAACTTATTTTTAGTTGATCATATTTTAGGTACCTACGTCGTCACAAAATCGATTTCATCGAGCTCAGGACAATTTGATCTCTCTCATCCATCGAGAACGGCAAATTATGAAGTATTCATCTTCGCCGTCCAATACCAACCGAAATGCCCCGATCAATCCCCTATACTCATTTTTGTGGTTGTAAAAGAATAATAAGAATAATGAATCGTTCGCATGAAAACTGGCAAGATGGCGAAGTGGTAAATCGTTGATTTAGGACGCTGATTTCCCAAAATCGACTGGTTTGATCGCTGATTTGTCTGTTTTGATCATTGAGTAAACGCGGATGGTGAAACCCTATGTCGTTTTTTAACACCTGTTCGGTTTAATAAATAAACGTTGATTAAAAACTGGTGTGACCGGCCCTAAATAAGGGCATAAATCAATCGATTGTTGGCAGGTTGATCAGTTATAACGGGGTATAATAAATGTTTCATAACCCACGTGCAACAGGTGGATTTGGTACGAGGAGGACATAAGAGAAGTTTATGAGGGTTTCATTGAGTCTCCTGCGATTTGGAAGAAAGAGCATCTGGATGTGATGTCAAGAGGGGAATATCCCATGTCGCAGCACCTTGCAGTGAGGACCCTCCTATTCATCGGCTGGGCGCAGGTGTTTCCTTATTTGTACGGGTAGAGTTCTCGTATCTCGTCCCGGAAGGGACCCTATGTGATGCCTTGTCTGGTTTCACCCTCGACCGCATATGGTGCTCCTTTGGAAGTAACGTGTGGGGGGGTCTGTACATCCTTCTTCGACGGGATTCCGTGTGGCCTTTAGCCTCTTCTTCAGGTCTAACGAGGTTAGCGGTGCGGTCGGCTCAACGTCAAGAACCGCTAGGGCACATTGTGGAAGAACAGATGTCGCTGAAAATCGCCTTAGCGCCCAAACCGAACGTGTCGAAATCTCCACCAAAACCATATAAAAAAAACTGAAAAATAAAAATTTATATTTGTTTATTCGTATGTAACAATATTTTGATAGGTTTGTTGACCAAGACGCATGATCAACACGTTATGTTATCGAATTCGGCGATACAACTGACGATTCCATTATCTGGAAAAGACAGTACCATCACTTACCAAATATTTTAAATACTGGCATCAGTAGTGGATTACATAGTCGGTAATACAGTTCAGTAATAGTACCGATATCTTTTGTGAAATAATGTTTGGACACGGACTGTACTCTATTCTTGTGTACAAACATGCTGAGGTGTTCTATGGGTGTTCTCTGTGCCCAGACGCTCACAGGGAGGCCATTATACTCAAACGATAACCTCCCCCGTCCATATTTCAACGTTTTACAATGTTCGAGAAAAATGTTAATTGAATTGTGAGGAGTTGAGATAAATATGACTGCGTGAATTCACTGTCATTATTATGTGTTGGGATTAAAGACAAATTCTACGATTCTGCGCTCATCTGCAGCTTGATGGAATCACCGGTCACCGAAATGTATGGAGTTCCATAAAATTGATCCATCGATCCTCAATAAAAACCAATGTTCTAGCTGGTGCTAGATTTTCGAAGTTCGTGAAGTAAGTTTCGAACGGTGATATTTTTCCGGGGACTCACTGAAAGGCAGAGATTTTCACGCGCCATTGAGCAGCAAGTAACGCAGCGTCATGGGCCATTAGGCCCCCTAGAAGCCCGTCTTATGAATTCTGATACTCCCCACCCACCATAGTGAAGCCTTCCTTTCCCCTGAAGTAATCTTATATTAGGAAGCTCAGACATTCAATTGACGTTTCCGACTTGAGTAACCGCAACACAGTTTTCTTCCGGACGCGTGTGTAGCCCTTCTCGCTGACTTCCGGCTCTTCTTAGCTCTTAATGACTACGATGGGTTCGGGAATTAATTTACTAATCCGCGTCATGGAAACTGTAGAGAGGGTCGTTTTACATTGATGTCTTGGAACAGTTAGAAAAATCGCAGGTATGCTGTTCCAATGATTGGCAATTATTTTAGGCACTCCTCGTTATATCGCAGTATCGAGTGCGTATAGCTCCCTGACTCAGCTCAGTGTTTAACCGACGCATAGCACCGTACCCCGTGACTGGGACCTTGGGTGTATCACGCGCATTCGCGTACAGGTTCAGCAATCCATCAATATTTCCATACCATGGAAACGATTCCGAGAGGCGCTTCGTATTATTTATGCACTGCAAGGGAACCTTCCTCAATGTGGTGTATCAGTAGCGACCACTTCAAGCAATAAAATACAAGCGAACGTTTGCTAATCTGGTGAACCAGTCGATTTTAAACCACTCATTCTAAACCACTCACTGATACCTCGCAGCATGAAACTTGATACCCTCCTCGTTACGTCATTGTATGGATAGCTTATGTATCACCTCACGTAGATAGACGTTGAACCAATGCACCATAATATTATCTACTTCTAGGGCCTTCGTTGCATCATCGTATCTCCTCCATCCGTGTGACTCTCTAACTTTCGGCTCTTTCTAATCTTATCAACACCATAAAGATCAGGCATTGATTAATCCGCATCATGGAAACGCTTTTATTATCTAGACAATAATTAGAGCCTATCTCGATCGATCACAGCAGGAAATGTATTAGCTCCCTGTTTAACCTAGACAAATCATGTACTACATTGATCTCTCCCAAATAATACTGTTAGCGATACTTATACAGTAATAGTACAGCAATACTTATATAACAGTAATAGAAGCAACACTTATTACAGTATAATGTGGATTTATTTCATCATGTTTGATTTTCCAGTTGTCATTTCCCATTACTAAGTTCAGTTGATTTGCGCACGTACCTAATATGTACTTCAAATCCCTTGGCTGAAATTATCTCATACTTATATTTGTTTGTTTTCTGTTTTCAGGTAAGCGGAATAGAGTGAAATCGTACTGTCAGAACGATGACGGTAAGTGGTCTAAGTACAGTTGCCTACAGACAAAAACCCCTTGGTCGCATCGTCAAAATATTTGTCCTGCGTTTTTATCCTGCCGTCGCTCGTAGCTGGGAAGTGGAGGGGATGAAGATGGGCTATTGACCTATCAAACTTCAGCGTGAAATTCCGCGCGTTTTATTCCGTCGTCCGACGGAAATCCGGCGCGGAGCGGGCGCGTGAAAAACCTACCAAAAGGCGAAATACACTGCCAAGGTGATGGCACAGGAGCTTCCTCGTCACAATCAGAGTGACCCATTATAAAATAGAACAGACTCGGAAGCAAAATAACATAACATTACATTACATTACATTACATAACGTTAAATATACATATTACATAACATTACATTACATAACATAACATTACATAACATTACATGAAATATACATATTATACATAACATGACTTCCATAATACATTACGTCCATTATACATAACTAGCCTGACCGCTCGCTTCGCTCGCTATCCGACATTCGCTGTACGCAGTATCGTGGAACCAACAAACGACGGAAAAATCCCATACCCTACCGGGTATTTGTGCCCAATTTTATCAAAATCCGTCAAGCCATTCAGGAGTTGACCATGGTCGACCATATTTCCGCTATGGTCAGGGAATTAAAAATGCGACGTTGCACAACTTGGGAGCCTACTGGATACTCGTGCCAAATTTGGTCGATATCCGTTGAGCCATTCAGGAGTTGACCATGGTCGACCATAGTTCCGCTATGGTCAGGGAATTAAAAATGCGACGTTGCACAACTTGGGAGCCTACTGGATATTCGTGCCAAATTTGGTCGATATCCGTTGAGCAATTCGGGATTCGACCATGGAGGGGCCCATGGATGCGCTATGGTCGACCGCGGGGGTAGTCCGAAGGGTCGATCGTAGATAGAATTTCACGTAGATTACGAATACGCGATAAAAAAATAGGGGTTACCATTTCAATTAACGAAGTTGACCATGGTCGACCATAGTTCCGCTATGGTCAGGGAATTAAAAATGCGACGTTGCACAACTTGGGAGCCTACTGGATATTCGTGCCAAATTTGGTCGATATCCATCAAGCCATTCAGGAGTTGACCATGGTCGACCATAGTTCCGCTATGGTCAGGGAATTGAAAATGCGACGTTGCACAACTTGGGAGCCTACTGGATATTCGTGCCAAATTTGGTCGATATCCGTCGAGCCGTTTGGCCGTGCATAGAAGGACAGACAGACAGACAGAGCGCATGCGCAGGGCGAACCGCTGGCTCTATCATGTTGAAATTTATATGGGACCTCAATGGGCCCTACCCGCTTAATCCCTGAGAATTACATTGAAATTGGGTGAAATCTTTGGTTACTACGGCTGTAACAAGGAAATTGAATCTATTTCACGCCAGCGCATGCGCAGAGCGCACCGAGGGTCCGATCATGCTGAAATTCATACTGGAACTCACTAGGCCTTGTCCAAACAACCCTTGAAAATTTGAGCGAAATTGAATCAAAATTGTGAAAGTTATGCGTGTTTGTTGAATTTAACGTTAGCGCATGCGCAGGGCGTACCGCTGGATCAATCATGTTGAAATTTGTATGGGACCTCAAGGGGCCTTATCCGCACCATCCCTCAAAATTTGAGCTGAATCAATTCAAAATCGTGGAAGTTATGGCTGTAACAAGGAAATGCGGACAGACTCACAGACCGACAGACACGGAACCAAATTTGTTCAGTAGGCTTTGAAACGCAAAATGCAAGTGGAAATTTTGATTTCTGATGACAAAAATTTTTTGGCTCACGAAAGTGAACACAAGGCTTCCGCTGCTTCGCAGACTCGGAAGCAAAATCCGCTACACGCCGATTTGTGTTCCGTTCCACTTGACTGCACAGATGTCAGGTTCCGCGCGTGAGGCTAGCTTCACACTTGCGAGGTTTCACGCGGCGCGGTTCAGATTCGGTCGATTTAGCGCGGTCGCCTGATATGTGTGAACCGAGAAACCTCGCCGAACCTCTCCCGTGTACGAACCGAAGAGGCGCCGGATTACGCCGCTCGCCCCCCCGAGCCGCGGCGACATGAAGAGGTTCTTAGAAGGCTCCTACTCGGGTCGAGGGTCCACAAAGTCAAGCTAGAGTCCACACTTGCGAGGTTCAGTTTCGGTTCATTCGATGGTCGGTTGGTGCTTCGTCTCCCTGCATTTGTCTTCATTCTCTCTCAACTCCTCGAACAGTGTATAAAATGCACCACACTTCCGTGTTCTTATCAAAATAGGATGGACCCAGTGGGCCCTAGTCAACCTTTTGGTTTATTATTCTGTGAATAATACACCTATGTATTCGCTCAGCAAAAAATTTTTATAACCCCCCCTCAAACTTTTTTCTTTTCCGTTTCAAGGTGCGTAGATTCCAGAAATGCAATGTCCGTCCGCCGTCCGCCGTACGCCGTCCGCCGTATGCCGTACGCCGTATCACGTGTACAGGCTTCATTTTAGATCTAAAAAAGTCGTTCTTTCGCACACATGCTCTATTTGGGCCCTAGTTGTGTCCCGAAACTTTTCAGCCCGATCGGAATATACCCAGGGGTGTTATGAGTGAAAATGTGTGTAAAAATAGGTACTTTTTGCGTTTTAGCAACATGTTAGTAAAATGAGCTTTTGAGGTATCGTTTTCCATGTTTTTGTGGACGAGAATACCGAATATGAAGTCGATTTTGACCAAAGAGTGGAAATTTGACTTCTACCAAATGTTCAGCTCCAGAAATTGATTTTTTATGAGTGAAAAACCTGGGAAATCGTCTGGAATCACCATCAGTTTGTATAATAACACTGGAAAAAGTGTCAACACGCGGATCAAGGCGATTAACTGGCACTACCAATGATCAAAGATAGTTAAAAAAAAAAAAAAAAAAGGAGCATACCTAATTTGTGTTTTAGGGGCAAAAATTAATGGAAACTATCAGAAATAGCTATTTCGATTATATTATTGCGCATGAAAGAAACAATAAATGAACAGTCAAAATTTCTGTAGGTATGTCCAAAAGTCCAAAAGAATAATAAACCCATGTGACAAGGACTTTGCAGCGTTTTGGTTTATTATTCTGTGAATAATACACCTATGTATTCGCTCAGCAAAAAATTTTTATAACACCCCCTCAAACTTTTTTCTTTTACGTTTCAAGGTGCATAGATTCCAAAAATGCAATGTCCGTCCGCCGTACGCCGTCCGCCGTATCACGTGTACAGGCTTCATTTTCGGTCTAAAAAAATCGTTCATTCGCACACATGCTCCATTTGGGCCCTAGTTGTGTCCCGAAACTTTTCAGCCCGATCGGAATATACCCAGGGGTGTTATGAGTGAAAATGTGTGTAAAAATAGGTACTTTTTACGTTTTAGCAACATATTGGTAACATGAGCTTCTGAGATATCGTTTTCTATGTTTTTGGGGACGAGAAGACCGAATATGAAGTCGATTTTGACCAAAGAGTGGAAAATTGAGTTCTACCAAATGTTCAGCTCCCAGAATTGATTTTTTATGAGTGAAAAACCTGGGAAATCGTCTGAAATCACCATCAGTTTGTATAATAACACTGGGAAAAGTGTCAAGACGTGGTTCAGGACGATTAAATGGCACTACCAATGATCAAAGATAGTTTAAAAAAAAAGAAAAAAAGAGCGTACCTACCTAATTTGTGTTTTGGGGGCCAAAATTAATGGAAACCATCAGAAGTAGCTATTTCGATTATTACGCATGAAAGAAACAATTAATGAACAGCCAACCTTTCTGTAGGTATGTCCAATAGAATAATAAACCCATGTGACAAGGACTTTGCAGCGTTTTTTTTTTATCCGTCTGTAGAGGAACAGCATCGCAATAGCACGTCTTCTTTCCATGGTGAAACTGTAGGTAACTGGTTGATTCTACCGACTGTAAACCTCTTATGAACCTCGGAAGTGTGAACGGGAACTGGGTTTTCGAGGCGGCTGCCGAAACCTCACCGAATCCGCACCGCGCCGGTTGAAACCTCGCAAGTGTGAAGCTAGCCTGAGGCGGGCGGAGTTCTTGGAAGGACGCCCGCGTCGGAATCGCGATGTGTGTCCCTAGCCTTACCTACAAAGAAGGGTGCAACCCCTGAAGTACGTACCTACTCGTGTTTTAACTGCTCTTCGATGTTAGTGGTTCCGTTAATTCGAGTGAATGTTCTTCGATAGACGGTGCAAATCGTAGTTAGTTCGGTAGGATTCGTTATGGAATCATTTCCTAGTTATTTATCCGTATTTTGCGACGAATGTTGAACGAGTTGGCGAGACCGAAATGCCGCTAGGAATTATGTGGGGCCTGCGGTGAAACTGGTACTAAATTGTTTGTTCGGCAATCGACGTTTGAACGTTGAAGGCATTTCATCAAAATATCTACCGCGCTCGTTGCAGCTGAATCTGTATAAACCGCTGGATCGATCCCAACAATAGGGCTGGGAAAATGTGACCTATTCAGTTATTTGTGGGGGAGACCGTTTCTTGGTAGAAGATTATCTCTGAATGGATCTCACGATTTTGAGGCGTTTTTGACGTAGGTAATTGACCGGCGAATCGCCTGACATTCAATGCTCTGCCTTGGGTTTTGGTTGCACATCTATACATGAACATTTCTTTTTCATGTTCGTAAATTTCCTCAATTTATGTCAGCCCAAACCTAGTCATTTAACCAGTGGTAGACAAGTCAAAGTAGAATGATCGGTGCCCAAATTGCCTTCCATGAAGTGCGATGCAAACGAACAAATTATTCTGCATAATCGTTTATTGAAGTGACAAAAGTACCTATCAACAAAATCCAAAATAACCATCATTCTTAATATGAAATAATATCCCGGAACAATTTACTGTATTACAATCAGGTGTTCCCTAGCAATGATGACAGGGCTGGATGTATACCATTTTATTCGCGATCATCTTGACGGAACTTTTCAGTGCAAACTTCAGGTCCTTACTGTGAACGAACAGCTTGAAGTAAAATGTTGCGGGTTGTCCAAATTCCGTAGTTCGAGATCTATTTAAAAACGTAAAAAATCGAGATAACGGTGCTATAGAAATCGCAATCCCTGTTTTTCACCCCTTAGAGATTACTGATAACCCCAAGCTTCGCGGACCAACTAGAAATCCCCAAATGGGACCTACACACTGAATTTCATTAATTTTGGTTCGTAGTAATAATTTTGGTTCGTAGGGGTATTCACGGTCGGGCCGTTGTCGACGTGTTAACGAGTTAAATGTGTTAAACTGGTTAAACGTGGAGAAAATCGGTCGCAAAGATGTTATCAAAGTGCGTTATCACTTGTGTTAAGTTAACTGAGTCCGAGGTGTGGTAAACGTCGACAGCAACCATGTTATCTGTGTTATCAGTTTTCTGACGAAGATTCAAAATGGTGGGTTAGGTACTGTGCCGTGTTTTATATTTCTTTCCTGATAAACAGTTTTAACAAGTTTAGGGTCGCACTTTTGAATATAAGTGAATTACCTGGACATGAAAACAACTTCAAGTTCTTGGAGACTTTCCTCCCAGATTTCCTCCTCCTCGTCAGTGAATTCGGAGTTGATGATATTAACTATTGTTTTTGTAACAATTTCGTCAACTTGGTTTTGTTTTTGGCTCTTCTTCGGCATTTTCGTAAATAAAAACTCACAAAAATGTAAACAAACGTCAAATATTATAACCTAGGCGGGAAGGTAGCAAAATACCGAGGAGGTCGTTGTTGTTGTTTTTTTACATTTCACCCGGAGATTCACCACCGAAGTGCTCCATGGCTAACTGCTAGCAATATAATCATACCACCACCACCACCACCCGGAGATTCGTGATAACACGTTAACATGTTACCCAGGGCCAGGGTGCCTCATGATTTTTCTGAGGACGAAGTTTTCTACTTAGCACGTTTAACTCGGCAAGCTCAACCGTGAATACCCCTAATGTCTGCTCCATCCGGGAAAGCATTTGACGCGGGGGTCAGACGACATAAGGACGATGCATGAGGTAGTGGCGGCAAAAGGGATATGAAACGGGATTGTAGCGAGTGGCATAGCTTGGTACATTTAGGCCGACTTTGGAAAGGAGCGAAGGAAGCTGAAGAACTCCTTTTAACAAACTTATGGGGGAAAAAAACAATATTGGCTACCACTACGGTTCTCACGTTTAGGAATCCCATACTCAACTGCAAGACCCGGGAAATTCACCTATTCGGCTCAAGAGTTATCGAAGCAATAGTATCCACATAGTCTTAAGAGATGAGTTTCATATAGTAGTCGTAATTTGATTTTTTGATCCTCGATGTTTTCGACCCATTAACGTTCCCATTCACATGTTTACAAAAAAGTGAGTTACTGAGTCGTTATATTTCCACAAACGACGGTTTGATGGGTACTGACGATGGTTCGATTACCGAAACCGGAATAGCTGTGTATTTTGTTCTCAGTAGACATCGCCAACGTTACGAAAAGTGTTAGGTATTGTCCTCTCCAATACTGTCGACTCTCGATCTCGACTATTAGAATCTCTTGATAAGTCGCCCCAATCGCCAAGTCCCTTGCAAAACTCCCGTTAAATAAATCGAATGCCTGTTTCCTATTTGTTTTGATACACTTGGAACTTCGGATTTCGACGAGAGGGCACCATACAACTACCAAATCTGATTCAGTAGATTTCTCGTTAATTCAAAGATTTCAATATTTTATGTATTATTAATTCTAATAATGCCAGCCTGCACTAACTTGACGTAACAACTCATTTTGTCATTGGTAGATTCAAGTGAGAAGAGTGACGACGAACGTCTACCATCGGGATATCTATACATATAATAAAACAGTGTCTGTTTGTTTGTTTGTCTCGGCATCAATTGAGAACGGCTGAACGTAGAAAGTTGCGGCTGGTACCATTTGACGCAGAATTTATCTGGGAAGGTTTATGAAAAATCCGCATTTGAATCTGTCCATCCGTTGAAACGCTATGAATGAAATACTACTAAAAAACGTGTTATAATCACTTCTATGAGGACGTTTATGCTTATAATAACTTTGAACGGTTGGACGTAAATCCGATTGTAATTAGATTCTGGATTCAGCTCGACGAGTACATTCAAGTGGTACTTCAATCAGGATGTTAGTGGTAGGGGGGTACAGGTTATGAGAGGGGGGGGGGGGTCTACAGAAATTTCAAAACTACTTGACCAATTGGAGTGCAACTTTGGGAATTTGTTTTGTGAACATTGAGGAATGTTTCTAACCAGGTAGGGAGGGTTCATAGGATACGGGGGGGGGGGGGGGGTTAAAGGCAGTTAGGGTTGGCATTGGGGAAGGTTTCTGATCAGTTGAGGAGGGGGTATACAGGCACATTAAAATACATGACCGTTGGCTCCATTTATTTAAATCGCAGCAACACGCGTCGGTTCAAATAGTATAATATATCATAAAACAGTGTCAGTCTGTTTGTTTGTCTCGGCATCGATAAATGAGAACGGCTGAACGTAGAAGGTGGTATCTGTTATGAGTGGGGCCTGTCCTAAAGGGGGTGTCTGTTCTACCGTTGCGAAGCGCGGGTACACAGCTAGTATATAATATAACTTAGTTATGATACAGTCCGTAATGTGTATTCAACTGAAAAGTACCTAGTACTCATTTTCGTATTAAAGAAAAGGTTTCCATGATATAAATGGAGTTTGATCTCTCGGTTATTCGATTAGTCTATCCCTCTAATTAATTCTAACTGTTATAAATCGAACTTGTATTTTCAAGATTCGAATTTTATAGAGTCGACTACCTTAAAACGTTGGAACCCAGTGTTGAAAAGGATTTCATTCAGTCGAGAGCGATAACCGAAACATTTTAGTTCTGTAGTTAGTTATCGTTCCACCCACCTCCACCTCTCTTTCCATATAACAAAAACCATAACGGCGTTACCTGCCCATTTCTCGTTGGTGTGGTTCCTGAAAGAACGGCATCGTATCAAGCGAACTGAGCCGTAAAAGAGCGGAAACTGCGACTTTTAAGTGCGCCGTATAAAAAGGACGTTGCACGGCAGGTTGCGGCGTTTCACTATAAAACTGGTCGATCCTGACCTCCTACAAAGATCATCTCATATCCAAGAGATAAAACGCGGATTTAAGGAGATCCATTTGTAATCATCTCAACGACGCGGCGACTAATTTTTTTATCTTTTCTAGGGATAATAAGTACCTAACTGTTTTAGTCCAAGTCCTTCACAACGTTTCCTAGTTTTCTGCCTAGGTTCTTCATATATTTTGAAGCGCCTAGCTACCTACTTGCGAAGTTCTGTGAGAGATCATGACAGAGGATGAAAGAAAAATGTCTAGCAGCTCGTAGACATTGAATTGATGATGAAAAAAGGAATTAACCCATGGGAAATGGGTCGTTGCATTGATTATGGTTATATTTTACCTGATTGAGTAAAATAGAAGGTATTTGTACTATTTGTACTCACGCGTTCTGAAAATGAAAGTAGATTCCATACTGAGAATTTTGATACCTACGATGAGTAGGTAGTTTTTTTATTCAGCGGTTTTTCAAAGTTCCGTGCACTAGTGACGTCATTGCACCCCTCCCACATGGGCGAAACCCCTTGCCCGGTGTGACATCACTAGTGCACGAAACTTCTAAAAATCATGGAACAAAAACTACTTCTCGTAGAGTGCAGCTGGTGCCCACTTTCTCAGGATTGAATCTACTTTCATTAAAAATAAATAAATAAATAAATAAATACAAGTAGTTACGTTTTTCAGCCCATGGGGTTGCAACCCTCATTCCAAACCTAATGATGCACTGAACCCAGTGAACACTAAGTATTATTCTTGCTTACTTGAACCCTAAAGATTTTCTTGGCACTTTCTGGAGTTGGGTGTCGATGGAGCAATTCTGTCACGCCATTGCGCACTGTAACGAGGATAGGTTAGGGTAGAATTCATATTCCTCACTCTCTCAGAAGGTGAGAGCTTACCTAAGTTGAAGGTCTCCTCAAACGCTAACTTACTTGAAGGTTCATTCATAGAGGTTCACTTACATGAGTTGAGAGCGTCATCGTCTTGAGTTGAGAGCACTCAATTTGAGTTGAGAGCGTCCTCAGTTGCTCATCAGTGGTGCTATTCTAATCACAGTTGGCAACAGTGATAGCATAAACAAGGGAAGGTTTCGTATTTTTCTGTAAATCAATCATGACCGAACCCTATATTGTTCATCGTGGCCATAAGTATGGAGAATGAAAGTGTTCTGCAACCACGAGCAAAGTAGGTTGGCAGCTGCATGAAATTAACAAAAAACCAAGGCTTAACCCTACCTTCGGGAGTGAGGAAGCAAAAATGGATAACCTCATCGGACACGTTATTGGACAGCCATGAGCCAGTTTATCAATTATCAGACATATGAATCACGTAAAACACGAACAGGTTGGTAATTTCTGTGCTTTAGCTACATCAACCTGGTACGATGATGTGGTACAAAATCTGAGTGCCACCAACACTTTCATCAACGGGGTTAGTGGCAACCCTGTTTCATTTCCATTTCTTGTTGACTGTTTACCAAATATAAGTGGAACTAACACATTCACGACTGTTTTTTTTCCTGAAATGGAACCTTATGAACCGGATATCATCCAGAAATTCCAGTGGATTCTGTTGTTCCCGGCGATATACCTCTTCGGTAGCCCCACAATTAGGGTTACCAGACACTTCTCTTATAGTATCTATACTATTTTTGGCCCCATAATTTCATATACTATCCTTTTTTTCATTTTATAGCAAAATATACGCTTTTTTCATAGCCGATGAGGTTAGCTAGGAACATTTATTTATTTATTTATTTATTTATTTAACATTTATTTATTTACTAACATGGAATTAGGGTCCTATTTCCATGGCTAGGAATGGCTAGAAGGGAAGACCAATATGTTCTAGTTATTTTTTGTGATATTTCTGAGAGACTGATATGTGGTGTACCGTTTTATTCTGTTTAGAAGTATTTTTGAAACGCTTGTTCCATAGATAAGTACCTACCTTGTTACTTGAAACTGCATTTTGAAAGAACTAAACGTTACCTTTACGCAAAACGTAGGTATTTACTCATGAATTGTGTGTGACAAATGGAATTTGAAAAGATTTTTTCTTGTCGTTGCCTTGAACAACGTAGATACCTACCGGTGTTCTTTATTTCTGTGATATTTTCGAAGGACTGCTGGAGCTCCTACTCAGCTCCGTTTGAACTATTAATAAAACGCTTGTTCCACTGATCAGTTCAGTTGAAATGTAGTTGAGTATATAAAATTCCACAATTTCAACAACAAAATTGTGTTCGAAAAAGTAACTGACCTAATAAAATCTTTTTTATTATTCACAATAAATTCAGTTTGATGATTTCATGTACCAATTCATAAAACGACCTAACATAACCATTGATATGTGCAAATATATTTCTTTTTTTTAACCTTTTTTGGAAGGGGGGGATCTGGTAACCCTGCTCACAATCGCACGAATGCTTATTTAGTTGTCATTTTCTTCATCCCACTCGTCAAGCATGAAATGGTCATTCATATCTGTTGTGATCGGCTGCTCCTCCACAACCAATGTAATGTACATACATGTTGTACCTCAGAGTGGGGACCCCCCGACCCCCCTCTGATCATGTCAGGGGCCTATAATGAGCCGAGGGGCCAACAAATACATACATAACCATTCTCAAGCTAACTTTCGGCCTCGTCTGTTCCATCCCTGTTCACTACACTGGTGACCCCAAGTGGTGACACGCAGTCTCCGCCCGCCGTCTGCGACCGCGGTGCGACGACAGCGCCTAGCAACGACGAACAACGCCGCTCAGCGCCCGCCTACCGTCTGCGACGCACCCCACTCCGACGCCCCACAGCGCCGCCCCCACCGACGCCACACAGCGGCGCCCCACTCCGACGCCCGCCTCGACGCCCAACGCAGCGGCCCCCCGCTACTTCGCCCCACCATCCGATTCCTATATAAGGAAACGGACGCCGGCGCCTCGGACACTTCCTGCTGACACTTCCAGACGACACCTCTCCGGGACTGGCGCCTACAACGAGAACACGGACCCGAAACCACCGACACCCGCAGAAACGACTCCACCGACATCAACGCTCCAGCTCCGGCCGTACGACCCCGCATTCCCGCACGTCTGATTCGCCCAACTCGAGATCACATTGACTCACGAAGGCCTCACGACGCCGCATGCTAAATTCTCCCGCGCCTTCGAGCCCCGACAAGCGGACCTCTACGACGACCCCAACCGACTTCCGAGCACGAGAATCCGTCAGTTCACGCCCGCCGACTCCGTAGAGCCCTCCCGGCCGACACACCGCAACGCGTAGAACATCAAATCGTCACGAAGGGACCTCCATGCCACGCGAAACTTCGCCGAATATTACCGGACCTCAACGCGAAAGCGTCGGCCCATTTCGGCGAATTACTAGCGGCTGGCACCATCGACGCCAACAGCTACCAGACGTTGACAACTCGCCTTTTCGCCAAGCACGCACCGTCCGACGGCTCCCGGCTCACCGCCTTACTCAGAATAGAATACCTAGAATAAAGTTTATTCACAAATGATTTTACAATGACATAAGACAAATGAGTAACAAATACAATGGTACTTAGGCGCTAAACATTTAATTGATTCTGCCTAACGATAGGCTATGCCCGAAACCGACTTCCGACGACGAACTACCGTCAGTCCTCGCCCGCCGACTCACTCGAGCACTCCCGGCCGACACACCGACCCCGCTCGTTCGGCAGCTTTTCACACGCGCCCTTCCAGACAGCATTCGCCTTCACATAGCGGCGCGCGACGAACCCGACGTCACGAAACTCGCTGCTCTCGCCGATCGCCTCAAACCCTTCGCTCCCCCTCCTCGAGTGGCTACCGTCACCGAAGAGGTTCGTGTGATTCGAACAGACGACAACAGCGACCGCCGACGCAGCCACGACCGACCACACGCAGCGCGACGAACGGCTCGTGTTTCTACCGCCGCACATGGGACCCCCGAGCACAAAAACGCCGCACCCTATGCACCTGGCGCCCGCAACAACAGCCGCCGCGGCCGTACCCACGCACTCAACCAACACCCCGGCTCTTCATACGTCGCAAACGTACCGCCCCCAACGACACCGACCCGGACAGCCACAGCGGACCACCGCAACCACCGCAACCAGCACACGCACCTCCCACGCCCGACAACCGCCACCGCAACAGAACAAAATTTAACTAAATGCGTTACTTAAATTCTGGGGGGAGCAGTGTTGTGATCGGCTGCTCCTCCACAACCAATGTAATGTACATACATGTTGTACCTCAGAGTGGGGACCCCCCCGACCCCCCTCTGATCATGTCGGGGGCCTATAAAGAGCCGAGGGGCCAACAAATACATAACCATTCTCAAGCTAACTTTCGGCCTCGTCTGTTCCATCCTTAATCACTACAATATCAATTATGTAATGAAAAGGTTCGGAAAGGAACAAATTTAATGTAAAATACTAAAGGTGTATGTATTATGAACTGAAAAACATGGAAACCCACTGAAATATTGAGTGAGTAAATACTTAAGGGACCTTTCCAGGTCCCTCCGATTTTCAGCTGAGTAAGTTTAGTGCATTCTCAACTTAGCGCACGTTTTGTGTTTATGAATTGCACGGTGAGTGAATACTAAAGCGTTTACTAAAGCATTGACTCACTTCAGGTTTATGAATACGAAAAACGTTCGAGGGAACCTCAGAAGCTCACTGAAGTAAATGCTCAGCTGTGAGTGAGGACTATGAATTCCGCCCTTAGACATTGTTGGCATAAGGTGTACCTAATTATTTACTTGGTACACCTCCAGATTTGTACTGCCCCAGTACTCCCAGGGTCCTTGTACTGCCAGAGTGGACATAGCTTCACAATAATTCCTAGGTACACAGTACCTAGGGATTCTATACATTGCCGGCATTTCGTTATTTTGTAATTTTCTATTCATTTTATAACGTACTATAAAACGCCTGGGCAAAATATAAAGAGCGATGTCTCTCAAACATCCGCCCCGTGTTCTATCAGGTATTGTATACCATCCTTGAGAAATTCAGTTAACAATAACATACATATCCATCGTGATTGTAACATAATACCATGGCTTAGGCAGAGTCACTTGATGTAGTAACTGGCTATTTAAAACCTATTATTATAGGATTGTTTACCATCCTAGGGAATACTTTACTTTGCTGTTAAAATAATTATACTCGTACACTGTGGTTTAGGCAAGTTACGACGCAGTAATGATGTATTTAGTACGTTCACTTATTGTTATCGGAAGCCTTGAATCGTCCTGTGGACACCTATCGGAGTCCTCATCGCTTGTTGAACTTGGTTCAGCTTCAGATCCTTCAATTACCATAGCTTCTGGAGAAATCCTTCGTCACTGGCTGATGTGACGACGGCCTGATGGTGATGTCTGTACATCGAAAGCACTCGCCTCCAGTACTCCACCAGCTAGTGACGACGGATTCCTCCGGGAGAGAAGGTAATTTACCTTCCACTACTAGCGGAAATAACCCTTTACATTTTAATATCAAATCCTTCAGTTTGCTGAGCTGTACTAAATCCCTCATCCCTACTCCTGGTTCTCGCCTATTGTCGACCCCCCGCCTCCGCAGTATCCTACGCAAGCGGTTGTTTCCACGGTGATAATGGTTATTGAGCCTCGAGGGACAGTACCGTAGGACCCATCGCGAAAATCGTCGGAGCTGCCGTAGGACGAGCTATCTGTCAACGCCCACGCTCTCCCACGAGGCTTGTAGCGCTTATACTCTCACTAATGGCTGGCAGTAGACAGTGTTTCAATTTTCCACGCTTCTAGACACGGTAGTGATTTTCTCTTCTGGATATATCGTGGGTGCGGTTGTAAACAAACGAGATGATTCAAGAAGATTCTGTTATTTGATAGTTCTGTCACCGGTAAAACGATTCTGAATGATGTTCAATACCAATTAGCCACCGAAGCGAATAGTGAGAACTCGCGCTTCATGAGAATGATCCAGTTCGTGGAGGTAATCTTTTATCCCGGTCATAGTTGTTTATGGTAACGTTTCCCCTTTGTGATACCGGCTGTTGCCGAGCTGTCCACCTGTTTTCAACGGGAACGGAATGCGATTAAAGCCATAAGTACTAAATGGACATTTGAAAGTTAGCAAGTTCTTGCTTTCCGATGTTACCGTTTATATGGTGATATTATGCGGAATCGAAATCGGTCGATGAAACGTACGTTGCCCCTTTTGATTGTGCAAGTAAGCCTTGAATGGTGGAGGAGGGGTAACCTGCACCATGCATGACTATTCATCGCCCTGAAATCCACAACTAAATGATATTTTTCTTCCGCGGTGGATGTGGCTTTTTTTGGGTGCTAGGAAGCAAGGAGATACGGATGGGGAGAGGTTGGGTGCTGTTACTTCTTTCTCCATTTTTCCATTTTTGGGATTCTTCTCATTATTTTTTGGAGGGGTGGGGATAATTGGTAGGTAGGACGCGCTGTAGTGTCACGAGCGTCGACAACATCCCCGGTCCATCGTTCGGCTAATCCCAAGATTATACCACGATAAGGCTCGCCTTCTCCCTCTCTCCTTTCTTGGGAGGACTCGAAGCCTCGTGGAAACAGTAGCAGTTAGAACCTGGTAAAGCGAAGTGCCGTATTTGTTTTTCCGTCGACGTATTTCCATTAAAAAGGGATCGTGGTTTTATTCCCTTTCGGTCTTTCGGTCGACGTATCGTCGCAGCAGGCCCCGGTGAGAGCGTTTCATTTCTACCTATCAGATTCATTTATTTTTCCTGGACCAACCCTCTCCAACCTCCCGGAACGTTTTTGCCTTTTCTTTTATATTAAAATAATTTGGGTGTGCACCCAAGGGCAAATTGAGAGGTTGCTCCCTCTCCACTCGATTTTGTAGGTAGGTTGCCACTTTATTTTTCAAATATATATTTTTCCTTAACCTACAGATCGGGGACGGTATTTTTTCTGCTCCCTTCCTTCAGGAAAATATATCCAGGATTGTGGGGCACATTTTATCGAGTATCCGCCCATCATTAGGTGAACATTGAGTCCTTCCCAGGGGGCGGACACGATAGTAGCGGGGACGGACCTGCTAATAATTTAACATGTGAACGGTAACTTGATTAGGAATAATGTCGTGGTTCTTGAAAGTCTTCACGAATTCTACGAGTACTATATGCAGCATTTTCCGGACGATGAACTTGAACTCATCTACTGCTACAACAGTCAGTCGAAGGCAACGTCTATGGAAACCCAACTGCAACTGTCACATAGCTGCTCAAAAGTACTTAACGCACGGTCAAGTCCTTCGCAGCTCGATTAACCATCATTACTGGTGTAGGAAAGCGTGTTTGGTAGCATCAATGGAAGAGCCAGCCAGCTAACCTCACCCATCTCCGTCCGAATTGTACAGGATCTCCCATTTCTCAGCTATTACCGCTCTACAGCCTCCCAAAGGGCAATTCAGCTTCAACAGCGTCTGGCCAAACTCGCAATCACCGAATCAGGAATCCAATCAGCGGACCAAGGGAACCCTTCGTGCCGGGAAAATTACGAGTGGAGAATTTGAAGGCATCGGCCGGCTCTATCGATGAATGCTGATGAGGATGATATTCCTCATGATAGGACCCGCAAAAATACAGTATCACTTCTGGTTATCGGTTCCGGCGTTTGTGAAAATCTATAATTGTCTGTTGTTCATCCAACGATGAATGCTGAATGATTCGCTAGGACTTCTTTCCAATACAAAATCGTTCGGCAAGTTCGCTAAAATCAAATTAAATCAGTTGAAAAAATTGAAATTTTACGTTTGTATAGGGGAAAACACGATAGGAGCAAATTTCGATATGTAAACATGGGTTATATGTGGAATCGGCGAAAATTTTCCAACACAAATAGCTGATGAATAAGTTCCTCTTGATTACTCATTTCGTCTTTTGTGCGCCAGTCGTCTTCGGTTTATAGCGCATTTTGAAAGATCATCATTGATGACCAAACCTGTTCCATTCGGTTTAATACCTACGAGAACTAATCCTTCCCGCAGTGTAAATCTAGGTCAAACTCAACATTAGAAATTCAGCGAAACCCGAAAAAAGGAACTTCGTCTCCCCACGTTGCATAAACCCTCGGCACCCAATGAAACTGGTTGTATCTATGTTTGTGTTTGTCAAATAGGAAGGATGATTCCAGGTGAATGAAGAAGTCCTGAGCCTCGCAGGTGGCGCTGACGATGTGCGGCAGAGGTCTTGTCACCTTCGAAACTCCACTTTCTGTCCGCACCATAGGGCTCAGGACCGTAATATTTCGGATTTTATACACCGGTGGGGTACGACCGAAAGCCCCCCCCCCCCCCCCAAACATCAATTCCCCTCTTTCTCACCTTCGGGCTTTTCCTGGCTCCGGATACTTCACAGGGGTTTTCTGAGGTCTTCCCCTTGCTATCTACCATCTCGTTCCATCGTCCTGAGGGTTTTCTTTATTA
The DNA here is from genome assembly GCA_954871275.1 of Leptopterna dolabrata. Classification (NCBI taxonomy): domain Eukaryota; kingdom Metazoa; phylum Arthropoda; class Insecta; order Hemiptera; family Miridae; genus Leptopterna; species Leptopterna dolabrata. The sequence goes on from OX940976.1 coordinate 22,148,787, forward strand.
TGTTACGGGTTGGCAAATGGCGGTTTTACCGAAGGAAACTGGGTTAGTCCTCGATGGGGGACGCGTAAAAAGCTGTTACTGGGTGCAAAGGATTTCAACTTTGTAAATGAGAAATCAACATTTTCACGAAGCTCGTTTGCGTTCATGTTGGAACTGCCTAGGAAGGTATATCACGTCACATACATAAATCAAAAGACGCCTTAAACCAAAATTCAACAGGAAGGCTTGGTTATCAGTGTGATGTTACCTAAATGTTTTATTAATATCTTCCCAATGTAAAATACTACAATAACCGTTATCCTGTGTAATGTCAGTATACCTGTTCTATGGTTTTGGTGGTTTTAGCATGGTTAATATACTCGTACCTATTTCTTGATAAGTCCTTCATTGCAATCCTGTTGTCGTTACAGCCCTGAAGAAGGTTTGAAAGTAAATCGAAACGTTGGAATACAATTAGAACTCCTCGCAGGCTTACATGATAGCAGCATGAGTGTGAATAACGCCAGCCCAGATATAATGGCTAGGGAACAGACGTTAGATAGCTTTTATTTCGACTCTGGTGGCATTTTAGTCGTGTTTCTTTGTGCGTGCGTGGGTAGGCAGGTGTCCATCGCAAAAAACATCTGTACTACTTCAGGTTCACGCTAATAGGAATTCATTGATATCTACACGAACATAATCAGCCGTTGTGCAATAATTTGCAGCATTTTTGTACTCAAGTCTTACGCAGATATGAAACTTCGAGCTCGCGTTAGTCAAAAAGACCGGCGTAAATCAACAGGAAAATAGCGCCATTGAAAAAGCTTGACTACTCACGTGGGTAGATACATTGCATTTTCGACTTTGAAAAACGAGTGAATTTTCTCCATCCAGAGATAACGGGAAGGTCCTTGGCCTCCTAAATTATCAAGGAAAAACGTTTTCCCTGTAGTAATTTTCTATTTTATCTCGCCGTCTTTTTTATATTCAATTTTCCTTTGAATTCACCTCCGGCCCGCGGGTGAGTTTGTAGGTAGGAAACGGGTTTTCGGGAGGTGGGCGTATCTTGAATATTCTTATCGCACCAGAACTGTAATTTGATAAAAACTTTACGTAACGTCAGTACATAACTATGACGATTCTTGTTAGTCATTATACTTCTCTACTTGTCGTTGATGTACATATCAATAGTAGACATTCATGGGCTCAGTCCAGCGAATTACATATATTTATAGATTTGGCACTTTTTACATAATTAATGTGTTGTTGAACTTAGCTTGTTCCACAAACTTTGTATTTCCAGTCTATCTGTTCTTATTTTCCTCGAAAAATAAATGAAACCGCTGTAAATTATCTGCATTATACTTTGATTGTCCTATCCAAGGTTATTCCACAAAAGTTTACGAATTTTCAAAACCATATAAGGAATTTGGGTGTTCTTTCTGTGATGGACCTGATATTTTATCGAACTCTATTTTCTAATTAAAACATGGCATGCACAGAATGAAGCTCAATGGTTTTCCATAATGCTTAGTTTTATGTAAGATTTCGTGTGTCCTCGCAGAAGATTGGCTAGTAATTCCAAATTTCGCCATAATGTTTGTAGTGGCAAACGGAAGGATGAGTTCGATGATCGGCACTTTTCGACGAAAAAATGAAAAACTGGGCTGAACCAAATTTAGACTGAAATTGCTAAGAATATTAAGAAATAGCTGAGAATCACCAAAAACTCCAAATTTACCCAATGATGGTGAGATATGTACAGAAAAGACTTTCAATATCCAGTGGTATGAGTTACTTAAGGGTGAGAGTTTCTTTGTTCGAGTTGCAAGGAAGAACCTGAATATTTTCTTAAGCAATGCGACAAATCGGTTAAAATAACTTTGAGCTTACAGCCTTGGCAATCCCCAGTATCCATTGCCTATTGTTTTTGCGCCAAAAATGATAACAAATTGAATTTTAAATTGAAAATTGCAACAACCAAATAAAGATTTACAGCAATAGTGGAAGGGTTTTTTTGTACACCCAACATTCATTCTTGTAAAATTGATGTTGGGGGGGGGGGGGGGGGGGTTAATTTTGTTTTATGGTTAGAAACAGTGAAAATGTTTGGTCAAAATTTCATTCACGCTGCATGATTGCATGTTTCTTAAATAATAAATTACCCGAAATCGGAATTGATTTAGTTACATCTACAAAAATAACGGGAGGTGGTAAATTGATACAATAACAAATTTTGGATAACAGAAACTTTCGGGGGAAAGAGTGTACACATCTGTAGACAAAACCTTGGAAAATGTTCGGTAGTCAACTTTATCTCATTAGGTCCTACTTCGAAAATTGCTAATGTGGTCATGCTGCATGACTGAAACTTTCATGTAGTCGTCTCCAAAGCGTTGTCTCAGTGCCACTCAATTCTTGCTTACTTAGAAAGTCTGATCTGATTGGTTCCGTAGTGTCCTAGCGACTCTAGCGGCTGGTGCTGAAACAGAAGTCTAAGAAATGTATCGCTGCCGCAACGCAACTACAAAGTACGGATTACCCTATTTAACCTCTCATCGTTGGACAGCGGGCTTCTCACGGCGGATGCACGAATAATTTTGTCCCGTTATTTTGAAGAGAAGAGAGCGTATACTTCAGGCTGAGCTGATAATCCGGACCCCCATACGCTATATCGTGAAATGCATCCACTTATACAGTGCGCCAGCCTACTCAGAAATTCTGAATACCCTAGTAATACCCTGAGATGGCTGGTCAAGCTGTAGTCGGAGGTGCTGTATTTGAGTGCTAAGCCATACCTTTCTTTCCGCTCCCCTTTGGGGCAGTGTTCAGTGTGCAACCTGCGTGAGTTGGAGAGGGAGATATGCCCAGTGTTGGCGGAATTTAGATGAGTGGTATTCGGCAGGGCTGTTTTGAATCGGGTTGAGGCGATTAACTGTCGGGATAGTGCTCAGGATTGGAGGAGGGTAGCCAAATTTGAACTTGACATGGCCTTACTGCAGAATGCTCGTAGAATGCGTTAATTTTATTTTCTATAGGTAATACATCTCAAGACTTGATTAACTTTTATGGTCTAAACTTCCGGCAGGCGGTTTCAATAACTTCGCCGTATTGTTTATTACGAAACACCGTGTCTTGTTTCTTGGATGAAACCACGCAACAAATTAAAAAGTGGCCCGTACGGCGTACGGCGGACAGACAGAAATATTTTTATTGCAGTTTTGGATTCTACATACCTTGAAACGTAAACCATCAAATTTTGAGGGGGGGTAAGAATTTTTTTTTTCATGCTCGATTCCAATGGTTCATTATTGAAAATAATAAACCAAAATTGGAAAAAAAGAACGATATTTGCGATGTGTATTGGTTTATTATTTTCAATAATGAACCATTGGAATCGAGCAAGAAAAAAAAATTCTTACCCCCTCAAAATTTGATGGTTTACGTTTCAAGGTATGTCGAATCCAAAACTGCAATAAAAATATTTCTGTCTGTCCGCCGTACGCCGTATGGGCCACTTTTCTTAGTTACCATGAAAGAAAATTGATGAAATTCGGGTTATAGGTTCCGTTCGGGGTCTAGTTGGTCCTCGAAGCTCGACGTTACTGTCAGTCATCTCTAAGGGGTTCAAAATAGGGGTTGAAATTTTCAGAACGCCGTATCTCGAAAACTTTCGATTGAAGGGTATTGTTTTTTTTACGTTATTAAATTTGTCTTGAGCAAAACAATTTTTTGAGACCACCCGGAGCATTGTACTTCCAGCCGTTCGTGTGCACCAAAAAGCTTCGTCAACACGATCGTGAATCAAACGGTATAACTCCGGCCCGGATATCATAACTACGGAGCATCTGATTATAATCAAGGATGGCTGTATCAAGTCGAGTTGTTTGTTCTGCGATATTATTTCATTTGACAAGTGATGGGCTACTGGATTTTGTTGGTATAGGTACTTCTGAAACTTGAACAAACGTTGAAGTATTATTGATGGGCAAATTATTAAACAATGGCAAATTATTACACAACGGTGAATTATTACACACCGGTAAATTATGACACCACGGCAAATTATTACCCAATGGTAAATTATTACACAACGGCTCATCTTCCCAGAAGGGGCTGGATTTTGTTGATAGGTACTTTTGCAACTTGAACAACCGTTGAAGTATTATTGATGGGTAAATTATTACACAATGGCAAATTATTACGCAACGGTAAATTATTACACAACGGCTCATCTACCCAGAAGGGGCTGGATTCTGTTGATAGGTACTTTTGCAACTTGAACAACCGTTGAAGTATTATTGATGGGTAAATTATTACACAATTGATAATTATTACACAATGGCAAATTATTACACAACGGTAAATCATTACACAACGGTAAATTATTTCACCACGGTAAATTATTACACAACGGTTAATTATTACATAACGGCTCATCTACCAAGAAGGGGCTGGATTTAGTTGATAGGTACTTTTGCAACTTGAATAACCGTTGAAGTATTATTGATGGGCAAATTATTACACAACGGTTCATTATTCTATCTCCGTAGAAGGGGAACCTATACAGGTAAATTATTACACAACGGTTTAGGTAGGTACCTAGTAACGAGTACAGGGTTAGGTACTAACCTACGGAGGGTGTAGAATAGTACATAATATGTTATATATGTAGAAGGGTTTTCTATACAGAGAGCTGTGATCTGTAACAGGAGGGTATTCTGTACAAAATAATAAACCGTTGTGCAGGGATTTGCAGCGTTTTTTCCCATTCGATGGTATTATGTTGTCCTAAAATAGGTATATAAAATTGCCTTTAATATATACTCATGCATGATCGCTTTGACCTCCATCTCGTGGTCACAGAATCATGCCTGATAAAATACCTATGATTCTGTCAACCATACAAAGATTCCTACCACCATATTTGATACTCCCCTCTACAATCCACTACATCCCGTAACCCATCGGGAACTTGATACGCCAGAATCACTGTTTTCCCCAAATTATGTGCTCAGCATTCTAGCAGTTTCTTTTGTTTCATTTTTCTTTCTTCTTTTGAATTGTGATTTGAAAGCACTGTTGAGAGGAAGGCGAACTGAAGTTTGCTCAATCTGGAGCAGCCGGTTTGGTCGATAACCCTCCCGTTTCTTGGGACTTGAGTTTTCTTGGACTTCAACCCCGAATGAAGTTTCAAGTTTCTTCTCTTTTTTTTCTGTTTTGCAAATCAGGTTCTCTTCAGTCTTTGGGTCGGTACTTGATACTGAATTTCCCAGGCTACAGAATATACAATTTCTTTTACAACCCTGGATTTGACCTCATTTGGTGTATCCTGGTGGGGACTTTTTACTCGAACTTTACTTCAGTCTTTATCCCTGTAGGCTTCACTTGATTATTATCAGAGGTGAAGAGCAAAGAGCTAATCGCTAGCCGGGTAAGCACATTCAAGCTTAGGTTACGAGATGAAAATCCAAAAAGGTGAGTTAAAAAAAGATAGAAACGCGCATTTTCGGAGTTGAACAATTTTGTCAACTTTGATTTCACGTGGGTCAAATAACCTTTTCTCGTAGATGCCCTGCCTGCCCTCACGTTTTAAAAAAATGATTACCTCCCTCTGCCGTCACTGATGATTTGTCCCTACCTAGCAGTTCACTTCCCAGCCTCAACGATTTCTGGTATAGGCTCTATTATATGATATACATATATACTTCTGAAAATTATACATACTGTGTGTGTCTGAGAAGCGGTGGGCGACTGATGTGGAGTTGTTCAGACCCCGTGAATAGCTCTGCTGACACTGATTGAACGGGGTGAAGTCTGCAGTACGCCACGTGTGTTGTAGATACTGTCGAAACAAGTGTGTGCATTCTTCACATCATTGGTATGCACCATGCGCCAACGGCGTTGCATACCACAAACCTGATGGTAAATTCTTACAGTACATACTCGTAACTAGGCGCCGATTTTTGAAAATAAACTCATCAGTTATATAAATAAAATGCATAGTTTGATGGATCGGTTGTTGAGAAAATTCATCACTCATCTCTGAGTATTGTATGTTTGGTAATACTTTCTAAACATTTGGAGGAACGGCTAGTTCAATAAATCTAACCTCAAGGGCTTGAGGCCTAGAGTGTGGCTTTGCCGCTGTGATTTATAAAAGAAGTTTCTTGTAGGCTGTGATAGATCATTATGATTAAGGAGACCTTCTATATTAAATAATCCCGTCATTATGATGTCGCTTAAGACCCTGGGCTTACCAAACTATGCCAGAGTGGGTTTTCGCTGGCCCTTCAGCTTTATTGATCTCGCAGAAATTGAGGGGAAAAGAAAATTAAGAACTTCTTATGTACTGTTAACACGACTGAGACCAATTCGTTGAGACTTACAATCTCTTTTACCCGTGGTATGAGTTAGGAAATACAAATCACTGCATGTAAATTAAATTATGTATATAAAAACAGGTGGTACCCTTCTAATAAAAGACTGAGCTGCGGCGTTCTGAAATTTCAAACCCGTTCATACAGCCATCCGTGATTATAATCAGGTGTTCCCTAACAATGAGCTTTCTTATTGAAAATAATAAACCGTAAAATTGTTGTCCGTCCGCTGTTCTTCGCACTTTTCTTAGTTACCATTGAACCAAAATTGATGAAATTTAATTTGCAGGTCCCATTTGGGGTCTAGTTTCTAATCAGGTGACTGACAGTAACACCGAGCTTCGCGAACCAACGAGAATTTAACAAACCAAACTAAATTTCATCACTTTTGGTTCACTGGTAACTAAAAAAAAGTGCGAAGTACAGCCGACGGACAACAATTTTTCGGTTTATATTTTCAGTACCTAATGAAGGGCATGAAAAAAATCTCATTGCTAGGGAACATCTGATTATAATCAGGGATGGCTGTATGAAGTCGTTGGTTTTTCTGTGATATTATTTCATTTGAAGAATGATATGGCTGTTTTGGATTCTGGTGATAAGTGCTTTTGCAGCTTGAACAACAATTAATAAATTAGTGATGAAATTGTTGATTCCACCCCTTATTCATGAAATGTGATTGCCCGGCTGGCTCCAGTACTCGATTTAGGGGAAACTCGAGGGTAGGTAATGACCACTGAAAACCGTGATCTACGTAGAAGGGATCTATACCGGTAATAATGAACCGTTGTGTAATAATTTGCAGCGTTTTAATTCAATTTTAATCCTTGGAGTCGTAAACCTTCAGAGGGGTGTTAATATTGTTTTTCATGCTCAATTCCGAAGGTTCATAAAGTGTAGACCAGTGGTCGCCAAACTTTTGAACCAGTGATCCATCCTAGCATTTATAAACCTTTTAGTGAGCTACCAGGGAATATTGGACCAAAAAAAGTACGCAAAATGGAATTAAAACCCGTTTATTACCCACGAGCACTCATTTCTAGTATTAATCAAAATACATAGGAAGTGAAACAAAAAAGTTTAAATGTTCATTTCAATGAGAAGGGTGGGGTTTTTGGCCATCAAGTATTTTCTTGTAGTTTGGAGAGTATGTTGTAGCCGCCATTCTGATGCAGTTTTCCAAATGTTCATCGGTCAGTCTGTTTCTATATTTGTTTTTTATGAATTTCAGACTTGAAAAAGATGATTCACATAAGTATGTAGAGCTGAACATTGCTTTCAATCTCAATGCAACTTGAACCACAATCGGATACTTTTCTTTGGGGACTAGAGGCCAGATATTTTCAGTGGTAGAGAGGGATCTTAGAGACAGGTCATTTTGAAAATCAACCACTTCTATTTCAACTGCAGCCTGATCTCCTCCAAAATGTTTTACAACGCAAGCTGAGAAATCTTCTGTATCGATCTCTACAAAGGGAGAGTTGACGAACTGTGCCACAATCAATATGCTTTTGAAATCTTGGAATCGTTGATCAAATTGTTGTCTTAAGTCTGAAAGAATTTCTACGTATTCTTGGTTATTGCTAGGGTGTTGTGGAGGATTTTGTTTGTCAACGGTCTGCTTCAGACAAGAAAGTGCTTGTATTCAAACTGGATTATTATTCTTTTCCCACAACTCGAGCTTTTTTGAAAATTGCATTACATCCGAAATCATTCCACCGATGTTCTTATCTTTGCCTTGAAGCTGCAAGTTTAAACCATTCAACTTTTCGAGCTACCCAAAATTACCCCGCGAGCTACCGGTGGCTCGCGATCGACTGTTTGGCGATCATTGGTGTAGACAGTAATAAAGCAAAGGTTGGAAATACACGTAGTTAGTGTACCAAAACACTTAGGATTTACGTAGGATATGTATATTCGATTTTACTTGTGTTTTTAGGGGTCAAGCGATCTGTTTGAGCTATCAATAGATTCGAGTTAAGCCGGTTCGAAAAGCACTTCAATAAAAAAATGTGTCGCTCAAATCGCATTTGAGTGAACCATCGTTGCACTCGTATCAAAAATCCTATTCAACTCTCGAAATGTATTGTTGTTCCCCCTTCATTACTCCTCCCAATTGTTCCTGTGTCGCCCCGATGCCGGCGGAGTTTGTGAATGCAGACGGGGGGGGGGGGGGGGGGATCAGCGGGGGAAAAATCCGAAGTGGAACACGGAGGATCAGTCTGAACCCACCTGAGGGTAAAAGGGGCATTTTCCCCCCCGTCGGATTTTTTCCTTTATGAGGGATCTGTTTTTGTTCCCGGTGGGACGGTCTATTGTGCTTCACCTGGTGCAGTCAAGCGCGAGCGAGGTCTGGGCCGGTGGAGGCCGAGGAGACGCCATCTCACGCTCCTCCCCGTACTCGTCCACTGCACCACCGCGCCGGCCGCAACATCCATCACTCAGCCCTGCCCTCATCATCAGGATATCTCCCGTTCTGGGTCACCCGTTTCCCAACCCCGGGCTCTCTCCGGGTATCGATATCCCCGTGGATGCTCTACACGCTATAGCATCCACCAGCTGCGATCTGTTTCCACTTTCCCTTTCACTCGACCTTTCTCTTTCTTTCCGATTGAAATATTCGGTTTCCCCAGCTGTGACAGGTTCCTTCTCTTGAAATCCGCATCTTGGAACTAATGTCGGAACCTCCTCCCTTCATTAGTTATTTACGTCACCTCCATTTTGGTTTATTATTCTGTGAATAATACACCTATGTATTAGCTCAGCAAAAATTTTTTATAACACCCTCTCAAAATTTTTTCTTTTCCGTTTCAAGGTGCGTAGATTCCAAAACGCCGCAATGTCCTTGTCACATGGGTTTATTATTCTACTGGACACACCTACAGAAATGTTGGCTGTTCATTTATTGTTTCTTTCATGCGTAATAATCGAAATAGCTATTTCTGATGGTTTCCATTAATTTTGGCCCCAAAACACAAATTGGGCACGCTCTTTTTTTTTTTTTTTTTTTTTTTTTTCCACAAATGATCTTTGATCATTGGTAGTGCCATTTAATCGTCTTGATCCACGTGTTGACACTTTTTCCAATGTTATTATGCAAACTGATGGTGATTTCAGACGATTTCCGGTTTTTCACTCATAAAAAATCAATTTTGGGAGCTGAACATTTGGTAGATCTCAATTTTCCACTCTTTGGTCAAAATCGACTTCATATTCGGTCTTCTCGTCCCAAAAAACATGGAAAACGATATCTCAGAAGCTCATGTTACATGTTGCTAAAACGCAAAAAGTACCTCTTTTTACACACATTTTCACTCACAACACCCCTGGGTATATTCCGATCGAGCTGAAAAGTTTCGGTACACAAATAGGGCCCAATTGGAGCATGTGTGCGAAGAATTTTTTAGACCGAAAATGAAGCCGGTACACGTGATACGGTGTACGGCGGACGGACATTGCATTTTTGGAATATACGCACCTTGAAATGGAAAAGTAAAAAGTTTGAGGGGGTGTTGAAAAAATTTTTTGCTGAGCGAATACATAGGTGTATTATTCACAGAATAATAAACCAAAATGCAATGTCCGTCCGCCGTACGCCGTACGTCATATCACGTGTACCGGCTTCATTTTAAGTCTAAAAAACGCTGCAAAGTCCTTGTCACATGGGTTTATTATTCTACTGGACTTACCTACAGAAATTTTGGCTGTTCATTTATTGTTTATTTCATGTGAAATAATTGATATAGCTATTTCTGATGGTTTCCAGCATTTTTGGCCCCTAAAACACGAATTAGGTACGCTCCTTTTCTGTTTTTTTTTTAAATTTATCATTTGTAACGCTATTTAATCGTCTTGATCCACGTGTTGAAACTTTTCCAGTGTTATTCTACAAATTGATGGTGATTTCAGACGATTTCGCAGGTTTTTGACTCATAAAAAATCAATTTTGTGAGCTGAACATTTGGTAGAACCTCGATTTTCCACTCTTTGGTCAAAATCGACTTCATATTCGGTCTTCTCGTCCCCAAAAACATGGAAAACGATACCTCAAAAGCTCATGTTACTAACATGTTGCTAAAACACAAAAAGTACCTATTTTTGTGCACATTTTCACTCATAACATCCCTGGGTATATTCCGATCGGGCTGAAAAGTTTCGGGACACAACTAGGGCCCAAGTGGAGCATGTGTGAAAGAACGAATTTTTTAGACCGAAAATGAAGCCTGTACACGTGATACGGCGTACGGCGGACGGACATCGCATTTTTGAAATCTACGCACCTTGAAACGGAAAAGAAAAAATTTTGAGGGGGTGTTATAAAAATTTTTTGCTGAGCGATTACATAGGTGTATTATTCACAGAATAATAAACCAAAAGTAGTTCTTTCGCACACATGCTCCATTTGGCCTCTAGTTGTGTACCGAAACTTTGCAGCCCGATCGGAATATACCCAGGGGTGTTATGAGTGAAAATGTGTGTAAAAATAGGTACTTTTTGTGTTTTAGTCACATGTTAGTAACATGAGCTTTTGAGGTATCGTTTTCCATGTTTTTTGGGATGAGAAGACCGAATATGAAGTCGATTTTGTCCAAAGAGTGGAACATTGAGGTTCTACCAAATGTTCAGCTCCCAAAATTGATTTTTTATGAGTCAAAAATCTGGGAAATCGTCTGGAACCACCATAAATTTGTATAATAACACTAGAAAGGTTGATCAAGACATTAAATGGCACTACCAATGATCAAAGATGATGTGGGGAAAAAAGGGACTTACCTAATTCGTGTTTTGGGGGCCAAAATTTGTACAAAGCATCACATAAATAGCTATTTCAATTATTTCACATTAAAGAAACAATAAATGAACAGCAAAAATAATAGTATGTGTGTCCAATAGAACAATAAAACCATTTTACAAGGACTTTGCAGCTTTTTTTACCCTAAATCCATTATTTGACATTTGATTCGCCTTCGGCTGAACATTATTCGTACGGCATCGGTTCGGCCAACCAAGTTCGGAGGTTTACCGTTTAACACACACCGTAGAGGGGAAATGCCAACAACGATTCGTCTAAAACGCCAGTTGAGTGCGGCCGATATGATTTGAAGGTCAGCTGCTATCATTGTTTTGGATGATTTGGGTGTTTATAAAAGAAAGCAGGTGAAGAAATCCGAGTGTCGGTCCAAGCAGGAGTGAAACGACAGAGAAAAGTGGTGTAATAAATTCATGTATTCATAATGGGTTGATATATTTTGCAGCACTGTCACACACATTTTAACAGCGATTGACAAAACAAACAAGCAAATAACAAAAACGTGATCACTAACCACTGAAAAATGAATTGTTTCTACCTGTCGGGTTTCTACTAATGGCGCAAAATGGTTCTTGTCCTCCACACACAGGCGAACATTCTGAGGCCCAGAGCACTGTCGGGGAACCGAACAAATCCAACTCGATGGAATCCCAAGTTTGAATTTGATTCTTCAACCTACACGCACAGGCAAACACCCGCTTGGGAGAACACTGACTCTAACGTCGAGCTTCGCGGACCAACTAGACCCCAAATGGGACCTTCAAACCCAATTCATTAATTTTGGTTCATGGTAATTAAGAAAAGTTCGAAGTACGGCGTATTCCAATTTCGTATTCTTCATATCTTCGAAAACCATCAAATTTCTAGGGGTTAAGTTGTTTTTTCTTCCTCCTTACCGGTAGGTAGCCTTTGATTCGTGATTGATAAAAAAATTCGTATCCTCCAAAATGAAAATTTTCACTGCCATTTTGCGTTTCAGACATCAAGGGACATTTATGGTTCCAGGTCTGTCTGTGGTCAATTCCTTGTAATGCCCATAACTACCCGAAATGGGCTGAAATTAGGAGGGTAGGTGCGGGTTGGGTCTCAGATGGTCCCATAACAAAATCATTGGAAAAATGCTGTAACTTTAGTCTGCGCACGCGCAAACGTGAAATACCTGAAACGTCCATAACTACCGTAAATGTTGAGTTAAAATGAGTTCAAACTTGAAGGGTCAATCAGGAATAGTACTTTAATAGTTCCTTATGAATTCAATTGGAATCGTACTGTAACTTTCGTCTGCGCATGCGCGAACATGGAATTTAGACCATTTCCTTGTAACGCTTCTAACTACGCGTGAAAAATAGTCACGAGTAGAGAGCTGAAATTTTGAGGGTACACGCGGGTTGGATCGCAGATGGTCCCATATCAAAATCATTGAAATAATAACTTTCGTCTGCCCATGCGGAAGAGTAAGATGCTCGTAGCGCCCATAACTATCTTGCAAATCGTCGTAAATCTGTGACATGTGGAAGATAGATGGTGGTGAGGGGTTGGATGGTCTCAAATGCATTCCATCAAGATCAGAGTATAACTTTAGTCTGCGGGTGCGCAAACGAAAAATCCTTGTTGCGTTTGTCCGTTGTTGAACCTATCCAGCGACAGGACCTACCCAACTAATTCTGTTAGTCCATGTGACTTGAGTCGTTTAGTCGTTAACCCATGCATGTATGCACCACATGTCTACTGAATGAACCTGCCCAATTATTCTATACGTTCATGTGATTCCCGTGAGGAACCTACATTGCCTACTCGAACTGGCAGATGTTTTTTCATGCTCGGTTTCAAAGTTTCGTTATTGAAAGCAGTTGAACAGGGCGTAGACCAAAAGTCCCCAAGCTCATTAATCCTAATTATGTTATGAAATTAAAATGAATAACACCTCTGCTGAAGGGAAAGGAAGTTATTAATTTCTACTACATTTATCGCTGCACCGTTTTTCATTTGATCTCGTTTACTGGGTTTAAATTGCCATCATTTTGTCGTTAAAAAGAAGCCAGAAGATGGGGAAAAAAGACGTTGCGGAAAGACTGTTGGATTTTTCTGTGCGCTTAAAAGACAATCAAGCCTGTTGACGTTGATTGTGGCGGAGCTGAAGGGGTCTTGACACGGAAGTATCCGCTTGAAACTATAAATTATTGTCCCATTGGTTTCGAGACGTCTGGTAGTCCGGGGGGTCTCCGGTTATCATTTTTCGATTTATAACGGAAAAGGCAATTCATGGGTTAATGATCTCGACAGATTTGTTTTATAAGGATTCAATTTTCAGATTCTTCGTGGCTAGTCAAGGTGCCACTGATGAAGGTTATGAACCTGAACATCAACTCATTACCATATACAGGCATTTCCCGCGCCTACGCTTCTTTGAACTCGACACCAGACCATATGGAGAAAATGGTCGGCTAAAGAGTATTGATGTGGATGTTGCGAATAAGTTGATTTCTGAGGTTCTCGCACCCTTGGAAGGGCAAGTAGGTTTCCAGGGAGAGGTCACTCAGTGTCATCATTCGATTCAGAGTGAAAAAACGCTGCAAAGTCCTTGTCACATGGGTTTATTATTCTATTGGAGTTCTAGAGATTTTTTTTGGCTGTTAAATGTATTGCTTCTTTCATGTGGAATGATTGAAATAGCTATTTCTGATGATTTCCACCAATTTTGGCCCCCAAAACATGAAATAGGTACGTTTTTTTTTTCTTTTTTTTTTAAGATCATCTTTGATCATTGGAAGTGGCATTTAATGGTCTTGATTCACCTGTTTACACTTTTTCCAATGTTATTGTACACATTGATGGTGATTTCAGACAGTTTTCCAGGATTTGACTCATAAAAAACCAATTTTGGGAGCTGAACCTTTGGTAAAACCTCAATTTCCGCGTCTTTGGTCAAAATCGACTTCATATTCGGTCTTCTCGTCCTCAAAAACATGGAAAAAGATACCTCAAAAGCTCATGTTACTAACATGTTGTTAAAACGCAAAAAGTACCTATTTTTATACACATTTTCACTCATAACACCCCTGGGTATATTCCGATCGGGCTGAAAAGTTTCGGGACACAACTAGGGCCCAAATGGAGCATGTGTGCGAAAGAACGACTTTTTTAGACCGAAAATGAAGCCTGTACACGTGATACGGCGTACGGCGGACGGACATTGCATTTTTGGAATCTACGCACCTTGAAACGGAAAAGAAAAAATTTTGAGGGGGTGTTATAAAAATTTTTTGCTGAGCGAATACATAGGTGTATTATTCACAGAATAATAAACCAAAACGCTGCAAATTATTACACAATAGTTTTATTATTTACCTGTATGTATAGAAACCAACAGACTTCCAAAAATAACTTGTAACTGAAGAAAGAAAACGCTGCAAATTATTACACAAGTTTATTATTCGCCTGTGTAGGTGCCCCTTCTGCGTGTATCACTGTTTCCTGTGGTCATTTTCCTAACCTCAAGCTCCGTCCAGGAAAATTCTAAATCGAGTACTGGAGCCGGCCTGGGAATTACAGTTTCATAAAAATGCGCGTGATTCAATAATTCAGTCATTAATTATTGTTTGTTATTCATGAAGTATAGCGTTTGTTCAGGTTACAAAAGTACCTTTCAACAAAATCCGGTGTTCCCAATCAATGATATCTGGGCTGGATTTATACCGTTTCCTTCACGATCATGTTGACGAAGCTTTTCGGTGCAAGCGAACGGCTGGACTTACAATTCTCTGCTTGAGATCAATTTAATAACGTTAAAAAAAACCCTTCTATTGAAAGTTTTCCAGCTAGGCTGTTCCGAGAATTTCAACCCCTATTTTTCACCCCTTAGAATTGACTGACTGTTACGGCGAGCTTTGCGGACCAACTAGTTCCTAAGTGGGACCTACAAACCGAATTTCATCAACTTCAGTGCATGGTAACTAAGAAAAGTGCGAAGTACGGCGGACGGACAAACATTTTTGGTTTATTATTTTCAATAATGAACCTTTGGAATCGAACATGACAAATTTTTAACCCCCCCCCCCCCTCCACTCAGAATTGTATTGTTCCCGTTCCAAGGATCTAAAAATGAAATAAACAAAGTTCTGTCCGTACGCCGTACAATTCTTATGTACCATGGGTTCATGAACCAAAATTAATTAAATATGGTTTGTAGGTCCCATTCGGGCCTAGTTGGTCCGTTAAGCTCGGCATTACTGTCAGTCATCTCTAAGGAATGAAAAATAGGGGTTGACATTTCAGAACGCCGTAGCTCGAATAACTCAAAGAAAACGGAATACAAGTTTTTTACTGGGAGAAATTTTTTATCGTAAATACCCCCTCCAGGTTTTAATCACCCGCCAGAAAGCGTTGAATGTAATTTCAATGTTTGGTGGGAAGGAACAGGTTTCTATACACAAATCCAACGGAGGGGGAGGAAACAGGTTTCTATGGAGCGTCCGAAGCACCGAGCACGCTACTTGGGCGGGCAAAATGGATATCAATCCTTTTTGCAGCTGGGGAGGTTTTTTTTTGCCGGTGAATTTTTACAGCTGGGCTGTTTCTGTTGGTGGTGGGGGGTGGGGGGAATTATTTATCTTGAACAGTGCAGTTGGTCTCAAAATTCTCAGGAATGAATTTTTTCATTTAAAAAAGAAAATGTGCTCATACCCCTTCGAGTAGGTACCCATCATCATCAATTCCATAAACAAACTGTTTCTTTTATGTATGTTGTTGGGCACTGCTGATTTTCACGGTTCGATTTATTGATTTCCAATACCAAAACACATAATTTATTATACCAAAGTAATATAGTTATTATTCAGTTATCTCAATTTAGGCAGAATTTATGGGTTTTAATCAGCTAGGCCTCGCCAGGCTCACCCTGGCTGGTGATCATCTACGACGAAATCGGCGCCTACTGCCCTGCATTTTGTTGCGCTGCCTCACCTAATTTCGGCTCAGAGCATTCTGATGGCAATATATATCCCTGAATTATATAAGGGCGAATCAAACGAAATTGAGTTAGATCGAGTAAGTAGGTGCTCGAGTTGGAAATTCGCTCGCTCGAAGGGCAGTTAAGGGGAATTTACAATCGATGGAGGGGGGGGGGGATGAGAAGTTGCTGGGAATTGTAAATTCCCGGACAATGCATGGTTCCCGTGAGGGACACCATTCAGTTTGAGGGGTCAGGGACAATCGAATCTCACCACTTTGGGTCTATCATATCGGTAATCGGCTGCTGTAGTTCGATTTTGATTTTGATGTACGAGTGAGGATTTGATAGGGCATTCACATCCTCGTTTATCTATTATTAATAATAACTCTGAGCCTTGCCCTTCCCTCATTGGCTGTATCCTGAATTTGAGGTCATCCCCAATACAATTCTCGCTACAATAGTTGTGTATAAAATCGTCCCTGGTCAAAGTGACCAGTGCCAACATGGTGAGCACTCTAAATTAATATGTCTACCGTCAGGTGTTGACCCACAGACCCGTCGGACCAAGCTCTAGAGATGGGACGGAAATCACTTCACAGGATAAAATCACCTATTACTTATTGAGAGTAGCAGTATTCCCAATCACCTACCTTACAAACCCTGCTATCCGCTCCCAAAAGGGTGATTTAGGTAGCAGCGAACCGTGAACATGAGTGAAGGGGCTGGGGCACCTGGGGGCTCTTCTCCAGGTCAGTAGCTACATAGGCCCAAATCGCTCTTTTCCAATCAGTCAGGTATTCACAGTTTTCGGTCGCCTCCCAAATCGCCTTCTCAAAACTGTGAACGGATATCGGAATCACCACATCAGTCGCTCTTCACGTCTTCACCTTTCACCTTCATAGTATTATTTTGGAGGCAGTAGGTGTAGCTGAATTTTCTTCAATAAGTCTTATGTTTCAAGCCATCTCTGCCAGTAATCATTTGGAAAATAGCTAATTATAGGTACTCACAGTTTCCTTTTACCCTTTATGTGTTTAGGTTGGATGAGAAAAGTAAAAACCCAATGCAAGGATGAAAAAAGGAATGAAAACCTGTGTTGTAAGTTGAGTAGGTACAGAAGGTCTGTGACCCCAAGCCAAGGGGATGGATGAGGACGAAGAGGCTCAATGCCATTCGCGGCTTTGGGAGGTGTAATCACAGGTTTCTGCTCTAAACTGCTATAGGTGACCAATCATCCTGTTACTGAAATCATATGTTATTGAACCCTGTTGTTTCTGAGTAGCAGTGTCACTATAACCTGTTATACCTGAAGAACCACAGTATCACCCCTCACTACAAGACTCCTCGGTCATTCATTGAAGAATGCCCGTCCACCGACACAGGAGTTCTTCCTAGCATATTACAGTTAAATAGTTGTTAAATGCATCAAACGGGTTTTCGAAATAATTTGCTGGACCATGCCTGTTGCTTCCACCTTTAGTTGTTGGCCCACAGTCTGAAAGAGTGAGTTCAAGACTCCTCGGCCATTCATTGAAGAATTTCCGTCCTTGTCGCCAGTAAGGTAGGTGAAGAAGCGACTGGGTAGCAAGTACGGAGGTTTACTTGGCATTACATGGCCCGAGGGTACTTACGTACCTGAAGGGTATACAGTAGTGGTCATTGGGAAGGCTCGTTTTTCTGGCCATTGAGGGAAGGGCATGGCTCAGAAGTAAGCCTTGAAGGGCTGGTCAGGAAGAAATATCGTGACACTGGTTCATGGATCATATATTAAGCCGAATAACTCCAGTAGTGACATTAAAACTATACAAATTTGGGTAAAATACTACTAGTATACTGCGAACGTCTCTTGCAAAATCCCGATTTGGAGTAACTCTTCTCAATATGTGATTCTCAGTCAAGTAGAAATGAAAGATGAATGAATGGAATGAAAACCACATACTCGTCTACTGTCTTCAGCCCGTGCGTACTGGTCATTCAAAACTGCGTGGAAACTCATAATACTAGCAACGCTGGGGGGGGGGGGGGGGGGGGTGACCAGTGACTAACCTGGTGTATAACATTCCTTTAAAAGGTGTACTATCTCGATATCGCGTCAACGAGTGTCTGTTTCCGTCGACAAGATATTTAAAAAAACTCCGGTTCTGACAAACTCTATATATCGACGCTGTGTTATTTGTGCCTCGTGATTCAATTATCCCCGATGCTCAGCTCTTGTCTCTTCGACTCCCCCTCCAACACGTACACAGCCTCCGTCATTTATTACATTTCCCAGTATAGTTTCACGCCAAACGCTTTCCCAGGTAATACTCACCGACCGGCTTTCACGGAAAACGTTATTTTCCCCTCAAGCCCCTTCATCTTTCATTTTTCCTCTGTTTTTTATTGGCTAGATAGCCTCCGTGGGAGAAAATTTTGCAGGAGAGATGAACGGAAAAATGTATGTCCTCTCTAGTCTCTCGTAAAAACAGTGAGTGTTGATTTTTATCCACTGATGCAGGTAGCGTAACAATAAATAGATGCACACAAAAAAACAAAAAATGCATTGTCGATATTGATACATTGTGTTTTGGATCGATCGTCATCGATACTTTTTTTCATACATGGTGCGGCTTCAGAGTTGTCTTTGTCGTATCTTCGCTGAGGAGCTTGCGATAGGTCGCTCCACAAACATTAGTGATGCAACCGTGAAAGGTTCCCCTCTTCCGCAATCGATAACTTAATTTTTGGCTATATCTTAATATTTTGGGATAAAAACTCTACAGATTATTACAAAACACGGTTTGTTATTTTTCTGTATTCAAAGATACGATTGTGTATAATATGTTCTTCTGTGGTCAATGCCTGTGTTTTCCCAGTCATTGAGTACAAGAAAAATAAGAAATGAAAATAAATAAACAAAAATAACTACAATCATGTTCCTTCCATTCAGGGAGCACACCTTCCTATCTGGTTAGAGAGCAGGTGCATACCGACCATAAGCGTAGACAGACGGCTTCAAAGGAATATGAAACTTGACTTGGTGTTGTTGAAATACGATCAAATAGCTGTGTTTAACGTCAATTTTGGTTTCTCCCGTCATTCAAAATCGATTTGCGATTGACTGTCGTGTTGATGTTCTTCTTTCCGTTCAACGTTAACCCCTTACGTGGAGCAGTAAGGGTTGGTCTTGTGAAAACCGTAAGAAAATCATACCCTTCTACTACAAGTTGTCGAACTACGGAGATCTGCAAATTTCCACCCAGACCCCAAACGGGATCTTTATCCCGAATTTCATTAATTTCGGTCCATGGTAACTAATCAAAGTGCACGTATGCGCGGTTTTTTTTCTCAATTCCATTTTCAGATTTCATGTACCCTCCCATCTGAATGAATCTGTCTGGTAAATAACTCTACTTGGCCACTAACGAATTTACTATGAAATCTATTTACATTATAATTTCAGTTAAATGTTCTAAGAAATATAACGAATGAAAGTAGAAATGTAAATTGTTATTGTAGTTTGAAAATACATAAATGCAAATATTACGAAATGGGTCTTCAAATATTTGATTAGTTAATTATTATGTAGTTGGTTTGAAGCAACCTCAACACTTGAAATTAGAGTATTTTTCAGAGTTGAAAAAACTTAAATTGGCAAACATACCATCAAGATGTGTTTAGAAGATTAACGATGTACCTATGTGTCCTGACACATTGAGACAAGTACCAGTTGTTTCCCATACGTTTCCCCTACTTGTAGGTACATAATTTCATTTGCATAGTTACTTACCATTTAATTACAATTTATTATATCTACTCGATCTGCAATGTCAACACCATTTTTATTCATCGGCAGTAATATTGACCCTTTGAGCTTTTAACCCACATCTTGATTAGATAATTATTGCTGAACACCCTGCTGTTTTTTGGTGACGTCACATCATCAGAACTGCTGATTGTTCTACGGTGTACTAGATTTGAAAAATAATGGAAAATTCCCGTTACAATTCCTTGGATCAGTTTCCGACAGCATGAAAGCTATAGGTCAAATAGGTGAGTTCAGACTCAGTGGAACGTTATTCCTTCTATCTCAACTGCAAGATCTGTTTTCAGCCATCTTCCTTTCTACCTGTCGCTTTCGAACACCTCTCTGTAACGTCCCACAGCCATAAAACCATCAGACAAAGATCTCATAACCCATAAAATGGGAGGTCGATTCCTCCTCACGCATCTGCGCCCTAAGAAATAATATTTTACAATTACTTCAGGAAATTGGTTTTAAACTTATTATTGTTACGGTTTGAACTATTATGCGAGTATGTTTTTTTTTTTTTTTTTTTTTTTTTAAATAAAACAGCCTGCTTCCATAAAATGATTACAGGCTAATTACACGCTGGGATAAGTCTACTGTACATAGTGAAGATATTACTTATACTAAACTAATTTCGTGTTGACATTACAGAATAAATAAGTATACTATGCATGAATAAAATCATAATACGTCGAAATTTATAGTTTCTAAAAACAAAATCAAGTCTCTTGTATGTTTCTGGAGTAGCACAACGACATCACAAGGCCATTCATCCCCTCGCAGGACGCATACCCGCTCCAGTCGAGCTCGAGGAGCGTCCAAATGCGAGCAGTCATACAAGACATGATACCAATCCTGGACGTCACCGGAACCGCAGGAACACACATCCGTCTCCGCCAAGTGAAATCTTTGCAGGTAGGCCTTCAGTCTTCCATGACCCGAGAGCAGCAACGTCATTCGCCAGGAAACAGGGAACGAGGTCTGCATCCGATCAGCAATCGTCGGGAATATGCTTCTTGTGTGGTTTCCATCGTCCGTCGCCTGCCACACCCTTTCCCAGCAATTGACACTCTCGGCACTCAGCATACTTTTAAGACGACCTCTCGAGGCCTTACAGAAGGCCTCCGGCCTACTAGAGTCGGCTGCCGCCTCCTTGGCCAGACGATCAGCTTCCTCATTGCCCTCAGTGCCTACATGTGCCCGCGTCCACGCTAGTCGAAGATTCCATCCAGCCTCCCGCAGACATCCAATCAGGGAGCGAATCTCCTCTATATTCGCCAAATGATTCGTCCTATCAGCTATCATCGCCAGGGACACCTTGCTATCGGTGTGTAAAAGCACTCCTCTGCTACGGACGTCCAGTTTCTGGCGCCAGACCCAGCGTGTAGCCTCCAGCAATGCCAGAACCTCAGCTTGATTGATTGTACACACACCAGCCAGTCGAAATTTCTGATGGTAAATGGGCTGCACAATCCCTCTCTTGTAAACCACAAAGGCACATCCAACTTTTCCTCCTCCAAGATCACTGCCATCTGTAAAGACCGAATAGAATGGTTCCTCATCGTCCTGACCTGCCGATTCCGCCCCCACATCCACCGCAAGCGCCGGGTGCCTCCAGTCACTCGGCGGCAAAGGCTTGTCAACATCTTCTCCACTCTGCAGAATGTACAGTTGCCTCAATTCCTGGACCTCCAACGCGATCGGCTTGACTCCGGCTATCACACAGCATGCATGAAACGAGATGGTTCTAACTCCTTTGATCATTCGTAACAACATCAGACGCTGGGTCCGCTGGATCGTCCTCACATTGCACCGATATTCCATTGCCTCCGCCCACACAGGCGCCGCGTAAGTCAGCATCGGGAGCACCGCTCCCCGGTATATTATCTCCAGGGCCTCTGACTTCATACCCCAGTAAACCCCCGCCGAACGAGAGAGGGCATTAATCAGCTGAGAGGCCTTTTGGGTGACATCGGCAATATGACGGTTCCATTTTAGACTCCGATCAAACGTGACTCCCAGGTACTTAAGGTGATCCACTTCTTCCAAGCGCCGTCCCAGCAAATATACACCAAGGTCACGAGTCCTGCGTCGACGAGCAACTCTCAAAACCTTCGTCTTATTAGTGTTAAAGCACAAATTACTCTCCCATGCACATTTCTCAATATGATATAGGCCCTCGTTCGCCAAAGCCTCTGCATAATATTCACTATCAGCGGTGCAAACCATAAGAAGGTCATCAGCGAAGGCGAACACCGACACACCAGGCGGATATGGGAGCTCCAGCACTGTGTCGTACATTATTGTCCAGTAACCCGGACCACAACAGCTGCCCTGGGGGCAACCAACGACCTGCTGTCTTTTAACTTCTGCTGTCGATGTCCTAATTGTAGCCCATCTTCCGGAAAAGTATGACCTGGTCAATTGGAACAAATTTCGTGGACATCCCTTGTCACCCAAGCGCCTCATCACTGCTGGCCACCAGGCCCCATTAAACGCACCTTTCACATCTAGTGATACTAAAACACTATACTGCTTTGAATCCAGAGAATTCTTCAATATCTCCTTTACATCCATGAGGGCCTGGACAGTACCTCTTTGAGGGGTAAAGCCGTACTGTCTTGGTGATAGTTTGCCCCGAGTACGTAGGTCATGAAGAATTCTATTTATCAGGAGCTTTTCCAGGACCCTCCCCATGAGGTTCAACAAGCTGATGGGCCTGTACTTGGATGGATCGTCCGAGCTCTCTCGCCCCGGCTTGGTGATTAAGATCACATTCGACGTTTTCCAATTCAGTGGGAAGACCCCTTTCCGCAAACACTCCGAATATAGAGTCGTGACAGCTCTTGGGATGCAGCCATACACGGCCTTCAATATCTCCGCCGTGATTCCGTCTTCTCCCGGAGCTTTTCCCTCCCGGAAACCGTCAATAACCTGTCCAACCTCTGTCTCCGTGAATGGGACATCATCAGCCAACCCCTCGTACTGCTCCACTTCCTCTATCATCCCTGCATGAAAATCGGTGTCCGGAACATGTTCCCGCGGAATGCACTCGTCCAATATACGCTCTAGAGTGTCTTCCATTCCCGAAGTGAACCCCCCATCAGTTCTGCGAAGAGTCGTAAGCTCAAGCGGCGCCCGTCGCTTCCCCGCAGCTGCCTTGTAAACCTCACCCCAAGGTACTTCTCCACCAGCCCCATTGCAATAAGCCTTCCATGAATCATACTTGGCTTGTTTCACACTCCGATTGAACTCCATTTTCAAATCATAGTACTCATGCTTCCTTGCATCCCTCAATTGAGGATTGCCATGCGTGCGCATGTACTGCCGTCGAGCTCGACGCAAGCTTCTTCGCAGCTCCGTCAACTCCCCGCTCCACCAAGGCACCGAGCGCCTCGGAGATCCAATTGCCCTACTCGATCGCAAAGGTATCGCCTTTTTGCATGCATCAGCCATAAGCTTCAGACATATGCGAGTATGTTGTTCACGATTTTGATTTATATATGGTTGCGGTATTGTCTCAGATGCAACTTCATTCTCCAAGTACGAGAATTCATGATAATTGTGATTATGTTTGTTGATTCTTTCCGTTTACTCAAGTGTTGAATCTTATTTTTTACTCTGGGGGTATGAATATGTATCGTTTGTTTCCGCGTGTATGCGGGATTCACTTATTTAACATAAGTTTAATCATGTTGTTATTTTTATGGCTGATCCTGTGGAACTCCATTATAATTGTTATGATGGTGTAATCGCTACTTGTTGAACTATCCTGTCGGAAAACCTACCTATTGTTATGTCAAGGATGGATGGCGAGTTAAGGCTGAAATTTGACAGGGAGAAGTCTACAAGTAGATTACCTGAGTTTCGTAGGTTGGCAGCGGCCCCGTAGTCAGCGTTGCACAGGTTCTGACTCCGGGTACAGGTTATGGTACGGCTGTAAATTCCTACTGGTAAACTAGCAATTTGGAAGGCTGAAGGCAGTTCGAAAGATGACTTTACTGGTCGCAAAAAGAGGTGAAAGAATCTCAATACATAAAGGTAACTGAATTTATTGTACGAAATAGAATAACATAAAGTGGGGTCGCGAAGGCGCAAAAGATATGACAGAAATTATGTGATGAAGTTGAATGAACGCGAATTGCGGAAATTACAAGAATGGGGAGAGAAACTAGTAAGGTAAGTATTTCAGATAATTTGTAAGGCAATGTTGTGAAATGTGGCACCAGAGTCGTGGGTTCGATGTTGGATTCGAGCGTTGATGGTACGAGGGATACGGGACGTTCTTGGGGTCAAAATGTAGAGAGAGAGTTCTGGAACAAACGGGTATAAACCCTTAGTGACTCTCGGATTGGATGTGTGATGCACAAAGCCTGAAGGGCGCTATTACGCGAATGGTATCGCTTAGATAAGGATAAGTAAGAAAAGGTGATGTTGCCTACCTCCGCTGGAACGGTGGTCCAAGTGGTCCAGGGATGGTCCTTCCGGGCTTCTGGTCCAGGGATGGTTCTCTGGAGCTCCGGGCTGTGATACTGGGCAGCAGGTCTTCCTGTAACACAGACTTTCCACGGCAGTACTCTGGTACACGTCTGGGTTCAGACGTGCCTTCTGGTTGGGTTCGTACGCCTCCTCTCTCTTGCTCGACTGTTATAAGTAAGATCCCGATTGAAGCCGTTTCCTCGCCTGGTCCGCTCGTCTTCTTCCACAGGGGGTCAATCGTAAGGGAGGGAATGAATTTAACTCTTCTCTAACCACTTCTCTCAACACAACTATCTCACTACTCAATCTCTTGGAACTTCACTATGAATCGCAGGTCTGGTCTCGGGTAAGATCTCGGTGAACTGTGTCGCTGGGAGGGGGAGCGGGGATATTTATAACCTCCCCCCTTCGTTGCGCGTAGGAGAGGCGCAGGAGGACCTAACTCTTTACGGTCCAACTGCCCGTGGCGAGGGGGAGAGACCGCCCGAGTCGAAATCGCGGGAAGCCTTTTCGAGGGTGATAATTTTGATTACATCACCTCCCCCTGAAAAGAAGCCGTTGTCCTCGACGGCTTGAAACTACTTCCTGCATCCAGGGTTCCTGAGGGGATGACGTTGCGGTTGCAGGGTGCTGACTCGATTCTTCAAAATTATCATTGTTCTTCATAACGACTAAGGATTTTTAACAATTTACATCTAAATTTACTAAACCAAAAGGACAGAGGGAGAGCTTAACTTATTTTCACAGAAATTGTATAAATTGGACTAGGCGGGCCGGACTAGTGGTCCTTAACGTTCGTAGAATTTGGCGAATGACATCAACTGAGCAATTTACGTTACAACTGATCACAATATACAAAAGAATTACTGGTTTAGACGGGACAAACGACATATACGAACTTCAACCTAAAAGGGATTAACTGACTTATTCGTAACAATGACATAAGAATCGTAAAACAAAAGGAATCAACTGACTTATACATGAAAAATGACATATTAATTGAACAACTTCACGCTAAACGGTTATTAACACTGGACTTGATCCTTTAGATACATAAAAAAGAACGAAAAAGAACTGGCTTGTCGGGGCAATATGGATAACATAAAAATATTCCCCTACAATAAATCTACATTTAAAAGAACGAAAGTAATACAAAAGTTGACATAAACGACTGGTCAATACGCCGGAAAATCAGACCTGAAGGGACCTCTTTTCCATTAAACATTGCATATCAATGGTTAGAACGGATGAATTAAGTTATATGAATAAACGGGTACTAACACAATTTGTAGGTACATACTAAAACGAGATAAAATGACGAACTGGGACAATACGAGGACTACCTCTACGAGAACTTAAAATTTCAAAACATTTAGTATACTAAGATAATACATTGACAACACAAAATTGAGAAAAATTACAATAGGAATTATGTCTACTGACTGGTTCAATACTTAAGTCAAAACATGCAAAAACAAGAAAAATGAGCGACTCTGCCAACGGGCAATTAACAAGGAACATGTAGAATATCAAAGTTGAAAAATGTCTTATACAAAAATCGCAGACGAATGGAGGTCACTGGTCCTCCTTCTGGGGCGCAGCGAGCGGAAGCGTTGGTGGCCGGGGCTGAAGCGGAATCGGATGAGGTTTCGTCGGGTGTCGTCGGTTGTACCTTGTGACATAGGTTTGAATCACGCACCCGTGGCATAGTAGGTGAGGGCGTCCTAGCGGATGCGTGCATCGGGGAAGGGTGGCGGACGTTCCTTCCTTCAGCCATTTGGCGGTCCATCGTCTGAGGGTGGTGCGACAAAACTCGCAGAAATTACCGTGGAGCTTCATGTGAGCTCGGTAACATGACGCACAAACGCCCTTGTTGGGTTTGGGAAGAGCTTGCTCATCGCCATCAGGGCAATGGTAGTTGTCCGTTGGTACCAACTTGGTGGTGATCTTGGGCGGGCGACATGGGGAGGTCTTCTGGGCCGCTCTCCGCCAGTCCTCAACACATGGTTTGTCAGTCGGGCTTACCCACATACGTGGTTGGGGATCGTCGAGGGTGTCATCCGCGTCTCGGAGGGGGCCAGTTCTGGGTCTGGTGATCTGTTCGGGGGTTTCATCTCCAGTTTCCCGGACTGCAGCTTCGGCCCATTCGTAAGCCTCCCGGTTAGCGCGGCAGGTTGCCACGTCTTTGGTGAGACCATCAACTGTCTTCTCGAGGGCGGCGACCCGTTGGAGCAAGTGGTGGTACTGGGCCCAGGGAACCATGGAGGGGTGCGAACTCTCGGCGGCTATCGAGGGTGGATCGGGTTCACCTCCGGGCCGGGGCGTAAGCGGAGAGTAAGCCGGCGCGCAAAGCGGTGACGGCTGATCATCGGGGTCAATGGCGTCCTTGGCTTCCGCGGGAGTTGGCGGAATTATCACGTGGCGACCCCGGAAGTCGGTGGTGTCGACGGTCACAGTAGACACTCTGGGTTCCGTGGGGGTCGGGGCGCCTCTTTCTTGGAAACCAGTATTCGAGGCAATGGGGAGGTCCGAGCAAAAGCCAAAGGTGACCCTAGCCAGGTCGAGCCTTCGGGGATTGGGCATGATTAGGAAATGGGGTTCCTGTGTACTACTCGTGGGGGCCGGGGGATCCATCCTAGCTCCAATCGTCTGACTGGCAAAAGAGAAACGGACTTCAATTCTCCCTTGCTCACGTTCATTACCCAAACAACACCATCCCCTCAGCTCTCGGTACACACCACATCCACCAGAAAGCACATCAGGGAATTGTTGTTCCACAACGTTACATCCTACCCTACTTTTCCTAATACTGGTCACTAGAGTATCAAGGCGAACGGGGATCCGTCCGACAATTCCTATCACTATCTGGCGTGGGGCCTGCCTAAATCGGGGTTGGGGAGGGCTTCCCCCCCCTAGTCCTAGTCGAAACTTCCTAGGGGTGTAGGTTTGGTAGCAATAGGGGATTTTTGGGGAATCGACTGCCCTATCTATCCCTACGCCTATGGTCATTGCTAAGGGGGAAACATCGGCGAACCTATGAAGGCTAGACTCTGGTGGGACTCCTCGACTAAGGTCGTCAGTCGGTACACCTATGGGCTCGATTCTGTCGTCGGGCTCGCTTGGGGGGTCAGTGTTTTTCCGTTCGGAGGGCCTTTTGGGTTCTTCTTCCGAGTTGGTCCCATACGGTACTTCTTCATAAATCTTCGCGGACAGGTGGCGTGTTCGTGTGTCTAAATCCGGCGGGTGGGTCACCTTCAAGTGGCCTATGTGCGCAACCAGTTCTTGGTCATCGGGGTCAGAGGTGGCATAAGCAACAGCGGATGACCTCCGTATTACGCGGAGGGGTCCGATCCAAGGGCGCCACTGCTTCCGCACTACGTCGGCGGGCGGTTCCATCCGGCCTGAGTGCACAATGCGTCTCTCAAATAGGGTGTGAGGACCGCGCCACGGGTGACTGACGGCCGCGCTCATTGCTCTGACCATCTGTCTTGAGGCGCTGGGAATTCGTCCGACCCTCGGTGGGTTCTTCTCCGTCTCGCTATTACCGGGGCTGATGGGCGGGCCGGGGGTGCCTACTTCGGAGGTCCGGATATCCATGGGTATCCGTAACATCAAATCTAGCCCCATCAAGTTCGGGCCTTGGCTAGCGGCAGGTAGAATGTGGAAGTCATGGGGAAAGTCATGAGCGCCTACTCGGACTCTAAGGGTTTGAGTCCCCTGGAACCGGATGGGTTCTCCTCCGGCACCTCGGGCTTCCCGTCCTGCGGGCCTCATCGTGCTTCCGGGTATACATTGGTTCAACAAGGACACCTGCGCACCCGTGTCAATCATCAGTGTCAGAGGCGTCTCATTCAGGAGGACGGAGACGGTGATGGCGGGTCCAGGGTTCTCCACAGTGACGGGAGTTATCCACGGGTTCTGGACCATCCATTGTGGTGGTTCGTCCGTTCCGGTCGTTGTGGCTGGTAGGTTCCCCGTTGCAGGTTGACAGGTTCCGTGGGGTCCGTCTTCGGGGGCCACTCTGCCCGGGGCCATGTCTGGGGTCGGATTCCATTCCGAGACCAAGAGGTCACTGGGTTCAGCGACGCTTTGCACCCGAGGGGCTTCGGTTGGGTTCGCATTTTGATTCATTGGGGGGTTCGGGGTCGGGTTTGCCTTCCTCCATCCTGGACCGTAGGGGTGCTGGGTCAGGTTGGGCGTCCCGAATGTGCCTTTGCATGACACCACAGTCACGCTCTAGGTGATCAATGGCACCGCAATACATGCACCCTGTAAAGTGTCTGACCCCCGGACGATCAGGGCATTCAGCCGCAAAATGCGAAAACCTACTGCAATATCGGCATCTGAAGGGAACGGGTGAAGCGGAACGAGGTAAGTATTTGGGTGGGGACTCGTGGGTCGGCGGCGCGTATACTGGGTTCGTGTCCGTGGGGCGGAGTGCATGGTGTGGGTTCCCTCCCGTGGGGTTCGGCGGAGGGCGGTTGGGGCAATCGCGTGCAAAGTGACCAGTGCGGCCACAAATGTAACAGCCGCTATCTCGCGATTTTCTCTGTTGCCCCCTTGAGTATACCGCACCCACATTCCAGGGTTCCTCAGAACCGGTCCCTGACGACAAGGTTTCACTCAGATCGAGTGTTCTTGTGACGGTGTCGTCAAACGAGGTGGGACAATTGCTGGCAACCGCCGTTCGGAGGTGTCCTTCGAGACCTCGAATGAAGGCTCTCTTCGCACGATCTTCGATCGTCGGGTGTCGCACGCTTACTTCCCGGTCGGGGTAAGTGGCGCGAACTAGGCGCCCTGTCAAGCGTCGAACCCTATCGGCGTATTGGACTAGGGACTCGGACTCTTCCTTCCGGCACTCAGCCAAGCGCTGGGAGAGCGTTTCCGTACTTTCCCTTCCGAACCATCTCAACAAGCCGATCTTGGTTATGCTATAGGGGGCGGCGGCCTGGCGCCATTCTGGGTGGCTGACCAGACAGTTGAAGGCGACCCCTTTGAGCTTAATTCGGAGGAGTCCGGCCCTTTCAGTTTCTGTCATGTCCGGTGTCGCATCCTCAATCAACTCGAAATAATCGGAGAGGGGTAGGGCTTCCGGGTCCGACGGATCCCAGGTGGATAGGGAGTCTATCATAGTGCGAGTGAACTTCCGAGGTTGGCGTTCTTGGGCCTTCATCTCGCTCAAAACCTCGCGATGCGAGTTGATCATGATCCGACCCAAAGCCAGTACAGACCTCTCCATTGGTGTCAAGTCCGGGTCGTCACTCCCCAGTCCGCTGTCCATAAAGTTGGTAGTAGCCATCTCTAATGGAAGATCGACAACTAAGCGAGAGTGGATGCGAGTGAACGATTTTACAAGGAAAAATGAAATACTAATAATAATAACCAGAGGAATACAAAATACTAAAAGACAAGAAAATACGCAGGACGAATTGCTAAGTAAACATGAAATGATGCACGACAGGGGAACGACAATAAGATACTACCTATAAAATTTAAATAAGAGAATACGCGAACTAATTGCGAAACAACGATGAAATCGAAAGTGAAACTTAAGTTAAAACACAAAAGATCGAAAAATATCAATTAACCCAATACCTACAAAAGAAATTATTCCAAAAACAAAGAAACGAAACGTGAATAATAATTAAGCAAGACACGAATAAAATTTGAGAATGTACGACATTTAACCTAAAAGTGAAAAATTATTTCAAAGCTAACAATAAAAAAGAAGATCAAAATAATTATTAAACGAGAATATACAAAAATTATTTCAAAATAGACAAGACAAGAATAATAAGTGGAGTAAGAGACACGAATGAAATGCCAATGCAAGGAAAAAGGGAAAGGACAACACCGGCGAGAGCGTCGGTAAAATAATATTCGAGGAGTGAACGAAGGCTGCGAAAGTTGTGTCAAAAATGGCGATCCGCAGGGTTTTTGAGACGGAGTGGAGGTTGCTACGCAGTAAAAAGACGAAAGGCAGGTGTTGATATGAACGAATAACACGATGAAAGGATAAGGGTCAGTTTTCGGTGAAGTCGGAGGATAAACAACAAAGGGACAAAATGGCGTCTCTCAAGGTTCTGAGACGTAATACAACTGCGTATGAGGGAAGTAAACACGAGGAAATACAGCGAAAGTCCACACAAAAACGAAAGGCTTAGGGTCAATGTCGACTAACAAGAGAACGTAAAAGGAGTAACGGGCAGACAGTAATAACACGATGGGGTCACAATTGTGGAGGGAAACAGATGTCGAACCAAAAATGAGGCGAGGCAGTCGATTCTGGTGGTCAAGTTTTGCTGTTGTTAGGGGTTCGGATTGAAAGAACTCGCTCAACCTTCAGGGGAAAGTCCTATTGAGCGCTTAACTTTTACGATGTAACTAACAACGGCCTGTCTCAACTGGCAAATGCAACAGGTTTTTCGCCTATTGCGCAGTATTATGGGTCCGAAAAATGAGTTCAGTCGAACTTGCTGGGTTCGACTCCCGGGGAATTCTTACGAGTTATTGATTTTTTTGCGGGAAATTGCACCCAGGCGGCGTATTCGTAACGGATTTTTATACGCGTTTTTCTGTCTAAATGGGGTCGCTGGGGTCAATCCTGCTAATTTCTGAATTTCCCCGTAAAAATCCCTTCCACAATATTTTAACTTGAATAAGACGTAATTCAAATACAACGAAATAATTAAATGTGACCAATATACAGGAAATACTTCAATATTTATACATACAAAACAAATGAAAAATAGCAATAAATGTAATAATATCTACAACAAAAATACAAAATATGTACAAGGATCACTCTACTTTTTCAGGACCTAGTAGGTGATATTTGGGAGGATCGGGGAACTTGGGGGAATTTCGCGAGACTCTGGATGCCGTGTGTAACCTAGCCGTGTGCCTACCTACTGGGTTCGGATTTCTGAGAGTGCATGAAATCCCCAGTTCTGACACCAATTTGTAATCGCTACTTGTTGAACTATCCTGTCGGAAAACCTACCTATTGTTATGTCAAGGATGGATGGCGAGTTAAGGCTGAAATTTGACAGGGAGAAGTCTACAAGTAGATTACCTGAGTTTCGTAGGTTGGCAGCGGCCCCGTAGTCAGCGTTGCACAGGTTCTGACTCCGGGTACAGGTTATGGTACGGCTGTAAATTCCTACTGGTAAACTAGCAATTTGGAAGGCTGAAGGCAGTTCGAAAGATGACTTTACTGGTCGCAAAAAGAGGTGAAAGAATCTCAATACATAAAGGTAACTGAATTTATTGTACGAAATAGAATAACATAAAGTGGGGTCGCGAAGGCGCAAAAGATATGACAGAAATTATGTGATGAAGTTGAATGAACGCGAATTGCGGAAATTACAAGAATGGGGAGAGAAACTAGTAAGGTAAGTATTTCAGATAATTTGTAAGGCAATGTTGTGAAATGTGGCACCAGAGTCGTGGGTTCGATGTTGGATTCGAGCGTTGATGGTACGAGGGATACGGGACGTTCTTGGGGTCAAAATGTAGAGAGAGAGTTCTGGAACAAACGGGTATAAACCCTTAGTGACTCTCGGATTGGATGTGTGATGCACAAAGCCTGAAGGGCGCTATTACGCGAATGGTATCGCTTAGATAAGGATAAGTAAGAAAAGGTGATGTTGCCTACCTCCGCTGGAACGGTGGTCCAAGTGGTCCAGGGATGGTCCTTCCGGGCTTCTGGTCCAGGGATGGTTCTCTGGAGCTCCGGGCTGTGATACTGGGCAGCAGGTCTTCCTGTAACACAGACTTTCCACGGCAGTACTCTGGTACACGTCTGGGTTCAGACGTGCCTTCTGGTTGGGTTCGTACGCCTCCTCTCTCTTGCTCGACTGTTATAAGTAAGATCCCGATTGAAGCCGTTTCCTCGCCTGGTCCGCTCGTCTTCTTCCACAGGGGGTCAATCGTAAGGGAGGGAATGAATTTAACTCTTCTCTAACCACTTCTCTCAACACAACTATCTCACTACTCAATCTCTTGGAACTTCACTATGAATCGCAGGTCTGGTCTCGGGTAAGATCTCGGTGAACTGTGTCGCTGGGAGGGGGAGCGGGGATATTTATAACCTCCCCCCTTCGTTGCGCGTAGGAGAGGCGCAGGAGGACCTAACTCTTTACGGTCCAACTGCCCGTGGCGAGGGGGAGAGACCGCCCGAGTCGAAATCGCGGGAAGCCTTTTCGAGGGTGATAATTCTGATTACAATGGTTGGGGTTAGACTTCATCAGTTCTACACGGTTTTGTGTAGAACTCTTTTTTTCTTGCTAAACTATATTCGAACGTGAGATATATTCTGAACCAGCGCAAAATTTCCTGTAAGCATACTGCGGACCAAATTTTTCTTCTCTACAGTACTGTGTATGGCGGGCTTGATATAAAAAACCAAAACATTTGTTGTTGTTGTTGATTAGGTACCAAATTGTGTTAGGTATCTATACATATAATAAAACAGTGTCTGTTTGTTTGTTTGTCTCGGCATCAATTGAGAACGGCTGAACGTAGAAAGTTGCGGCTGGTACCATTTGACGCAGAATTTATCTGGGAAGGTTTATGAAAAATCCGCATTTGAATCTGTCCATCCGTTGAAACGCTATGAATGAAATACTACTAAAAAACGTGTTATAATCACTTCTATGAGGACGTTTATGCTTATAATAACTTTGAACGGTTGGACGTAAATCCGATTGTAATTAGATTCTGGATTCAGCTCGACGAGTACATTCAAGTGGTACTTCAATCAGGATGTTAGTGGGAGGGGGGTACAGGTTATGAGAGGGGGGGGGGGGGGTCTACAGAAATTTCAAAACTACTTGACCAATTGGAGTGCAACTTTGGGAATTTGTTGTGTGAACATTGAGGAATGTTTCTAACCAGGTAGGGAGGGTTCATAGGATACGGGGGGGGGTTAAAGGCAGTTAGGGTTGGCATTGGGGAAGGTTTCTGATCAGTTGTGGAGGGGGGGGGGGATACAGGCATATTAAAATACATGACCGTTGGCTCCATTTATTTAAATCGCAGCAACACGCGTCGGTTCAAATAGTATAATATATCATAAAACAACCACTCTTTGTCAATCCTGAGGTGGTATCTGTTATGAGTGGGGCCTGTCCTAAAGGGGGTGTCTGTTCTACCGTTGCGAAGCGCGGGTACACAGCTAGTTTCACAAAAAAACCAAAACGTTGGGAAGTGAACAAATAACCTAGCTCAACCTAGCTTAATCGAAATACCCCATTGTAATGACTATAGCTTGTGCTATAGTGAAAATTGCAATATTAGAATGGAACATGAGTTCGCTATGACTTGCCTGTTCGAAAACGAAGCTCAAAAGCGTCCCAAAAGAAGCGCACAAATAGTTGTCTGCATGAGGTGCATACTCGTACTTACTAAGCTGAGTGAGCCCTGAGGTTCATCTTTTTCCTATCCCACTTGAAACTGGTATGGAAATTCGAAATGAAGCCGGTTTGGGGTGTGCTGGGTACGAATGAAAATTTAAAAGGTATCGATATGGAGTCACCAGCCAGTTTCATCAGCTTTGTCGAAATTGAGCTCTGATCACCTGAGTCAAAAATTGTGCTCTGATTAGGCATCAGAACTGCCTCCAACATGTTTCTTTGTAATTAAGTATTAAATAGAAACTGTAGCCTTTTACCCGAGTTTACCCGATGAAGGTTGAAATTGTTTTGTTCAGGTGGTTAATGACATGATCCTCTCCGGGCTACATTGTGCGGAGAACAAATCGACCGTCTCAATCCCAACTCGCTCTCAAACCCACTCAGCCGTTTTCAAGCTACGGCCTTTTTACTCTGGTGAGAAAGGGAAATTGATTTTCAAGAGAGCGGCTTTTAGAAGTTGAAGGGGTCCTCCATGAAAGATAGATACCGGCGATTTTTCCGCACTCCCAATCACGCTCAACGCCCACTGGAGATTGCCGGAGGTTTTGAATCGATGCCGCCTACCGGTGGTCCGTACCAGCAAGTTGAAAAGCCGGGTTCCACTCGAAGGTACTTGGGAACAGAGGAATCATCAGCCATTCTCTTTAGATACCTACCTACCTTCTTACCTACCATCCTGTAGCGTATTGTCAGGAGAAGAACCGATACTGAGGAGCTCTCAGCATCCTTAAAGCTCCCTCGGTGTTCTTCCCTCACTTTCGTTTCACTTGGAATCTCACGTACCTATTCCTTCTCGACGAGTACTACCAGTAATATTTAATTTAACACAATAACAGCACTGTAAAACCATAATAGCACAATAATAGCGCTATTTTATGTTAGTGCACCCAGGGGCAGCTCCTTGAGGGGGCCATCGGGCCGTGGCCTCTGAAATTATTGAAACCTCTACGTGATAACTATTCGAAGAAATGGTTCTGAGCTGATACATAAGCGGATATACTTGCGTATTAGGACTTCTAGGACCATATTAGAATTTCAATCAAAATTTGACTGTAATTTGCTTCTGCGCATGCGCTAACCTTAAATTATTGCAACGCGGCATTTTTCATTGTCATTCATCTTCTGCGTATTATCCTTCGTTCCAGCAGATATCCATTCAGGCGAAAATTATATGCAACAAATTCGGATTTCCTCCCACAACGCTGTTTGCGCAATCTCTTCAGGGTCCTGATACCACCACGATCTTCCCGCTATAAAAAACGTGACACACTGCTCTTCGACGATTAACCCGTTATTTTCTGTATGCATAACCCTCTGCATCTAAATCACAACTTTGAATAATTATAACGTTTGGGGGTGTTCAAATTATTCAACAAAACCATGGTTCGCTGGGTCGTTTAGAAGCAGGTCAATGCATAGGTATCTTCACTATGTTGTATCGAAAGCGAATCATGTCGTTCGGCCAGAGTGAAGTGGACATCGCGACCATCGCAAACATCACTTGTCGACTCAAATGCGTTCTGCCTTGTTTGACTCAGAAGCAGTGTGGACATAGTAGCAATATTATTGTTCCTGTTTGGCTTTCTACGCACCCGGCTAAGCAGGAGAGATTCAGGGTTGTTGTTCGATCGGCATCTTTACTGGAAAATATGAAATTGGGCGTTCGCCAACCATGGCTAGCTAGATATCTATGAAGTGATTCAACGAAATATAATAATCAAATGAGCGAATTTTATTTGGTTCGATACAAGCGGGATCTGAAACCTATCACGTTTGGTTAACTTGGTCAACTTTCTTTCGGTTAAAACTTACAGTTGGTTAGCTTACTTCTAAAACTCAGTAACAGCGAAAATGATGAAAAAGTTCACAGAACTTAGAGTTGCCGGGGCTTAACCCATCGAGTTACTGTTTGGGAAAATAGCCAGGCCTCTAGGTTTGGTACTTATACTAATAAAGATACGGTCATTGATGTGGACGATATATAAGAAATCAAGCCATTCAAAATATAAATAAAAACTCAAGATAAAATATAAATAAAAAAGATTTGATTCTAATAAAACTAGTGTCAAAAATTTCCATTGGTAATTGCGTTTTGGTAGAAAATGATGGAAGGACTCAAAACTAAACTATCTCCAAAATCAAAGGCCCCTAAGAAGTTACTTGGGCCACTGCCCCGGCACCCAAAAACACTAAGATTAAAAATAAAAAATAAAAATCCAACCACGTGTTCAGTTGGCATTTGAATTTCCCTCCGTACACTGTACCTAGCTTTTTTCCACGAAGTTTAACAGCGACCCGGTAGATTTCTCGGGCTATGGATGTTCAGTAAGTATTCTACTATACCATCCATGATGGTTCCTCGAGAATGTTAGCTGACCATGTGGCTCCGAAGACCAAGAGTATGTTTTCGGAATATAGCGACAACAATCGATGTCCTGCAATCGCCACGCCCACTTTGGGCCTTGTCACCAGAACCTGATTTCCACCCAAAAATCGTTCTGTTCACAATCGATTCGGCCCCTTCGATTCAACTTGTCATCTCGATACGAGGCTTACGTCTTTCGAATTGTTTTTATTGTCTCGCGAATCACATTCGCTTTCTCTGTTGAGTCTGCTGTCGGTTTTCCATTTTTTGCGTCGAATTTTATGCGTTTGCGTTCAGTCCGGTTCCGGGACAGGTTTGGATTTGTGGTACGTCTGCGTGCGTTTTGTTATTTTGCTGTTTGTGGTCTTGTGGATTGATCGGCGTCGTGACACCCAGATAAACCTAGCTTCTAGTCAATAGCTTCTCCATTGAAGTAGGTACCGGCCGACGGGTTTTGCTGAATTTTAGTTTGCTATATTTTCATATCTCACACGAATTCTATGGCTAATTTACAATCGAAATTTTCGACGATTTCGTACGACAATTAGTGAGTGTTGATTAGTTTAGGAAGAGCTGGATCCGTGCAGAACCCCGACGCGCGGCCCTGAGCAACATCTGACCGGAAAACTGCATGGGTCATTATCAGGGATATGCATGGATACTGTTTGCAGCACCGTCGCTTCTGGAAGTGTTGTCAGTTCGCGCGTTCATTTAAACGATGTAGGTACTTTTCGCATGCCACAAAGTCTTGATGAATCGAAGATGCAGACGGAAATGTCGAGTCGAACGATCACCATTCGACGTAAATGTGAAGGCACCTTCACGAAAATTCCCTCATGTTGCTATTTAACTGCATGACTCGAACCTTTTAAGACCTTCGAGATTCGAATTAGCGAGTCGACTGTATACTGTAATTTTCGCTCCCCTACGTGATGTGTAACTGCTTATTGAGGATTTTATCCTCAGACCCATGCGATGGCGACGGATGTTAGAATCTGGGTTATGCCCCTCCACCCCTCGGCAGAGTTGGTTTGGAAGTTCTTATGATCCATTGATCTGCCGATCTGGAAGGGATAAGTTTGGAAGCACTTTCACTTCCTCCTCTCCAAGACCTTAGTTTGATCGATATCGGCTAAGGGCCCCCGGGGGCGGTGGAGAGCTCACAACTGCGCAACTGGTAAGAAAATATGGTCGCAGATTGTCCCAGTCATTTCCCATCGAGCTGTTTCACCTGAGAAATTTCCCAGTCTTCCCTGTCTGTGCGTATTATGTTGCTCATGGGCCTAAAGCTGGTCATTTTTTGAGCGGCTGTTCGTCCTCATTCCTCTTGACCAACTAGATCATCTGCCATTATAACTTAAGCGATTTTTCAACGAAAAAATGTTGCCGGTGCAACATTTTGTTACATGAATTTTTGTAATTGTATTCGATATCCACTTCAGAGCATTTTGAATCCATCCCTAATAAACAAATTTTAATGTCAAGAATGGGGGGGGGGGGTAGTGTTCAAATTTTGGAATTGGATCATTATTTTTAATAATAAACCTTTGGAATCGAGTGTGGAAAAAAGGTGTTAGTTCACGGTTAGGCCCTGAAGTTTGAATCGAAAAGCTTCGCGGTGTATGGGACATTCAATTATTCAATACTTCAGCCCAGATATCATTGATACTTTGATAGGGAACAGCTTATTGTAATAAATGCTTTCAATGCTCGATTTCATAATGCTTTATGAAATCGAGTTTGTTGTTCCGTGATATTATTTCGTTGAAGAAAGGTGGTTATTTTGGAATTTGTTGATTTGCTCGAGTATGTCGTCATAGCCAAACGAATCAATTAATTAGTTAACCAAATCCAAATTATGTGAAAATTTGGGAACATGTCTCGATGGTCCTACGTAGGTTCAGGAACCATCAGAATTTCAAAAATGACCGGTTTTGGGGTTCTTGGGGCCGAAGTGGTGCGTTGCAGGAGATGGGGGCAGTAGGAAAATGGTGACCACAGAAAACACTGGTCTGGCAGAAGGGGCATCTATGCAGGAAAATAATAAACCGTTTTTATACTAATTTTTAAAATTTTCTTCTTTTATCGTTATACCTAGCCCTCCCACTCGCTAAAACGCTGGTCCCCCACTAGCTTTGCGTTGGATCACTTTGCATAGTTGGCTGGGTATTCTCTGCTGTACACTCACAACTTGAAATTATTAGAAGATGCATCATCCCCTTTTAGAGAAATTTCAGCCCCTTAAGTGAAATATTTAGAGGCTGTTATTGATTAAAGATTCTCCAGACGTAAAAGGTCTGCTGATCTACACACAAAACGTGAGATGATTTTACGAAACCTGTCTTTGTTCAGGACGACAATAAATTATAGCTTGGCGGACTTTGGCCCCGTAAATTGAATTCCAAGGAAAAAGGCCACGCTCACTTTCTCATTTTCGAACGCATGTCCCTAATACATCCTTTGCGAATTCGCTCATACAGGCCATGACATCGCACGGACTCTTCATTCTTGTATTGTATCTTTATTCCCAGACCGGCCATCCGTAGCAGAGGCTATTTGTTGCCCCGAGGCCTTCAGTAGTTGGACGAGTAATGGCTCTTGGTCCTCGGGCTTGTCGGGTACCCCCAGATCGTATATCATTCGCAGGACTCCCTCGTCTATGTCTGCTGTGTCCCGCTTATCTTCTCAACGTAGCCAGGAGGTCGTGGGACGGCTATGGGACGGATGGGGGACAAGGGGTTTTTGTCCCGTCCGACTCACACCACTTTTCTAAGTACACGTCCCCCTCCATATTCGTGTAACGTTTTCTGCGTGTGTGTGAGAAGGGAACAGCGTGATGGATAAATAAGGCGGGAACATGGACGGTCTGAAGAGGACCGCGTGATAACAGCTTTTATATATTTTTTCATTTGATGGCTGGTGATTAAAGTAGAAGGTCCGCATATCTGACGATAAACGATATTAAAAAGCTCTGATACGATTTATGTCAAGCTGTACCTATGTTACATTCTTCAGCGTTGCTATGATAAATGGCTCTTTATTTGTACCTGCCTCAATATCTCGGGTTTTCTCTGAAATCATACGTTACCGTGTGGCCGTAAATCATGATTGCCGCTCAAAGTTGGAATTGGCAGAGAGGTATTGGGTCATTGTTGACCATATTCCTATAAATTCAATCTTAATCATAATCCTGCGCATGCGCAAACTCATATGCCTACTTCTTTCTAACGATCTTCCGTTGTTGTTCTGAGTTGGAGGGCTTAGGCTTCGGCCTTGCATTTTCGCTTAGTTATATCTGCTTTAGTTAAAACCATAATTCATCCCCGTATTCCTGTTCACGCGAACCTTTTCCGTGTGTGTGAGAAGGGATCACCGTGATAGATTAATAAAGGCGGGAGCATGGATGGTATGAAGAGGACAGCGCGTTAAAACAGCTTCATATATTTTTTTCATTTGATGGCCGATGATAACAGTTGGAGGACCGTGCGAACCGCACATCTGACGATAAACGATATTAAAAAGATACATTGTGATTATGATTTATGTCACGTTGTATCTGTTTCATCAATCTATGTTGCTATGATAAACGGCTCTTGATTTGTAACAGCTGGAATATCTGAAATCACACCATTCACATCACATCATGTTCCAGTGTTTTCGTAAAAATATCTAATGATTTCCGCTGAGCGTTGGGAAGTTTAGGAAATCTGTAATCAATCACCTTCATAAGTACAATTTTGAGGGCAGTTCGGTATTGGATCATAATTTATAACTCCGAAGACTTATCATCCCAGTCAGGTTGCTGCCCTTGCGCTATTCTCAAATACTTCCTCTCCCCTTCCCATATGTTTTTCCCTTCCCTTCTTCCCTTCTTCAAAGGTGGGTAATGAGGCATTAGCCCATGGATTTTCTCTCGTTATCAGACATCACATGCACTTATTGCACATAACCTCAACTAATATGCGAAATCATTGAATTATTGTGTTGGAGCTCTGTCTCCTTAGTATAAGTTTAGTTACGTCCTATTTTCTTTGGTCCTATTTGGTCTGCAATTTGATGGCTATAGGATTGTGTTGTTTGTGGATCGAGGTTTTTTTTTTTGGTTCTACTCGATGTTTTGCATTGAGTATTCCAAAATTTTGTTTGTTATTTCTGTCTTATTTTCCAAATGAATGGAGCTGTTTGATGATTTTCTGTTGCTAAATAGGACGATCTGATTTTTTTCTCTTTCTGTTTCAGGTAAGTCGATGATAGCAGCATTATGGTGTATTCTGTCTCCTTCAGACGCGCCACATGGTATGTCAAGGTCTAATATGCGCGTTTGTGTTGCGCACCACCTGCCGTTTTGTTCCACCCATTTTCCATTGTGGATTTCAGCGTACAGTACGGACTAAACTATAGTACATCTCCTCATCCTAATACATATGTTCGGTAATGTTGTAATTATGGCCGTTGGCTATTCGATATGTAGCGTTGTGCCGACTGTTAAACTTCGACGATAGTTTGTTGTTTTAAGTACCTAAGTCAAGCGGTTCAGGATCCTTGCTGATCAACCGGGAAAAGCTGGTTTTCTTTTATCCCTGGATCGGCTTGTCTAATTTTCGATGAGTAAAGGTTTTTGTTATTTCTATCACCAAACTCGTGTTTTGACGTTTCGTTTTCATTTTCCATAGGTTTCTGAATATATTTTCTCAAATTTACTTTTTAGGACGTCCCTCAGTAGTAAGAGACGTCCTTATGTATTTGATCTGGTCACAAGAGGACAACACTCAGCTGAGAATGAAAAGAACCACATTCAAATCCGTTTCAGACCATCCTGAATCCAAATCCATGAAAAAAACCATAGGTGTGTGTGTGACAAAATCTTGTTTGCGCTGCCTAGGCCGCAATTCTCAACCGATTTGCTTGGTTAATTTTTTTTTCGATACAGGAAACTGTCTAGTTGTGCCTTACGTCGCCCGATTTTCGAAATTTACTTCTAGAAGTTGGAAGGGGGAGGGGGGGGGGGTTCACTGCCGAAAAACGTGGTTTCGACAAAATGTTGTGCGCGCTGTCCAGGGCTTATATCTCAACCGATTTAGGTGTTACTGTTTTTGTTCGATGCAGAATTCAGTCTAGTTGTGCCCTACGTCGCCGGAATTTCGAAATTTATTTTGTTTGTGAGAACGCGGTTTTTTCTTCAAATCTTGCGTCCGCTGTCCGTATTCTCAACCGATTTGGGTGGTTGTTTATTAGTTTGATTCAGAAATCGTTCTGGGGGTTTCGGGGGGGGGGGGGGGATAAGCTGGGTTAAAGGTCCCAGGCCATCTGCATTGATTGTGTGATGTATACACCACCGTAAGGGATATCCGCTGTAATGCATGCATTAGTCTGCGAGATGTTTTTTAATGTGAAATGTACGGATTTCAGTAATAGACAACAGAATCCAAACCATTCTTCAGATTAAAAATTGGACCATTGGATCGAAGGGCACTTTGGAAGCACGTGTTTAACGATGGGGAAAACGCCTGGTGCTACTTTGCAGCATTTTTCCTCTCGCAAGACGAAGCTTTAGGCATAGATAGCCACGATTTCCTCGAGTTCCAGGTTTCTTGTATCAAGCTGACCCTAAAATTTTGATTAGACTGTGTGGTGAATGGATTGGAAGCCTGGGATAGGCGAGGGTATGATGTAGTGGGAGATGTGCTCCGAAGGTTACCACCACACCGGTTATACCCGAAGGCTTCACCAGGCAGGTTACACCACTCTGCGAGATCTTTTGTGAACGAGGTGCTCGGAAGGTTCCACCACGCCGGTTATACTATAAAGGCCTCACCTAAGCAGGTTCCACCACTCAGGAGATCTTTTCGAGGGAGAAGGAAGGTAGTGAGAGAGAGAAGTCATCAACTTGAGGAGAGATCGTAGAATGAAGAAATCTGGCCGTGAGCGCGGGTTATATAGGGACATTCGTTAGAGACTGGTGGGAGAGCAGGCGGTTGGACGCCTCCCGTCTCACGTAGACCCCTTCCTTCCACTTGGTTTATTAGAGAGTTTTTCCTTACCACGGTCGGCCTTAGCACGGTGTCCTAACACCGTGCGATTACCACGAACCAGGCGGAGAACGCATGAACTAGCTAACATGGGACGTGTGATTGGCCGTCTTCACCTTGGTAGCTGAGCTTCACCCTGGCCGTACGAACCACACCCTACCACCCCCACCCCCGGGACACCTTGCGTTTTATCCAAGGACACCGTACTAAGACCCAAGGACACCGTACTAAGACCACGTGACATCCTGAAAAAGTTAGCATCCACGATGCGTTCCCCTAGATTCCTTACCACGGTGTCCCGACACCGTAGTAAGGAAAAACTCTCTATTGAGTATAATCTTAACGTACAGAGCTGAGTGGTATAGGTGGGTACCACGGCAAACTGTATTGTTCAGTTCAGGTACTCCATACTCATATAAAAGAATTCAGTTGATTGGAACAATATGGGAATTGAGCTGGAGAGGCATTCCATTGAGCTCCTGGAAAACGCACAGCTGTGGAAGTTAAGAGGCTAAAGGCATCTCCACCGTCCAACATATTTCACTCGTGATCGGAAGACCCGAGCTACAACCCTCAGCAACGTCGGTGTAGCAGATAATTTAAGTCTCACCTTAATGCCAACCTAGGGAAGGAGCTTCGCGAAAAGGGGCTTACTTCGCCATGGGAAGGTTTTCCTTCGGTCATTTATTTGGCTGGCAGCTACAAGTTCACCTCCCCACACCCTCCTTTACCATCCTCGGTTTTAAGGAAGCCTTATAGGAAGACG
The DNA here is from genome assembly GCA_954871275.1 of Leptopterna dolabrata. Taxonomy (NCBI): domain Eukaryota; kingdom Metazoa; phylum Arthropoda; class Insecta; order Hemiptera; family Miridae; genus Leptopterna; species Leptopterna dolabrata. The sequence goes on from OX940976.1 coordinate 22,191,752, forward strand.
TAGAACTTCGCCGTGCTGCTCGATCACTTCCAATGTAGTCGAACGTGAGGGCGGTTGTCTCCTGCCGCTTCCATTATGTATGAACCTCCTATGACATATTGAGCTCGTTGCCGCGTCCCAGTCCTTGTTTTCGTTACCGTAGTTCATGTCGGTTTGAATAGTTCACTCAGAATGGCCTCATATGAATGCGGTTGATAAACCGACGCGACTTCACGCGACGTCTCTCCCCGAAATGCAAACTCCCCATGAGTATTTTCAGTCATAACCGTAAACAACTGGAATGAAATGAAGGCACCAGTATTCAGTCCAGTCTACTTAGTAGGCGACGTCTCAGCCGAAGAATCCCTCCTCCTCCCTCCCTAGAAGCGTCAGTTAACAAAGTGGAAAACGAAATTTGAAATCGAGCATGGAGGAGGAAAAAAACCCTCAAATTTTATGGTTTCCGTTTCATGGTACGTAGAATCTGTAAATGGAATACAACCATTTCTGTACATCCTTCATTTGCCGTACTTCGCACATTCCTTAGTTAACACGAATGAAATTTGGTTAGTGGGTCCCATTTGGGGTCTAGTTGGTCCGCGAAGCTCGGGTGTTACTGTCAGTCATCTCTAAGGGATGAAAAATATGGGGTTGCAAGTTCAGATCGCCGTAGCTCGAAAACTTTCAACAGAAGGGTAGGTATATATAGTTTTTTTTAAACTTGTTCAAATTGATACCGAACTTGAGAATTTTTCGGGGCACCGGAGCATTGTACGTCCAACCGTTCGTCTACACAAAAGCTTCATCAACGTGATCGTAAATGAAACTGTGTACATCCAGCAAAAAAAATCATTGCTAGGGAACACCTGATTATAATCCCTCTTGGCTGAATGAAATCGAGTTGGTTGGCACGAGGGGTTGGGGTTAGATATGACGGTTAGGTATTGACCATAGAAAACAGTGATCTACGCAGACCGGGCATCGATACAGGTAAATGATAACCCATTGTGTAATAATTCGCGTTTTTTCTCTTTCTTCTGAAGAAGTGGAGTGGCTTCTGAAGAAGAAGTGCTCTTTTTTTAAAAACTAGTTTTTGTAGTCGACAGGCTACGGTAAGCGAGGTTAGAAGTATAAAGGTGTCACAAAAGTTGCGTTACGAATTCATTGTAGGTTCTACTGTACCTACATAAATATGAGGTGTAAAAAGTATAAATATGTCCCAAAAATGCGGTACGAAATTTTACGACAAGCGAGGTTAAAAGTATAAAGGTGTCCCAAAAGTAGCGTTACGAATTTATTCTAGGTTCTACTGTACATAAAATATGAGGTGTAAAAAGTATAAATATGTCCCAAACATGTCGTCGTCGACAGACTACGATAAGCGAGGTTAGAAGTATAAAGGTGTCATAAAAGTTGTGTTACGAATTTATTGTAGGTTCTACTGTACATAAATATGAGGTGTAAAAAGTGTAAATATGTCCCAAAAATGCGTTACGAAATTTTACGATAAGCGAGGTTATTAAATATCTATCAACTTCGTCCGAAGCAAACATTTTGCCCAAGAATCAGTATTACTCTTATTACGAATTTTTGTCGCTTACGATACAATCTACATCGATCTGCAACCGATTTCTTCGGTTTATCTACTTCGAGAGTTGTTGCTAATTTTTCTAATTTCTTCCTTTCTCGATATTTCTTCATGCTTCTTGATTGATTTCTTTGTGTTTCTTTATTTTTGTCTTAAAAATACACTTTGTACTTTGTAATGTTGAAGTTTCGATTTTTCTGTCGGCTTTCCACGTCTCTCGCGCAGAGTGCGAAGTCTTTGGATTTTTTGACCCTCAAAACTTAAAATTTGACCCTTTTTCTGTGAATTCAGGGATTCAGAGGGTTGATTTAGGGAAAGTAAAGTTACGAATAACTTTTTAAAACCTATAATACTTTGCTTTTCTGTCTTGGTATTATGGTCATCTGGTGCGTTCCACACGCACATTTTCTGTCAAGCCTCTCAATTTCACTGTTAGAGGTTTTTCACTGTTAGAGCTGTTATGTGGTTTTTCCTTGAAGGGCCTCGAAAAAGTAGGTTCTTACGTTTGGCCGTCAATCCGTCAGGGATAGCTGCCAAATGACAGATCGTATTGTAGTCGTTGTTGTAGAAGATTACCGAAGATGCCCCATGCTCTGAACGTTTGACGCGATGTTCCTCAGCTTTCTACATAGTGAGGTACCTACCTAAACGTTCAAAACGTACCTAAAATGTCAACGATGAGAATTAGCAGTTTTTATGCTCGGCCGTCAGAAGGGCGGCCAACCAATATTTGTCGTTTTGATACCTATTTATTTGACAAACTCCACTCGTAAATTTGTCGTAAAAAGGACCTAAGCACACAGGTCGACTTTATCCCCCCCCCCCCCCCCCAACTACCCTTTTGTAGAAATTTGCCCGCCAACAACACCCAAAACCTCCTCAGCCGCTAAAGGGATTGGCACCTATCAATTTTGCCCGCCGAAATAGCATGCTCTGTGCTTCGCACCTCGCTCTTGGATTTGCATATAGAAACCTTTCCCTTCCCTCTTTCTTGGATATGAGTGTAGAAACGTGTTCCTTCCCTCCCAAACCTTTAAATTTCTTTCAACGCTGTTTGGCCGGGGCTTTTCGCCTGCCGGGGAGTTAGCTTGTATAGTACTACCCGTAGACAGCTTCCTCGCGCCTCTTTCAAACCATGGCTTGGGCTCAGCGCATTCTAGCGATCGCTTTGATAACTATTCTCTTGACCCCAGTTTTGCCAACCACGAACTTGAGTTCAGTTCTGCCTACGAACCTACGAACGTCTTTTCTCAATTACGAACTTTCGGTGATTTGATAAATATAATTAAATTCACCGTTCTTCTCAGTACATATCCATACTTTAAAAACAGTTTTCAAGTTGACTTTATTCTTCATTGCAACGACCATCTGTAGGCAAATCTTTCAACATAACTACCACACTTGTGTCCGACATCCCTGCCTTGTAGATGTAGAGATCGTAAGTTATGTTTCTACTTTTTCTAACGTTCGCTTGCCGTTGATTAAAAATAGCGGTCCGACTTAGATAGCTAATTCAGAAGTTAGGGAAAGAAAAATAAAACTGTGAAATAATTTGACGGTGACATTTTAGTTGACAGAGCTTGTCGACAAATGACAAGCACCAGCATCGCGGGGCACGCTGATTATTGCTGATCTCGGGTAGTATTATTAGAAGCTAATCAGAAGTGGAGAGGAAAATCGTCTCAAGTCCTGGCGCATGCGCACTCGTTAGGCAGCGGTATCGCCGCCTAATCCTCCAGACACTCCTTCATTTGTTTTTCGAAATAGTGAATAAATTCACGTTTTCCCAGATATTCAGTTCTGCATTCTGTTCAGCAGCCCTTGTTGATACTTAGTGATCAGTTAATATAACCAACGCAACCTGGTCTTTCATTGTCTGGCGATAAATGTCCTGTACAGAAACATCCAGCTAAACATTTTCATGAAACTTTTCTCTCATTTTGGCTCAAAGACGTAAGTCCACACAAAACGATCACAGGCACAGTTCAACAACCCACTCCAGGTTGTCCTGACGATTTAGCCAGCGAGTGACAGTTAATCTGGCCGGTCCCCGTTTCGCCTATAAATTCTGAAGCTCGCTAGGGTGGGTGGGAGGGTAATTATGTATGAGTGGGGAAAGTGCGAGAGCAGAGTTTATGACGAGTCCCTCGTGCCCACTCAACAAAACACCCTCCTGCCCACAATTTCACCTCGCATATTTCCCCATTAAACGACCGTTACGGACAAAACAGAGTCATTTCCGGCAGAGATGTTCATTCGAGAGTGATTATTGTCGAGTTTGAAAAAGGCATTTGACGCTACGTAGGTTTGTGAATAATCACTAATACCGGCACTTGACCGGCCAGTGTTAACTCTTACATTCTTCCCTCAATGAATGACTATTAGGGATTCAGGTCAGTTTAAATTTATCTTTCTGGTTTACTTCTTATTTTCAGTAATGAACCTTCGGAATCTATCATGAAAAAAAGGGGAAAAACAGTCATACAGCATGGCTGTAAGGGAAAATTTTCAAAGAAATATTCATGCTATTGTGTAAAAAGACGATACAGCGAGAAACACTTTTCGTCATATTTTTCGTGATTTCAGCCATTTTTACTGATTCCCACACCGTCAGGTGAATTAGTGATTTTATCCCTTAATACCAATTCTAGACGCCCAAAAATCCAAATTTGACTCCTGTTCTTTATGGAAAAAAAAAAAACTGAAATGGTATTTTTCTGTCTACTCACTCTTCCATTCCACTATCAGTGATTATATATCAGTTGCTCGCGGTTTTAGCCGTTTTATCGATTTTTGACCCCTAAAAACTCAAATTCGACCCCCTTTGAATTTTCAAAAATTGCTGATATTCGAGCTTCCTTTTGTTTGGCAAGATCTGAAATTTTTTCTTGTACCCAAGGACAGATATCCTCTGGAGTTACACATAAACACACACGCACGCACGCACGCCCGCACACACGCGCACACACAGATATATAATTAAAACTACATAATAATTATATAGTATAAATATATATTATATAATTTTTTAAATTAAAGTCGGGATGAATTCGGGGTGCTATGATACGGTGATGACTATACAAAAATTTGAAGCTCATGTTCTGAAAATTGTAGACCCATCGCAATAGTGTCATTTGCTTTGAAAATTCGCAACAAAAAAACCGCTGCAAATTATTACACAATGGTGAATAAATAGCCTGTATTGCCTTGCTATAAATAGCCTGTAGTGCGTTGCTCACTGTTTTCTGTGGTCAGTACCTACCCTCATGCTTCCCCCGGGAAAGCCCTTTTATAAATATGCGGCGGGTTCAAGAATTCTATAATTGATTATTTGTTGCTATTCACGAAGCAACAAAGCAAGCAAAGCATTTGTTCAAGTTACAAAAATACTTGTCATCAAAATCCAAAATAACCATCATTCTTCAGATGAAATAATGCCACGGAACAACCTGCTCGATTTCGTACAGCCATGCGTGTTTGTAATCAGGTGTTCCTGGGCTGGATGTAAACTGTTTCATTCATGATCATATCGCCTAAGCTTTTTGGTGCGAACGAGCGGCTGGACGTACAGTACTGCTGGTCTCAAAAAGTTCTCAAGTTCGAGACCTACGTAAAAGCGTTAAAAATAAACCATGCAACAATAAACCATTCTTATTAAGAGTTTTCGAGTGTTTGAAAATGTCAACCTCATTTTTTAGAGATGACTGACAGTAGCGCCGAGCTTCGCGGACCAAATAGACCCCAAAAATGACCTACAAACCAAATTTCATTGATTTTCGTTCATGGTAACTAAGGAAAGTGCGAAGTACGGCGGACGGACAGATTTTTTTTTAATTCCATTTTCGGACTGTGCGGACCTTGAAACGGAAACCATCAAAGTTTGGTTGGGGGGTTAAACTGGGTTTTTTTTTCGTTCTCGATTTCAAAGATCTGATCATCGGTACGGCCACTACGCATGCGCAAACACAAATCCGAGGCGCGAAAATTAGACATGGCCCGATTTTACTCAGATTCGGTGGGTAGTTGAGGTGTAGCTTCTAGATGAGTCCTATGCATTACAGAACGGTCGGATCATAGCCAATGCGAATTCTGAGGAACTCAATTTCTCATGAAACTATTACGACAAATATATATAAGATAGAATTCTTCAATCCACTGCATATTTGTGAAACTGTACTGAGGAGTTCCATGACTTCCGTTTATGTTACTTTCCCATTTTTAAATGAAAGTATGTTTCATTCTAAGAATTTTGGGACCAACCGCACTCTCCAAGGGTGAATAGTTCTTTTTCTATGAGCTTTCAAAGTGTCGACAGCAAGTGACTTCATTGAACCTCTTCCGCCAGGACTTGTTGTCGAAACTTTGAAAGCTCATAGGAAAAGAACTATTATTCATCGTTGCTGAGTGTGGTTGTCTCAAAATTATTAGAATGAAACCTGATTCCGTTGAAAAACCGACTCCAGTACTCGATTTAGGGCTTATCTGCGGGTAGCGCGAGGGTAGGTATTAGCCATAGAAAACAGTGGTCTATGCAGTAGGAGCATTTATACCGGAAAATAATTAGTCGTTGTGTAATAATTTTCAGCGTTTTGTAATTTCAGCTGAGATAGGCATTCGCTGGGTTTTCCTCAGCAATTCCTCATTATAAATAAAATGTGGCCACCAGGTCCCCTCCCAGCTTCCCACGGGAGCTTCTGAGTTATGGGTGTTGTCACCTTCCAGGTTTCAGAGGCATAGAGGAGAAACGACTTTATGTTGGGGTTGAATAGGCGGAGCTTTGTCTCCTGGGAAATATTTCCATTTCTCCAGATTGGTTACAATTAAACGAATGCGCAGTTTGCCTTCCGAATGCTGAATCTGACATCTTCATCGGTTCCCCCGCTGGCATCCACATTACCTTCCAATGTATCGGAAAGTGTTCACGTGATCGATGGTTTCACCATCCACGTCCAATTTTTCACTCGGGGTTACATTTGTTTTGTTTTGCTCACATTTATCCCACCTTCATTGAGCACTCGTTCTGCATGCTGAGTTTGGAATGCATGTCTTTTAAAGCATAATAATAATTATTATTTTTTTTTTTAAATTATTCGTAGCTTAGTGGTGTTCGACCGATTCTGCCGTTATGTAAGGAAAAGACGGTCATCTCATACTCGTCTGCAGACGTAAGGAAACCATTCCTACCTACTATCCACACTTGGCAGACTTTTTGTAGTACCCCTCAAATACTGCACTTCTATGAAATGCATAAGATTTAACCAAATAAACGAGGAGAACGACGAGCTGACCGTCGCCACGGGACCAGAAGGGTCTCCTCCATCGAGCTCCCAACGCTTCTCAACGGTCGCAACGGCCGTTACAGGCAGGGGACGGGGTGGAGGCACCTTTTCATACCGCCCGGCTCGCCCAGCTCTTCATTCGACCAACCAGTCTCCGACTTGCGACTTCTCTCTCGATCTCCTTACACCCTCTCCCCCCCCTCTCACTCTCTCTCTCTCTCTCTCTCTCTCTCTCTCTCTCTCTCTCTCTCTCTCTCTGTATCTCTTACCCTTCCTCGGACCTGCTGTGATGATAACCGCGGCGTGCTAGCCTCCTTCTTCCCGGCATCTGCTGTGGTGATAACCTCGGGACGCCTCTCTCTCCTCTAGCGCTCGCTGTGGTGATAACCGCGGGGTGCCAGGCTCCTCTTCCACTAACGCCTGCTGTGGTGTCAGCGACGGGGCGTTAGTCCTCCTTCAACATATCCAAACCTTCCCCTAACAATCACTCACCACAGACGGGTTACAAGGGCTACACCGTATACTCTGATGTATTTCAGATAATATCATTATCTGGTGCTGGTATTAGCAAGGAAAGCGTTTTTAAGAATAAACTCTGTGGATCATGTTTTTAGACTCAGCAGGGCTTAACATGATAATCCGGGTATAAATCGTTTTCTTATACAGCCATTTCTGCTTGTCGTCGGTTTCTGTTTGGCTATTGATAATGATTCGTGGATGATTTGGAAAATGTAGCGAAAATGGAAAGTGGATGGCGAACATTCAGTAAGGGTGTGAATCAAGTGGGGATGTTGTGGCGATATATGGACATATATAAGTATAGGTAGATATGGTTATGTGTCATTGCAGGCCAACTGTTTGTTACGAGATAAAAAAATCGAAATATGGTTTAAATTGTGGTAAATTTGATGACTATTCAAAATATCAAACGAAAGGATGGGCAGTTTTCAATATGAAAAGTGGCTCAAGATTGAGTTTTTAAAAGTAAAATTGCTGGAAATTATAACAGCGGCTTGTTGATGCCCCTTCTCGTAATCACTGTTTTTTATGGTCAATACCTTGTGGCCAGCCGGGCTATCACATTTCATAAATATGCGGTGGAATCAAGAATTCTAATTATTTGTTGTTATTCATGAAGCCTACGTTTGTTCAAGTTACAGAAGTACCTATCAACAAAATCCAAAATAACCTTATTCTTCAGATGAAATAGAATCTCGGAACAGCCAACATTTCATGCAGCCATGCGTGTTTATAATCAGGTGTTCCCTAGCAATGATGTCTGGGCTGGATGTATACGATGTCATTTATACCGGTCACACTGGTACGGCTGGACGTGCAGTGCTCCGGGTGGTCTCAGAAAATGCTCAAGTTCGAGATCAATTTAAAAACGTAAAAAACCATACCCTCTTATTTAAAGTTTTCGAGCTACGGCGTTCCGGAAATTTCACCCCCCTATTTTTCACCCCTTAGAGGTGACTGACAGTAACGCCGAGCTTCGCGGACCAACTAGACCACAAATGGGACCTACAAACAAAATTTCATCAATTTCGGTTCATGGTAACTAAGGAAAGTGCGGCGGACGGCAAACGGATAGAATTTTTTTAAATTTCATTTTGGATTCTACGTACCTATAAACGGAAACTTTGAAATGTTGGTGTGATGGGGGGGGGGGGGGGGGGGGTCAAAATAGTTTTTTCATGCTCGATTCCAAAAGGTTGATTATTGAAAATAATGAACCAGAATTGGTAAATGACCGAAGGCCGCTAAAGTTGTCATTAAGTCACCATAAGTGGTGACTAATGTTCGTGTAACATGGTGATAAATTTTCTCCAAAATGTTGGTAATGGGGTCAGATTGAGTTTTTGGGGATCAAAAATTGGGAAAAGACGGGAATTTTGTTGGGCAAGCATTGCTTTAATGCATCGTAAGAGCTGCTAAAATTACCGAAAATTTTTCATAATAATCGCCAGAAATGTTATAGGATGTTAATACGTATTTCGAGAATTCGCTGTTATTGTCATGCTTGACTGAAGCTTTTTATTTTCTGCCATGACGGGCCAACCTCCAGCAGAAACGTCGTCAAAATAGAAAGCTTTGACTGGAGAACGGTGCTTGCATCTCCCCAGGCCCATCCACTCGGGATAAACTGTATATATATGTGACCCGCGATTCATACGACGATAAAATGTTATTGAATTCTTTCTGAAAACCTTGTTGGTAGGTAGTTCTCCAGTTGGAAAACCATTCGAACCGAACCACTCGAATCCCGAAGGACCGTCGCATGTTGACATGTTCTCTCTCAGACATTCGTTTTGCCGGTTGGAGAGGTCCAGCGTTTTTCAAACTGAAATAAAATGAACTCAAAGAGAACGAAAAGACGAGTCGGGTTTCATTGGGTCGTAGGGCCCGGGTGGATATTAAATAACGATGCAGGACGACTGAGGGAAGAGAGACGAGAATGCCGATCTCCTTCGTCGAAATGGTTTACTGAAAGTCAGACAATGATTCCTCGGACCAAGGATTTTCTATACCAATACATTTAGAGAAGAGTGCAAAAATAGACAACAAAAAAATCAACAGATACCAAAACGAGAGAAAGAATTTTTCAATATGTGGCAGAAAAAGGAGAAACCCGAGATCGAGTTTTATTTCAGTCAGTCCGAGCGCTGTAGAAGAGTTCGGAGAAAAGATGGATTCGTCATTTGATTACTATGAAAACTTGTTGGACTTTTAGAGATATTTTAGAGAGATGTTTCTCAGAACTTTCACACTTTTCTCAGTCTGTGAAACTGAGAATCCGCTAGTTTTCCGTTTCCAGTCGGCTACTAATTCGTATAAATAAGAACGGTCTTTTCCACTAACAGCAAATTACACGGGTTTCTGCGGTCAAGCCAGTAACCCATCAAGACGTGTAAAATAATATAAGACGTCGAAGATTTGATAATATCGATTATTGACAACATCAATATTATTGGTCCCAGATCTCGGAAAAATTATTTAGTTTAGATCTGTTTAAATTAATCATGAGGTTCCAAACTACAGGTAATCGTATGTTATTAATACAATAGTCACCTACAGGTAGGTACCTAATGGTAGGTCTTAACGGAGAGCGTTCCCGTATGATGGGTCGGAAGTGAACGGAAGTGTGTAAAACATTATAGTGAAAACGTTGCTTCCTCACATGGAGATCCTAGATGTCGTCACCCTTTTTTTCTTTAGATTATTCCCGTCAAACTGCTCGGATTTCGGGGATGAAAATTGGGATTCAGGGGTTTTTGAGGGTGCTGAATCATATTCTGAGGTCGAAATCAGCAAATTCCGACCCACGTCCGTTCCTCATTCCATGATCAGAATAACGCTGCAAATTATAATACAACGGTTTATTATTCTCCTGGATCACTGAGTTCCTATTGACGTAAGACCCTGATCTAGGGAGTCGTTTTTTACGGGATAGTCCGAGGGCATTGCGGCAGAGCGTGGATCAGCTTGTGAGTGGAGACACTGTTTGGTTTTCATCATCGATCTCTCACCTGCTCGAGTGGAAGTTAAGAGGGGAAAAAACAAATTGTCCCGACGTCACCCCGTCGCATGATTTCCGTGAACATTTTCCGTCCCCGGCATTACATCGGAAACGTTGGCAATCAGTGGGGGAATAACAGAATTTTTCCCCGGACGGCTCTCCTCGGCTCGGAGGCCCCTTTTCGCTGATTGATCATCGGTGTCCACCGTTTGATTGACAATACTTGATTGCCAAATGATTTACAATAAGCTGCAGAGGGAGTGGAAGATAGATGAGACAGCGATTGCTGTGGTCAGTTGCGCGGGGGCGTGAAAAACCGCCCCTGTCAATACCTCGAGGACCATTTTTGCTGATATATTTCGCGTTCTGCCTAACTTTCCCCTGCGGAGCTGTAAGGGACTTGGTTGATTACCCCTGCGTTGCTCAGATATGCTGAGTTCCATTGGTTTATTACCTTGATACCTACTTGATGAATTTATTTTTCTGCTCTGCTGCTGAATTTCTGGTTGATCCGCGCGAGCAGCATCACACATTGTCTTCGTTCTCAGTTTTGAGAAAGGTAATGAGAGAGAGAGAGAAGGAGAGGGTATGAGAGAGAGATCATTTTATTTGCCGTCACAAAGGAATTGTATGACAGAGGCCGAATCAGTACATTCGTTTTTTCATAAAAGAAGGCGTACTTGGGTGTAAGGGTCTGGGGGAGAGCGAAAAAGAGCTGCAATGTACAACTGTAGGGTGCTGCCCTCCAAGGTTACCGGGCTCGGGCCCGCACACCACGACGGCTCCCGGGGCCACCCACCCGTTTCTAGACAGGCAGCCCGAATGAACGACGTATGAAAACGTCATGTTCCGAGGACAACCATTCATAAATTTCTCAGCTGCATGTCAGAAAACGTTAAAACTAATGGATACATTTAAAATTTAACAGTATAAGTATAGTGTATAAAAAATTCAGAAATCAGAAAACTATAATTATCTACCACCTAAAAAATATAAAAATATAATATCACCTAAAAAAAATTGTAGGTAACGTTCTTCTACAACTTCTACAATTCTACACTTCCGATTGGTGAAACACTTGTGCCTATTTTCATGCTGTGCTTGCCACTGTACATGTCGAGTTGTAAACTTTGTAACTTATTACTATACCGAATGAACCCGTCGTCGCTAACTGGTCAAGTACTGTGTGTCGACGGCCTGATGATGATGTCCTACGTCGAAAGCCTCACCTCCAGTACTCAACCAGATAGTGACGACGGATCTGTCCGGAAGGTATGATAATTTTACTTGCACTCCTAGCGGAAATAACCCTGTATTTAGATGTGTAAGTAACCCTGTATTTAGATGTGTAAATAACCCTGTATTTAGATGTGTACCCTGTATTTAGATGTGTTTCATGAAACAGGCGCCCCTGACTGTTGTATGCGATTTTGCTTGTAACTCTTCATCGGTTTTGTGCGGGTTTCGCAAAACACCGGTCGCTGCAAACGTTGTGAACAAACCTTGAAAATTACTTCTTTGCCAGTTAGTTAGTTTTGTTTTGGAAAAGTCTGTCGTGCGATTATGTTTGTCATCCTCTTTGAGGATAGTTTCAGGATAATTATTACTGTTGGCGAAGAGAATTTAGAGGGGGTTGAGGGTCTGGATGGGGGTTTTAAAGGGGCCTGTGGTTGGAAGGTTCGGGTCTACGGTGGAGGGGGGGTGGGGTTCATTAGCCGCAGAAGCATTTTTGCAGTTTATGAAGCCCCAGGGCTCCCCCATTGCACCTCTTGATAAATCCCGAGGGAAAATCTTTCTCGCCATTAAACCTCAATTAAACGATAAAAACCGGAGTCTCCAACGGCCCCCATAGGACTAACACTTGCACAGGGTCATTCACCTTCAATCGACCATTGTCAGCAGACGGCAGTGGTGGAAAGAGCGAAAAGTGAAGCTTAGACCAAAACGATACCTAACTACGTATCTAAGTTGTGCCCCGATATAACATGAAGTACTATTTTCATCGAAATGAGTTTGTTTTTTCAACAATGCCGGTTTGTTGATGATTTGTTACCTATGCATGAAAAGGTTCCGCGAGACGAGGATCTGTAGGGGAAATGGTGGCAGCAGTCTGACGGGAGAACATTCTTTTGTGATGAAACGTTTGGTTTCCGAAGCCACAGCCATTTCGATCATCATACATTCTTCTTTTATATCCGTAGGCTTTGCAGTTGAGGTTTTCACAGTAAATATGCGTGCACACTCATAATAAATTGACTTGGAATCAGATGTAAAGTAAGTATAGTCGCGTTACTTTGAGTTGTACCAATCACATGGGTAGGTATGCCTCAAAGGGACGTAGCCTGTCCCAACTTGCTTTTTGTTATGCGCATGTTGCGCTTCTAGTGCCCCTGAGGTCGAAGTCATCAGCTCCTACCGGGAATCGAACCCGGCCCGCCAGGTGACAAGCCAGTGTAAACAGCGTTACATTGTTACATCACGTATCCCCAGAATCAGATGTACCATTTACTGCTCTGATTCATTATGACAACTTCATTATCTTATCTATATCTACCCATTTAAGATATGAGTTTAGATAAATTTTTGGTGAGTCTTCAATTGCATGTTTTGCCTAGTCCTTTAATGTATTTCCGTGCGTAGTTAGGTTACTAGATAATATGCGCATGTGCTGACTTAATCTCTCATTCGAACATTCAACTCGTGGATACCTCGTTCAGTTTTGCCCGAGTTTGATCTGAAAGTTGGGGTCCGGTTTCCTTATGGAGAGAAAGTTCTGTAAATCCAGTATTTATTGAGGATACACCAGAGAATTATGCAAATCAATGCAACGACGAGTGGAAGCTTTACCACCCACTCGGCAACCTCTTTTCAGTTTTCAGGCTCGATCCCTCAGATGCGGTCGACGCATCGTTTTTTACCTTTAAGACAAATGCAGTCAACACGAAATTCAATACGAATTTGACGATAAAAATACGAAATTCATGGCGTTTCAGGTAGTGGAGTTTGTACGTCGTTCAAGTACGCAACCCTCATAAACGCGGACAACTACCCGAAAAAGAGTTAGGAACAGAAAATAGTTGGACGATTTCGGTTTATTATGTTTAATAATGAACCTTTGGAATCGAGCATGACCCCCTCTCAAATTTTGATTTTGATGGAATTAAAAAATTGCCGTACGCCGTCTTCGCACTTGGCTAGTTATCATGAACGAAAATTGGTGAAATTTGATACGCGGTTCCCATTTGGGGTCTAATTGGTCCGCGAAGCTCGTTCTGTAAGTCATCTCTGAGGAGTTGAAAAATAGGGGTTGAAATTTCCAGGATGCCGTTGTCGAATTTTCTTGAATTTGTCTCGAACTGAGGAATTTTTGAGACCACCCGGAGCATTGTCCGTGTTGTTCACAGTAAGGCTAACCGAAAAGCTTCGTCAACATGATCGTGAATGAAACGGTATAAATCTAGGTCAGATGTCATTGCTGGGGAACACCTGATTATAATCACGTACGGCTGCATGAAATCGAGCTGATATTATTTCCTTTGAAGAATGGTGGTTATTGAGGATTTTGTTGACAGGTACCTACTTTTGTAACTTGAACAAGGAACGTTGTGCTTCATGAATCCACCAAGCACATAATTAAGCGCGTTAATCAAGTTATCATTAAGCACATTATGCTTAATGATAGATTTCTTGAATCCACCGCATATTTATGAAACTGTAATTCCCTAGTCGGCTCCAGTACTCGATTTAGGGCTTTCCTAGGGGGAGCACGAGGGTATTGACCACAGAAAACAGTGATATGAGAAGAAGGGACATCTGTAAATGTAAAGAGTAAACCGTTGATAATAATTTGCATCGTTTTTGTATTTATTTCTCTTTCTTTATAGTTCTATCAGAATTTCTCTGAAAATTTCGTCTGCATGCGCTTACACGAACAGCCCTTGACTACCCGTATGGAATTTCAGTTTTGGTGCGGGTTGACATCTGGATGATCCCGTGTGATCGGATCGTAATCGGACTAAGTTCCGTGAGCCATGCATGAATTTCATGGATGATAATTATTAGACCAATAATTGTTTTCGTAAACTTTCGGAATTCATACAGAATCAAAACAATATGCTTTAGGGTTGAATTACACGGTTTATTTTATTTTCGATTCAAGGTTCTGTTTGATTGGAATGTTGTTTTGGCCTAGAAAGTGTGTTTTGGTCTACTCTAGGAATAATTAGATCCCCCCCCCCCCCGTTCGTGATCCGCGTTTATTTATTCACCAAAAATACGGGCTAGTTGATAAAATTACAATTAGCACCGCATAGTTTAGTCGCCTGATCTTGAAGTTTGTTTTACAGTATAGGTCAACTCTGTGTGGTTTATGGGTCCCACGTAAATTTCAATGGAAGTTTTGTTGGAACTTTGAAGTGTATACGGCTGCTGCGCGAGTGTATCCTGTAAATTGTGCGAATCGGATTTTCATTCATCGAGCTCCAACAAACCAACATTCTCTCCGCGCAGCTCCTCGTTAATTCACTCGGTATTTTTGACACCTCGGTAACTTTATTACAAGGAAATGAATCACGTTTTTCCTACTGCTCCCCAGACCATTAGCGGTGAAAAATGCAGATTCGGCCACTACACGAGGCTACGGTCGGATACGGTTATTTACAACTGAGCCCTCCAACAGATGGATCTATATTACAGTCCCTCGTGATTTATAGATGTCTAGGGATCTCCCTACAAATTGAGTCCCGTTAACACACCGCCATCGTCAAGACCTTGATTGGGTCCTCTCCTGTAGAACCCTTCAGCTTGGATTACTCTGGATAATTAATTTCCTCCTCCATAACCGTTTCAGGAGATGAACCGGAAGTAATTCGAAGTTAAGATATATCGGCTATTTTTCGCTATTCAATCTCGGATTTTAACTCTGAAAACGATTACGATTACAACGGGTGATTGATTACGATTGACACGGGCTTTCCAGAACGTTAATTGCGGAGGTTTTCGGCCCCGCAAGAGCGACCGATAACTTGGGTTTCGATTTGTCGTTTTTCGGGCAAATTTGTACATACTTTCGATCCATGAACTATGAATTCCCTCCACTTATGACCGTCCTCAACACTAGTCGACGATTAAAAACCCCCACGTTCCTGCTCCAACAAGAAGGTATTTGTGTGTCATATTTACATGTGTAGTTCAGGGTTGCCACCTTAGAGTCACTGAAATTCTGAACAGTTCTCACCTTAGAGTCACAATATTACCTATGAAGACTCCAGACTCGTTCCATTCAGAAAGGGCCCGTCTGCATGAAAAATTAATTGTTCGGCTGTAGGTATTTCCTGATAAACACTTATATATTTCATTTAAGTGAAAGTTGATTTATTTTGATTTTTACACAACGGTAAATTATTACTCAACGGTAAATTATTACAGAACGGTAAATTATTACACAACGCTATAAAAATGCTATAAAAAACGCTACAAATTATTACACAACGGTTGATTATTTACCTGTATAGATGCCCTTCTGCGTAGGTCACTGTTTTCTGTGGTCAGTACCCTCGAACTCCCCCCAGAAAACCTAAATGGAGTACTGGAGCCGACCCGGGAATTTAATTTCCTACAAAAGCGCGCGATTCAGTAATTCAGTCATAAATATTATTCGTAGTTATTCATGAAGCTTAAGGAAAATAATAAACCGTTGTGTAATAATTTACCTTTTCGTATTAATTTACCCAATAATACTTCAACGTTTGTTCAAGTTGCAAAAGTACCTATCAACAAAATCCAAAAGATCCATCATTTTTCAAATGAAATAATATCACAGAACAACCAACTCGAGTTCATACAGCCATCCGTGATTGTAATCAGTAGTAGGTAGGGCGGTAAGCCTTGACTTATCACAGAATTCGCAAGATTAGAAAGTTATTTCTTAGGGCGGAATTCTAACTCCTCATTTGCAGCTGAGCGTTTACTTTAGTGAGCTTCTGAGGTTCCCTCAAACGTTTTTCGTATTCATAGACCTGAAGTGTGTGGATGCTTCAGTAAACGCTCAAGCATTCACTCACCGTGCAATTCATATATGCACATATCGTGCGATAAGTTGAGAATGCACTCAACTTACTCAGCTGAAAGCCTGAGGGACCTGGAAAATGAGTGTTTAAGGTGTAAGGACCTTTCGTATTTTGTATTGTATTGAACTTTTTTCCTTTCTGGAACCTTTTCATTACATAATAGATATGAATGACCATTTCATGCTTGATGAGTGTGATGAAGAGTATGGCAGCTTCATTAATTAATGGTCGTGCGATTGTGAGGCTACCGAATAGGTATATTGCCGGGACCAAGAGAACCCACTAGAATTTCTGGACGATGTCCTGTTCGAATGAATGTTCCGTTTCAGGAAAGAAACAGACGTGAATGTGTTGGTTCCACTTGCACTTGGTGACCAGTTTACAAGAATAGAAAATGAAATAAGGTTGCCACTAACCCCGTTGATGGTGGCAATCAGATTTTACCTGCATATTTGTGTTCTACGTGATTCATGTGTCTGGTAATTGGTAAGCAGGCTCATGGCTTTTCAATAACGTCATGTGTCCGATGAGGTTATCAATCTTTGTTTTGGTTTATTATTCTGTGAATAATACACCTATGTATTCGCTCAGCAAAAAATTTTTATATCACCCCCTCAAACTTTTTTCTTTTCCGTTTCAAGGTGCGTCGATTCCAAAAATGCAATGTCCGTCCGCCGTATCACGTGTACAGGCTTCATTTTCGGTCTAAAAAAGTCGTTCTTTCGCACGCATGCTCCATTTGGGCCCTAGTTGTGTCCCGAAACTTTTCAGCCCGATCGGAATATACCCAGGGGTGTTATGAGTGAAAATGTGTGTAAAAATAGGTACTTTTTGCGTTTTAGCAACATGTTGGTAACATGAGCTTCGGAGATATCGTTTTCCATGTTTTTGGGGACGGGAAGACCGAATATGAAGTCGATTTTGACCAAAGAGTGGAAAATTGAGTTCTACCAAATGTTCAGCTCCCAAAATTGATTTTTTATGAGTGTAAAACCTGGGAAATCGTCTGAAATCACCATCAGTTTGTATAATAACACTGGAAAAAGTGTCAACACGTGGGTCAAGACGATTAAATGGCACTACCAATGATCAAAGAATGATAGTTAAAAAAAAAAGGAGCTTACCTAATTTGTGTTTTAGTGGCCAAAATTAATGGAAACCATTAGAAATAGGTATTTCTATTATTACGCATGAATGAAACAATAAATGAACAGCCAGAATTTCTGTAGGTATGTCCAGTAGAATAATAAACCCATGTGACAAGGACTTTGCAGCGTTTTTATTTCATGTAGCTTCCTGCCTACATTGGTGGTGGTTGCAGAACACTTTCATTGCCCATACGTACGGCCACGATGAACATAGTGGTTTTGGTTATGGTTGCTTAAAAAATACGAAAATTTCCCTTGTTTATGCTGTCACTGCTGACAACTGTGAGTAGAATAGAATAGAATAATGTACTCATTGGGCTATGGCTGCAATTAGGTTGCTCTCACCTCAAATTGAGAGCGCTCAAGATGAGGACGCTGTCAACTCATGCATGTGAACCTCTATGAATAGCTACATCCAAGTAAGTGATCGTTTGAACGAACATTACCTAGCAACTTTTTAACAATATTATTTGAACTAAAATAAATGTTACAGGGCAAAAAGTGTTCGAATTCGTTTTCTTGATTGTTCAGACGCAGTGAAAAGGTTGTTAAATTACTCTATTTTGAAGGTATTTCTAGTGCTTCATTTCAAAAATTCTCTCATTAGTCTTCAGTATGTTGGTTATTCCCTCGGGGGTAACTGGTGGAGTTTGAGCAGCCCTCAGCCCTAGGCCCTCGACTTGGTTTATGCTCCGCTGGGGGCGCTAATGACCTTCTCCTCAGCTCTGCGACCCTGGCGGGAGTCGGGGGAAGGAAGCGTTCGTCTCTCCCTCAACACTGGAGTCGGTACGAGGGGGAGAAAAAACCTGTGTATGTTACCCGCGGTTAAAATCGATAGCCCACCAGGGGCCCGCCGGTTTTGTCCTATCATTAAACCTCACCTGCCACTTTTCTTGCCTCTGTCACAGCCTCTCACTGTTGTTCCCATAGCAATTTTTCTCCCTTTTTTCCTTTCTCTGAATTTTTCATGTCCTCGGGATTTTTTCTCTCTCTTTCTATACCCCCTCACGAGGTTTTTGAGCGTTACCCATAGTATCCTGTGTTGTCGCAAAAACAAAACAAACACAAAAACCACACTCACGTCATGCATGACCCAATGAACTAGTTTTCAAACAATACCTCAAACGTCCGCCTACTTTTACCCCACCAACAATAGGAATTCGACAGAAAGTTCAACTCAGCATTTCCATATGAGCAATTTTCGAAGTGTTAGTCAGTTCGTAAGGGCCAGAAAGTATTTCCAGTCCCTCGTGAGGCCCTTTGATTATTTATTACTACCTCTACTAGGTAGGACTGTTACAGCAGTATAATGGAGCTCAGAATGTTGGAAATATTGCAACTTTAGATTCGTAATACCTCTTCTCTATACAACTACGTAATTTTTTTAAAGGTTTTCTCAACCTTACCTTGATGTTTTCTACTCGTTTTCAAGTTTTCATACAGGCTGGATTGGGGGGGTCAGGCCGGACACTAAATCAGTTCAGTGCTGGTAGATTTATATTTGTCAAGCCATGGAATCTAGATTTTTGGCATTGAGAGTAAGTCGGTAATAGGCACTTGCCTTTTTTGAATTAGACACCTCCTAAATGAAGGATCTACCTTCAGGACCTACTTACAGGATCTATCGGTCCTCCTCTAAGTTCCAAATTTAGTTAAAATGCAATTGTACATACCGTACATTCCTGTTGTATTTGTACCACCTAAATAGAAGGGAGTCAATCTTATCAGGTTCGTTTTATCGGTTGCGGTTCGTATTGGCTACCAGATGAAGTACAGGCAGAGCCTTCCTAATACCAGCTGAGTAGAGACACTTGTATTTCTGTATCACTTTGATAGGGACCTTGAATGAAGATCCAAATGGCAGCCGGTGGCGATAAATAACCGGTCTCCGCGTAGTGTCTAATTAGGCTTGGCAAGGTTTTTATTCAGGGATAGCTACATTACGGTTTTTACTATCCTCCTAAGCTTCTGGAATTCTGGCTAGTACGAATCGCGAGGACAGAAACTCAAATTTTACCCAGTTGCTTACTTTCGAACTCACATATCTTACCTATTCATTGATCTTACCAAAGCGTTTGACTCAATAGAAACATCGAGATTAGTCCTTAAGCTTGAAAGAATTGGACTTGATAAATCTGCAGTTAGATGGTTCGAATCATACCTCACAGATAGACAGCAATATGTGCAAATTCAGGATATTGATAGCAATCTACAATCTGCTTTCGCAAGGATCTGTCCTTGGCCCAATTTTGTTTCTGATACATATAAATGACATTTTTTCTATGAACTTGAGATGCAGATTTGTAGCTTTTGCTGATGATATAGCTATTGTGATAAATGAGAACACCTGGGAGCTAGCGCATTCTATCTATGAAGTAGCCAAATGGTTTAGCACAAATAGTCTCACCATTAACCTTTCGAAAACCAAGTACATTACATTCTCAATAAACAAAACAGGATTTCCAAATGACTCTAAACTCAAAGTGCACAAGGAAAACTGTGGCGTAGTAAGAAATTTGTGCAGCTGCATGGAAATAGAAAAGCTGAATACAATAAAATACCTAGGAATGCACGTGGATCAGCATCTCAAGTGGAAGGATCATGTAGCTGCATTAGTGAATAAAATCAGGAACTCCATGCACTACTTTCTGGTGCTACGAAGTTTGCTAACGAAAAAAACCCTTAAAATGGTGTATTATGCTCATTTTAACTTATGGTATCATTGTCTGGGGAGGTACTTATGCGTCAACCTTTAATAGTATAAACATAGCACTGAATACAGTTTTGAGAATTGCACCTAATTCCCATAAACGTACTTCAACTAGTTACCTATACAAACACTTCGGTGTTCTCACTCCCAGAATGGCTTGTATTCACAGAACTGTTTTATATGTGCATAAACACCTGCATTTATTTACTAAGCAAGCGGTGATTAGACCGACGCGAACAAATGCCAAACTATGTCCTCCAGATACCACAGGCACATAATGATTTCTACACTCGACAATTTCCATGGCTGGATCCAGCCCTCTTTGAACATTTACTGCTCCTAACCAAGACTTAGCATCAACAGGAAAATTTAAAAAACTAGTTCTAGAATATTTTGAGCTTGAAAATAACGAAAGTGTTATAAATAAGTTTAAATTAGGATAAAAATACAAATCAGCCTTCGTAGCATCAAGTGCATTTACTAACTACCTAGGAATGACCTGTAAATACTGATCAATGTAACTCATTCTCCAAATACTTACGGTGTGTTTTTTCAAGGAAACTGCTGGTACATACATACGCAGTAATAAATAGCGGTGGAAGAGACGAGCCTGGACGGGTCATTGACCTTAGGCTCATAAACCAACCTAAGTTTAGATAGAACTTGCATTATGTATATAGACTCTCTAAAAATCATTATATTTGTTGTATAAAGTATTTGCTGAATAAAAAATTGAATTGAATTGATATAGGTTTTTTTTTCCTTTTTTTTGGTCATTATCATTTTGTAGCCAAGGTCAGATATAGTGGAACGACTCAAGTATTGTAATCGTACTTGCGTAATAAAGTTGTCAAACTCTAAAAGATTCAGAATGATCAGAAACTTGTTTAGTTTCATTTTTCAATGATTCGGATATACTCAGTAATTCTTCAAATATAGTTTGTTTCCGATATTTTTTTTATTCTAAAATTCGCTGAAAATGGTGATTGAACGTCAGAAATACAAGGCGGAGCACTCCAATGGTCATTCACGTTACTTGCATTTGTGCGTTTCTTTTCCGTGCACTTAGTTTGTGATCAGCGATATGCTGCATATCCGTGACTTGCCACTGGGTGCACTGTATTGAACCCGCCTCTTTTGAGGGTTTTTCATCTGAATCGAAAAATGAAGTTTCATTCACCATTTTCAGTTCGATCCAAGAAATTGACTGTCAAAATCAAAATCAAAATATTTTATTTGTAGAAATCATTCACATGATCGTTACAATTGTTTATGGAACTACAATTTAAAACTGGTACACTAAATTCAATAGGTATGTACTTCAAGAATAAATTTCCTTCCAAGGGTAAGCGCTATACGGTGGGCACACGAGTAGGAAGTGAACAAGTGGTCTCAGGCTGCTTGCGGTCACACGCTGAGCAAAAGTCTGCATTAGCGAGGACGTACTTATTCCTTCTGTGGTAGAACTTAATTCGGCCCATCTCCTGGTTTGTAGTGGCCAATCTCAGTTGAGCCAGCATTCGTTCCTGGTGTATGTTCCGTCCTTTCCCCAGGTATTTCTGTCTGCCGTCGTATTCCAGAATTCTGCGGGACATCGATAGGATTGTACCCCGGTTTCAGGGCTGCCATGAAATTGACTAAGGAAACCTCATCGAAAGAAGTTGAATGGAAATAAAGGCTCCTGTAAAAGCTCCTTCGACTCAAATCGAACTCAAATAGCTTGTTCTGAACGTCTCGAAAACGCAGTAGGTGAAGAAAGTAAGTACGTACTTCCCTCCTTAACTCAACTACACTAAAAGAGGTAAAAGTAAAAGGTGAATCGTGGATGGTAAAGTAGGGAAGAGACGGCGTTTAAAGGCTCGTTTAGATTCGAAGTGTTTGGAGATAAGGAATCGTTAAAATGCAAGGGCCTTCGTTATCGTTGTGCTGTTTGGATACGTGCGGTACTCGCTCCTATCACGCGAAGGACGTTTCACTACGAACTAACAAAATGTTCCTGTCACTCAGCATCACCACTTGAGCAAATTGTCGAAGTATCGTACTTATTTAAAAATTGTCCGCGGTTTTGTCCGCAAATTTGCTATCATTTGCCCCAAAACCACCCTTTTCCGTTTTTATTCTGCCAAATGAAGTACCCATGACTTCTGTTTATATTACATTCGCCTTCTTAAATGAAAGTAGGTTACATTCTAATAATTTTGAGACCATCCGCACTCCCCTACGGTGAATAGTTCTTTTTCTATAAGCTTTCAAAGTTTCGACAACAAATGACGTCATTGCATCCCTCCCGCCTTTCCTCAGTGTGACGATACTTGTTGTCTAAACTTTGAAAGCGCATAGAAAAAACTATTCATCGTAGGAGAGCTCGGATGGTCTCAACATTATTAGAATGGAACCTACTTTCCTTCATCAATATAAGCAGAAGTCATGGGTAATCCTCATTATAGCCAATTATTAAATTTTAAAAATACATATTTTTACTTCTAGTGAGCAAAAATATGCTTGGAATAGCTCATTTTAACTATCTTTCCTATCATCATTCTATCGCATTTGTGATTAAATAATATTATTTTTGCTCCATAAAAACTTTAACACACATTTTGTTTTCGAAAATTGTTTATTCTTGTATCGTACTTTGCGATTATGAACACACGTCGAAATTTTGACTTTTATCTCTCGTAGACAAGGTCAGATCGGAATGACACATGAATGCATAGTATGTAGGTACCTACCCACATTGTACTATATGTGGGTCCAATACTCCTTATTTTATACTATGTATTCTATAATAGAGTTTTATCGAAATCTAGATATGGATTCAGAATGCTGTTAGACGGATTTTTAACGAACAAGTTGTCAGTAATTCATGTAGGCAGTTACTAGACATTTTGAACCCACTAAAATAACAACCAACTTGTTATCGCCATTAAATATTAACGGTTTCCAGGAAATGTTTTAATAATTCTGACTCGAATAGGTACGTTTTGCTACCTACATTCTGGTCCCATCCCTCGATTTCTACAAGTATTGAGATGGGATTTTGGCTATGAAAATCTTTTCTTTTTTTAATCCATATTAGTACTCGTAAGCATTTCCAAACTGAAATTTTCTAGTTGTAAGTCAAGTCAGTCACCCTAGACTAATTGATAATAATGATTAATACTAATCATTACTATTTATTAAATGATTCGCTCGACAATCCCACCATAGATCTCTTATGCAAACTTTGCTGGTTGTATAACCCCAACTTAACATAGATTTTCGTTGTTCAAACTTCATTGTTCGACTGGATTGCGTACCTGTGTTGATATTATTACACGAGCAAGGGAAATCCGACTTTACCTACTACGTTAAATGTGAGTTAAAATTATTTGATAAGGATAAGTCCATTATTCTGCTCGGTTTCATAATTAGGGCTTTTTCGAATTTAAATAAACTGATGAATGAAACCCTCTTTTACCTACGTGCTTGTTCTTGACGTGTATAATCGCTTCCCGATTTCGCTGGTTGTTCTTTGGATTATTTGAAGTTTTAATTTTGCTTGATAATATTGTTTTATATTATATAATTGGAAGTTACAGTGGAGGCCAAAGCTCACCACCAGCTAAAGAAAGACGGAAATGACAGTATATTTCATTCTTTATAATAAATGATGATATTTACGTAATGAGTAATTAACTTGTCCACTTGGTTTCCATTTCTCAGAGTATTGATGATTTTATTATTGTTAATTAAAGAGGGGAATTAGAGATGAAGTGATCAATTAATATCCACTTCAATTTATCAAGCCTCAAATTCCTATAAGACTTTGAATTTAGGCCGAAATGTTTCTTACACTCAGTAGGTACACTCGTGGATCACCATTCAACCTAAAACTTTTGTCAGAACAAGGACGCGTTCGAAGGACGGATGTAGATATACGGATGTAAATTTAGGGGATCAATCACGCGATCTCGAGTCGTAGATGTAGATTCTGAAAACCACTTAAAAAGATCTTCGAAGACATTTTAGGAAGATCTGTCCAATGCCACGCTGGGGTAATGGGATAAGCAATTGAGATAATGATCGAAAAGGCCTCAACAATTGAGTTCAGGGCCGAACAGACTTTTTGATAGCTCAGCGTAAGGAGATCCTTCACACCTAGTGATAGATACGTAGATTTTATCCGTCTTGTGACAAGTCGAGAATGTGTGGAATTCCGAGTTTGAATTTTAACTTGTTGACTTTCTCCCATTCCCAGATTACCTAGCTACTTGTAATCACTTGCTACCAGGCTGCGTAGAACTGACAAATTCAGAACTCGTGTTTGTTCAAAGATACTTCACTCAAGTAACTTACATCAATTTCAATGAAATTTGAAGAAGAGCTTCCTCAATTTCTTCTTACATTCCACAAAATTGTACAGTGATGAGGGAATTGAAAGATATGAAATATTGCATCATCCACGACCTCTATTAGTAAGGTAAAAAATAAAATTGAAAGTTTGCACGATGCCAGGAAATATTTCCACTCTTCGCTCTTGGCGTCATCGCTTTTCATCTTATTCGTTTTATAGCTCAACTAACCGGAATTCGATGGTGAAAATTCATACACTCTTGATTAATCTATTTCATCATTATTTTGCTTCACTCTATAACAGGGTGAGACGGGACCCTGGCCGTCGTATCGATGCTGAAGATGCAATCGTTTCAAAGTGCGGCCAAAAGCTACGCTATACGCTTTGATGATTAAATCCAACGGAACTGATTACTGTTGCAGGTCTGCAACATAGGTAGTTGTAGTTACAATCCAGCTTGTCCGTTCAAATTATTTTCTTATTGTTGATGGAAAGAATATATTCTGTTTCTCTCCCCCCCCCCCCCCCCTTAATTCAGCGTGTTGCTTTGGACGGTCACACAATATATAATGTTAGTTTTTAATTAACCTACCAAAGTCACTCAGTAATTTAATACGTAATGGGGTTTACCTGAAACTTCCTTTACAACTCTCTAAGGGAGCTTCCAGAAACTTGCTGTGTGGTGGATATTCTCCAATATTTCGCCCTAAATAGTTGATTTGTAAAATGAAACTTCTGCTGCTTCTTCTTCTTAGGTTAATCAATAGGATGATCTGCTTGTGTCAAAAATATTTTGTTTTTCTGAGGTTAATGAAGCCAACCGCTACTGGAACCATGTAAACTATGCTGAATCTCATCTCGTTATTAGCACTCTTGATGACGAGATGAGCTCATCTCTTTCTTACTATTGCACTTCAGTAGGTAGTGCATAAGCTTAAAACATGAAAATTGGCATTAGAATTGTAAGGAGGGAAGTAATAATGAAGAAGGCTAGTAATGAATTCACTGGGTCGTTGGTAACGAAGGGTCTTCGTTATTCAATATTACGTCTCTCCTAGTGATATCGATCAAACGGGAAAGGAATGATGCATTATATATCTATTACACGAGTTCAACATATTGTGAGATGGCGTGGGGGGGTAACTGTTGATGAGGGGCCTTGTCGAACGAATAATCATCAGAATTGTTTGTTTGTTCTCCCTAAACGAGGTAAAAAGGTCAGAATCGATGAGGCCGACTCGACGTAGGTATCCATTTCTTTCGGCGGGCTGCGACAAAAACAAAAATAAATCAAAACGCGAGTAAAACCTATTGGGTTGGTCAGTGACAGGGAAAAATTAGAAATCGATACGATCACTCAACAGCCGACATCTCTCTATCGCATAGAAAAACTACGCTGAATTTCTAGTACTCTCTGATTTCTAATCTTTCTCTTCTGTTTTTTGCAGGTGAGTAATTCACGGAGAACAGGTCACGACGCTCTCAAGAGTATGGATTTGGTATGAGCGGATGCTATCCACCTCCAATTTCATATTATTTGTGTTTTGTATTTCCTTGTTAGTTTTGCACTTACCTGTCACTTGCCTTACTAACCTGCCGATAAACGTAACAGAGAACTCACAAATCTGTTCAATATTTTACGATTGTAGGAGGAGCGTGAATTATTTTACGAAAGATGGATTACTGCTTCTACGAAGATGTCATTTATAGTGCCATCAATATTAAGATGTCATGCGTCATTTTAGTTGTAAATAGTAAAGGTACTATGTCGTCGTCATCTTCCCAAATACTTGGACTGTCCAACTTGGTGGGCGAATCGCGCCAAATGTTTGTCATCTCATTACCCAAGAAAGTTTGAGTTTGAGTTTGGATATTAAATATGGCGTTACAGTTTTTGGGGGTCAGTAATCGTCAAAATCTACAAGTTACCAAGTTGAAAATCAGCTTGTATGGTCATGATGAATGACTGAAACTTTTTCTGTTTACTTGAAAATTGCTCAAAATCTGAATAATTTACGTAAAATCCACAATAATTAACAGGGGAAGGTGGTAGTTTTATATACATTTTATTTGAATAACGGAACTGTCGAGGGCAATAAATTGTAGAATTCGCGACTTTTCAATGGGAAATTAGCTCAACAGTTCGTGCTGCATGACTAGATTGTCTACGGATGTTTGGTTAATAAAACCTGTTGCCTCACTCTACGTCATTTTTGTAGGGTTATTATTTATTGGTAGAATTTTTGCTTCTTGAAATAAGTTTCATTTTATGACTAAGATATTTTGGTTGATTATTTTTAATAGTCAACCATCAACAAAGCCTCTGCCAACTTTAATGGCTTCCTCGTATCGGTAACATGATCGTATCGATTACTAACACACACAAACCCTTCCACTACGATAAGGTATGATCGAAAAGAAGGGGAAATTTTATTGTATAGATAATTATTGGTTTCAAGGTTTGGACATGTTCAGTAGCTACGATTCATGGAATTGTTAAGAAATTCTTTCTGAGGGAAAGACCATCAACTACCCACCAAATTTGAGCGAACTGGCCATGGCGCCTTTGGTTCGGGTGGGGCGCATTGGTACGTCGGATGTGTTTATTGGGGACCACCTGGAAGCTAAACCCTAACTACCCACCGAATTCGAGCGAAATCGGATAATTGATTTTTAGGAAATTTATTATATTGGATTTGGTATTTGCAGTTGCGCAGTGGCTATACCATTCATCCGATCGCGATGAAATCATGGAGGGACCATTTAGAAACAACCCGCATGTTCCCTGAAAATTTCAGCAAAATTGGGTTTGAATTGAGGAAGTTATGCGTGACTGACGGACAGACAATCATCGAACCAAATTTTGTCAGAAAGCTCTGTAATGTAAAACACGAGTGGAAATTTCGATTTTGGAGACAAAACAAATGTTCCTCTCAAAAGTGAAAATAAATACAATAAACTAAATTGCCCCAATACCCCAGTATTCTTCCAAATACACCACAGTATTTGCTGCTTTACCGTTTAAGGCTTTAAGTAAACTAAAATTCCAAAATTTAGAAAAATCCTTCCGGCTGCCACGTTGTTGACCAAATTTAATCAAAATTTGGCAGGTACCGTTCGGGGGTCTAGTTATCTTCAAAGCTCGGAGTCTAGCTACTGTGTGGTATCTTCAGTAGGTGGTTGACGTTGACATTTCATAGGTGGGGTTGACATTTTCAGTGCTCCATAGTTCGAAAACATTCATCCAATGGGTAAAGTTTTCTTCTGAATAGATTCCGATTCTGTTCTCAGATCACACGGAGCATTACACGACCAGCCGTTGGGCAGTAGGTACAGGTATAACTGCAGCCACGTTATAAAACCTACCTAGCAACTTATTGTTTTGGTAACCTATGTACCTACCTAGCTAACTTTGCTTGCTTTGCTTGTCGGCATCGCGCTACACTTTTTGGTGTCGGAAATTTCGGGTTTCCCCCGCCCAAAAACGTATCCATGTTAATAAACCGCTGTGCAGGAATTTGCAGCGGTTTTTCTCCGTAGGTATATCAGAGACGTGTCCATTCAGTCAACAGTTGTGCATTTCTCACCCGAATGTGATGGGCGGTCATTTGTTTCTAAAACGTCACGTCCAGTGACACTTCTTTGCAGACAGACGCGGGCGACAACGTGCGAGTAGGTGGTCGGGATCTAGCAATTCCGAAAAGTGTCGCTGGAATCTGTGGCTAATTTCACGCTGGTTGTAGATTTGAGTCTTCGCCAGTCGCTCGGCCCGTTCTAGTTTCCTGCAACTGATTTACTGTTCGAACAACATTATTCCTGGTGCCGGTGACAGTCATGTGGGAGTCCTCCTATCCGAGTGGCTGTCAGTGATAGGAGTTTAGTAAACCTGTGGGAGTTCATCACTTCAGTGGTCGAGTGATCTCACTGCTGTGACGGTGGACTCTCAAGAGTTCTCGCTGTCAAGACAACTGCTACTGTAGAAGAGGGGAATGTTTAACTGGTGACACTGCAGTTTCTTTGTTGCTCATTGGGGCGATGGAGGCTACGAATATAGGTAATTTATTCAATTGGTCGCTACTAGTCCGATTTTCCGTTAACTCCGGACTGAAATCATGAAACTGAAATTTTGACTTGATCATGGAAGTTAAACGTCCCACTTGAAAAAAAGGAAAAGAAAATATAATTTATTCTTAAAATGGAAATTACATTATTAAATGAATGAAAAGAAACGTGAAAGGTAATAAAATTTGAGAAAAGTGGACATGTTTCTCATAGGTACTAAACTGTCTCGGGTGGGATCTCAGTGGATATCTAATGGCTGTGTCTCATTTTGATTTTGGTTGTTAACTGATACTTTTTGTTATTATTATAGATAGGTACACAATATATCATCAAGTAATGAGGAATGGAAGTCGGAATCTGCTTCTTTTGACCTGAGAATCGGATTCAGCACCCTCGAAAACCCATGCAATTTTCAGCTCCGAAATCCGAGTAGTTTGGTGAGAATAAGGTGTAGATAAAACGCGTGAGATCATATGGTGCGTAACTCCCTCTCACTCGGTTCCAACGTGCGGGTGTGAGAGGGCAATACATACCAGATGACGTCGCACGCGTTTTCCTTCCCCTTTTTCATCCACCCGTTCATTTCCGACCATCGTTTAGCACCTTTTTGAAAAGCTCTCCGTTAGGCATTCAATTTGAAAGAATTGGGAGGAGAAAAAAAGCACGTCGATTCCTCATTGTGAAATTCCTGACTTAATTTTTAATAATACCCTTTTTTATACCCTGCGTACCCCTTGTTGAAGCTAATTTTGATTTAATATGCTAGTTCTGTCTTTGAAGTATTTGCTAGTCATTGTCGTCGTTTGGGCACACGAGTGTTCCTTTTATGGACGCAGGTCTCCTTCCTCAAATCTCGCTTCTAATCGGTTGGTTGTACAAATTTCGATTCTCTGATTCACTCGTTCATGGTTGTGCGAATGCCTGGAGAACGTCGCCTCGACGACGATGATGGTAGGCACTTGGGCTCAGTGAACGGGTGAACGAATAGGTACATTTTCGGACAAAATTATGTATTGCTCCGGGCTTGTAGTTGGGTTTGCGCTGATTCTGAATACACCACATGTTCGTACAGGTAAAATAGCTCTTGTTTTTGCAATATTTAAAAAAACGCTGCAAATCCCTGCACAACGGTTTATTGTTTTGTACAGAATACCCTTCTGTTACAGATCACAGCTCACTGTATAGATAACCCGTCTATATAATATGTACTATTCTATACATATTATGTAGATCGCAGACCCTCCGTAGGTTAGTAGCTAACCCCGTACTCGTTACTAGGTACCTATCTAAATCACGAGTTAAATGTTGCTAAAACAATTCTGTCTATGCCAAGCAGTAACTAAAACGGCAAAAAGAAACGCAAATAATGAAGTTCTGAAGGAAAATTGTTGATGTGGAGTGAAATAGATGCCCCTTCTGCGTAGATCATTGTTTTCTGTGGTCAATACCTACCTTCATGGTCAAGTATAATGAACCGTTGTGTAATAACTTGCCCATCAATAATTTCAACGGTTGTTCAAGTTGCAAAAGTACCGATCAGCAAAATCCAGCCCCTTTTTGGTTGATGAACCGTTGTGTAATAATTTACCGTTGTGAAATAATTTACCGTTGTTTAATAATTTGCCGTTGTGTAATAATTTACCATTGTGTAATAATTTACCCATCAACAATACTTCAACGTTTGTTCAAGTTGCAAAAGTTCCGATCAACAAAATCCAGCCCCTTGGTAGATGAACCGTTGTGTAATAATTTACCATTGTGTAATAATTTACCGTTATGAAATAATTTACCGTTGTGTAATAATTTTCAGTTGTGTAATAATTTTTAGTTGTGTAATAATTTGCCGTTGTGTAATAATTTACCATTGTGTAATATTTTACCCATCAATGATACTTCCAAGTTGGTTCAAGTTTCAGAAGTACCTACCAACAAAATCCAACAGTCCATCACCTGTCAAATGAAATAATATCGCAGAACAAACAACTCGACTTCATACAGCCATCCTTGATTATAATCAGGTGCTCCCTAGTGATGATTATCTGGGCCGAATTTATAGGTACCGTTTGATTCACGATCGTGTAGACGAAGCTTTTTGGTG
Organism: Leptopterna dolabrata; assembly: GCA_954871275.1. Classification (NCBI taxonomy): domain Eukaryota; kingdom Metazoa; phylum Arthropoda; class Insecta; order Hemiptera; family Miridae; genus Leptopterna; species Leptopterna dolabrata. The sequence goes on from OX940976.1 coordinate 22,222,540, forward strand.
CACACGAACGGCTGGACGTACAGTGCTCCGGGTGGTCTCAAAAAATTGTTTAGCTCAAGACAAATTTAATAACGTAAAAAAACCATACCCTTCTATCGAAAGTTTTCGAGCTACGGAGTTCTGAAAATTTCAACCCCTATTTTGAACCCCTTAGAGATGACTGACAGTAACGTCGAGCTTCGAGGACCAACTAGACCTTCGTGGTAACGAAGAAAAGTGGCCAGTACGGTGTACGGTGTACGGCGGACAGACAGAAATTTTTTAAATGCAGTTTTGGATTCTGCATACCTTGAAACGTAAACCATCAAATTTTGAGGGGAGGGGTTAGAATTTTTTTTTCATGCTCAATTCCAATGGTTCATTAGGTATTGAAAATGATAAACCAAAAAATAGCAAAAATCCCAGTTTTTAACAACCACAGTGATGTCAAAGAAAGTTCAGGGCTATCCCATTCTGCGTCAAATGAGACTAACTCCCCCCACCGTGTAACTTTCGGCGATTTTTTTCAAGGTTTTGTATGTTTTTTAGTTTCTGTGGTTTGCCGCGGTGGTTTTGTATGCCAAATCGCCAAAATGATGGAGGGGGATAAATCTCTTCCGGACCTTTGATATTATTTGTCTGAAGAACGGAAGAATATCAAAAGGTGCCTTTGAATTAACAAATTTAATTAACTCGCACAAAGCCCTCCACTCCTCATCAGTATCACCAACAATATCGTTACTACTTGGTTGCCTGTAATTTGATGACGAGATGAGGAAATGTCGAAATTTCTGTGTGAAGATAACTCGTATAATGAACCTGATGGAATCGTGACAATTCGACATTTCAAACCTTGGTAGGTAGTTAGTTTTCTCATTTGATGATTAACTCTAAAATATTACGAAGCAATACCATCAACTCATCCCATCCTTCGGAGCCTCTCGGAAGAATAGGTAAAAGAAACCTTTTCTCCTCACTCTTTCAGCACCGCCAATGGAAATTCTAATGAGTTTTCTTGGACTCCCGACACTGGTAGAAAAGCGGGTATCTAATTAATTAATCCAGTTTCTCAACATCCTCCTCGTCCTGGGAAAGTGAAGACGTCACAGACGAGCTTTCCCATTAACTAGGTACAAAAGGGGTGTGGTGGGGGGCCCCTATACAACGAAGTTTCGTCTGTCTGTTCCAACAGCGAATTTTCTCCAAGTGAGTTGGAAGGAGTCGCCGAATGTGTTTTGAGTTTCTTCGAAACTTGAATACATTTTCACAATCATCCCGGTTCTCTTCACTCACGTCGTCATCGCTTCGTATGGCTCTTTAAGCCCCCCCCCCCCCCCCCTTGGAATCGAGCTTAAAACACATTTTGATGGTTTGCGTTTAAAGGTAGGTACATAGAATCCGAAAATGGAACGAAAACATTTTTCTGTCCGTCCGCCGTACGTCGCACTTTTCTTAATTACCATGAACCGAAATTGATGAAAGTTGGTTTGTTGTAGACCCCATTCGGGGTCTAATTGGTACGCGAAGCTCGGCGTCACTGCCAGTCATCCCTATGGGTTTTTTTAAAAAACCTATTTAAATTGATCTCTAACTTCAAGACCACCCGGTCTAAAAAAAAAACCAGCGGGACCCTGAAGTTTGCACCGAAAAGCTTCGTCAACATGATCGTGAATGAAACCGAGTTGGTTGTTTAGTGATATTATTTCATTTGGAGAATTATAGTTATTTTGGGTGCTGTTGGTAGGTACTTTTATGACTTGAACAACATAAGATGCATAACAATAAAGTAGGAGACGTAGTAGGAGAGGGCTCTACTGAGAGCAGCGGACAGCTAACATTTTTGGGATTGGGCTAAAACTACCAATAGGTACGTACTTTGTAACTTGAGCAAACGTTATGCTTCGTGACTAACCACAAACGAATTATAGAATTCTCGAATCCACCGCATATTTATAAAACTGTAATGCCCGGCGTTCTTCAATACTCGTTCAGGGCTTTCCCGGAGGAGCGCGTGGATGAGTATTGACTACAGAAACAGCTATCTACGCAGAATGGGCATCTGTATATGTAGAAAGGGCATCTACACAGGTTAATGGAACCTTTGTACATAATAATTCACAGCGTTTTTAAGGTTGAGTAATTGAGTTTATTTCTCCAGTATAATAAATTTACTGGAAAACAATAATTTATTATCTTCTTACATTTTAGAAATAGGAATTGTGGGAGTTGTTGTTGTTTGTTTGGTTCTCATCATGGAAACAAAGACGAGAAACAGCCGCAGCAATCGAACCATTCATCAATCGTGGAAGGGGCCAACCTAATTTCACCAAAAAACAACATAGGTACCTAATTATTTTCCGCGAAACAAGATGTTTCGTGGAGGCAACAAGGTACATTGTACGTTCAGCCGTCCTTCGTGAATTTCGAAGTCCGACGATCAAGCTGTAGTTATTTTTCTTGTCCACCAAAAGAATGCAGTTTGGTAGGTAATTTTAGTACTTGTTCACAAGTCAGATGAATTAGATTTTGATCCTTAGTCGCTCTTCTGCTGCTTGACTGGAACTTTTTGTGACGAGGAAATTATACTATTGGGCTATCATCCAATTTAAATGAGTGGCTAGGCCGTGCCGGAGTGGCGTTGGGGGGGGGGGGGGGGGGGGGGGGGGGGGCTACTCGAGAAGTAAAAATGCGCGAAACCCAGCAACATAGTGGGACGGACCTTCAGGTTCGCCGGCAAACTCGGGTAAACGCGCGCCAGCTCTCCAATTTACATTCCCTCAGATGGTGTAAAGAGGGTTATGTTGGGAAAGTAGGGGTATGGGAATAAAGCTTAAATATGTTGATTAAATTGCCTCCCGCAGGACCCCGAGTCTTTGTGGAACGTAAGCTGAAACTACCACAGTCCCAAAGTGAAACTTTCTCCGTGGAACGAGTAAAGGCGCACATTCAGGAAGCTTGTGGAACTCGGCAAAATCATGTTAAAAGTGGAGTAAACGTATATCGACGTTCGGCGGTTCCCGGGTGGGTTTTATCATAATAGCACCGGTGGGGGGGTAAGATTTTCCTAATCCCAGTCCGTCTATGCCAGTCTCATTCGTAGGTACCCAACTTTTAATTAGTCCAATACTTGCGGAACCTGTGACTCAACTTTAAGCTAATTGTCGAACGAATACGCTATGGGTTCAAAATATTTAGTATCTACGTGAATTTATTGGATTTATTTATGGCGTGTCTGCCCGGTATATTATTTACAATCGAGTTAGAATGGCATACTTAGATTACCTCGCGAATGAAATTCCGAATGAGTTCGTGTTACAGACATTCAGATACCCACTTTATATTCGTGGGTTATTTGTAAACCTTGGGCAGGAGCTCTTCCACAGTACGTTGTTTTACCTTCACTCCATCAGTTATGGGTTTATAATCTCCCGCACTCCAAGGCGGCTTAGAGAGAAATGGAACTAACTGCATCAAAGAGGCAGGTTGATCCCGGAGCACTTAGCGGTCTGTTTACATTACCAGCCGTGCATCGAGATGAGCAAACGTGGGACCCGAGTGATGGGATAAAGTCTTGTGTCACTCGCGTGATGCTATGGTAATATAAAATGAGAGAGACTCTTCAGTATAAAGTCCGTGTGTTTTATCTGCATATAGAAACATTAGAAAGCATACATGTAATTAATCACAAGTAAATACTCGAGCGAAAGTTTTCATGGTGGATCAAATATACGAACTCACTAATTTCTAGTGTGACACAAGCTTTCGTTAGTTCAGGTTAATTACCTTAAAAGTATATGTGACTGTCAATAGCAGTTGCAGTCCAAAACTCTCAAAACATCATTTTGTTTGAACGCCTATTATTCCAGAAATTCCGCAAGTCATGAACATGAGCCATGGACCAACGTTAGCATGCATTTGCGCTCCTCACCATTTAATTTGCTGCTATTGGTATTTGGCGTTATCTTTTGAAGTAGGTTCGTATAGGTTGAGGATGCGCTAGTATAATAGCTATGGTATTTGGTTAGTGTTCTATAAACGTATTCTGAATTGCTTCTTTATTCACGGCTTTACAATTCAGTACTCACTGATACTTAATCAAACAGTGTAAATTGTGGTAGCTGTCATTTGTTTTCTTTTCACCATCGCTGAATATTGTTCAGACTCCTTCATGCAGTCTACTTGGATCGTCTTGGTCAGTCTAACCGAATGCCAGGATTGCTGTGTTGTCAGAAACGCTGCTCTCACAGCTCTTTTTGTTGTGAATGCTTCTGGTGTACAGTGAGTGGAGTACTGGCCCAAGTACACTTCCCTGGGGTACGCCAGTGTTCTGGTCTTTTTTGTCTTGTTGTTTGATAGATACGACTGTAGGATTCTCTGATTCTTTTTGAGCAGGGTGTAATGAATGAATGGTCTTCCCGCGATGTACTGCGTTTCACTCTTTATCACAGGCTTGTGACGTTCAAGAATACTGCTAAGCAAATTTCCTTAATGCCGCTTACAGCTACATGGTGATTGATGAACAGGGATTTTTCCTCGGAAAATGGTTTCAGTATCTTCAGCAATAGCTTCTCGGAAAGTTTGAAGGTAATCGGGAGAATAAGGCTTCTTCTTCCTTCCATACCTGCTTTCTTCGTTACTGAGCACCTGGTTCAGCCTAAATGATGCATTATATCCGTATTACCAGAACTAGGGGTCATAGCAGTTAATGTCTTACAGTTAACAGCAAATTGTTTGGAATAAAGAAATTTGGAAGTCAGTGGAATGTTCTCGTTTTGATTTTCATGATTACAAACTGTGGATTCATGATTACAATAGGTTTAAGGATAGTTTTAGATACATCATCTCAAAATTTCGTTTGTCATGCTCCATGAAACGATCGTTCATGTTGCAGTATCAGCTCAGGCTAATTTTGGACTGAGGATTGCACTAAATTTCACGCTTGTGCTCATCTAGGTTATGAGGATGAGATTTCTCTTTATCGGCCACGTTGAAAAACTCATTGAAAAACATGCGCAAGCGGATCAAACTTTGATCTTATTGCAGTCGGGGTTCAACGTTGTTCGATATTCACGTAGGTAAGTTGAAAAGATCGGAAATGGAAATACTCTAGTACGGTTAGAGACGCTAAATGGTATTTTCTTGATTCTGTAAACAAAACGCGTCGAACAGGATGCTGATCAATGTACGGGAATAAACGGTGTCCCTATTTCTCTCTGAATCAATACTTTACGTGACTAAGTTATTTCTTCAGCTTCTGATGAAGTCTCTCATAATATCACAGCAAACTTTGGCTAATTCCGATCGCATGACTTGCGATCCTCTCTCCGTTCTGATTCGGCTCTTCCAATTTCGGCTAAACTAATCTTGATTAACTCGTGTTTTGGATATTCCTTAATTCGGTTAAGTGCGTCTTCTTTTCCAAATTCTTGGCATTGCCCCAAAGCCATGTCTAGCGAGTCGAATCAGTCAGGTACTTCCTTAGTTTCTCACTTTTTCTTACGATTCCAAGTCATATTTAATTACTCACAGTCTACTTAACTATTACGCTTCGTCTGTGTGTCCGTCTTTTCCGCAGTCAGATCCAAACGTTAGAAGTTTCAAGCACATTGGTTGCAATATGGCACGTGGTTTTTCCGATACTCACACTCCTGTGTATTTAACTCGCCTCATAATTATTCCCATCCCTTTGTCTCATTTATTATTTAATGTATTATTTCATGATTTCATCAGTTCAGATGGCTATATTCCCTTTTGCCCTCATTTGAAACTTGCTTTCAGAAGTTTCTCGCCTAGCTAGATTTGTTTCATTATACAAACAGGTTGTGTACCTGACACAATTTCATATAGTTACAAAAATCAATTCTAAAGGATATACATGAAATCAAATTGACTTCTGCAAAATAAAGAAACGGGAGTTATTGAATGGTTGTCTGTTTTCACTGATAAACGAAAAACCGAAAAACACTGGTATACCTGTTATACACTGTTATAACGTTGTGTTTTTTGTGTTTTTTCGTGTATTAGTGTAAATAGACAACATTTCAATAAATAACTCAATTTTTTATTATTTTGAAATGGGTTTCCTCGATTTCATTTTATTAGTGATAGTGATTAGTAGATTAGTAGTAGGGATTAGTGATATTTATGAGTGATTTAGTTTGACATCTGCACATTTATTTAGTTTTGACGACCTGCTTCAATCTCAAGCCCTATCAACGATTTTTACGTGGTTCTAAAATCCTGACATAATCACTGTTTCCAATCATGTCGTGTTGATACATGATCAGCTGTTCACAATTAATCACCCGATTTTAAAAATTTCTATATTTCTTCATGAAACCTTAATTTAGGAAGTTTATTATCGAGCTTTATTACAATAATTAAAGCACCCGCGTTTGAATCGCGCAACTTTTCCATTCGAGGAGCGGAAGCATTCTGATACAGCCTACAACTTGGTCTGGAACCTTATTTTCTAAAAATAACAAATAAATAGTTTCAGATTCAAATTTTTGGGGGGTCATAAGTCGCAATGTAACGACAAAACCACCATCGTTAATAATGGTTACTCAGAATAGACTATTTCACATCTGAAAAATAATTCAAGAAAAGGGTAGTCATGTGTGTTTTCATCATTTCCAGGGTCCAGGGCACTCATCTAATATATTGTTTCCCTCTTAAATAATTATCTCAGTTGTCTCACGCTGACGGAGATCCTCGGAGGGACGCTGATTTAACTATCAAAATCGCTTCCCGTTTGATCGTCAAAATTCTCATAAAACCAACGCGGACGGATGACTTGGTTTTCCTCAAAAAGAAATTTAATTCAGAATTTGCTAAATAAGTAAGTTGCCGAGTGATTCATCGCTTTACTCCGTCGTCCTTCCCGCGTGTCCGTATGAAGTGTTATTTTAAAAAAACAGTAATTGCCGGAATGACACACCAAGCTCTAGTTCCAATGCATATTTGTCGCTGTGCGTATATCGCGCTGAATGTGGGATTGTGTGGAAATGAAGGAAATGAGATTTACTCCGGTTTAAAGGGGATGAAAATTGTAGGCGCGCTCAAAACATAACGACTTCGAAAATTAAATTCAGCGCTAACGGAATTATAGCGGTTCATTCCGGAAACAATTATTTCATTTTATTTTTATTTTCAACGAGGTCGTGTGGGAGGATTTTCATGTGTCTTCATGTACCCAACTGGACCCGTACTTGGCGTTTATAGAACATTCTCTCTCGAACCAAGTTAACTTTCAAAGAGAGAGAAAAAGAGAAGGGTGTAAAAAAACGTTGGCGCGTGGGTTGAATTTTTGTTGTTTTTATTCTTTATTCCATGAACGTGTTCATATAATTATCAGTCTGCCGATTTTCAGAACGTTTCATCATCCTCCGCAGGTCTGCTATAGCACGAGCGAATCCACGTTCCTAAAGTGAATGTGATATCATAATACAATAATGGTCAAATTATATCAGTGCATTATAGCGATTAAGTCGTTCATTAACTACTTAAGTGTGTACTTAGATTTACCCACAATGTTGTATAACTATAGGCTGCTATGAAAACTGTTCGTAAATTGTACCAACTTCAGCTTACAAATACCTAGATGCAAAATTATTTCTGGCTTTTCGGCTCGGGATGATTATCGAGGTTTATCAAGGGAAAATAAGCTTTGCAGCGGGTTAAGAACGTCATGTATTTTAGAAACGTTGTAGAGCATCCTGGATTTTTCTTTAGTTTCAGCTCATTTAAAGAAAATAAGATACTATCCCACTCCCCTACACGTAAACTACCTATAAGTATAAATGAAATTGTAGCCCAAAGAAGACCTCATATGCGTGGGTCGAATACATTATAAAATATGCAAGACATTCCTTTCCTCTTCAAAAGGTCCCTCGAAGTGCCCGTAAGCCTCTAGAAAACTCATTCAGTCGGTAAATTTTATTCGATTCAGCAATTTAAAAGAAGAAAATGAATTATCCTCTGAATCAGACTTACTATCCCGAAATTGCCACGATCTTAAGAAATTTGATATGATAGAGCAACACCGACGTTAGAGTTATTTTCATCGGCTCTAAAAACCCCTTTTGGTTTATTATTCTGTGAATAATACACCTATGTAATCGCTCAGCAAAAAATGTTTATAACACCCCCTCAAAATCTTTTCTTTTCCGTTTCAAGGTGCGTAGATTCCAAAAATGCAATGTCCGTCCGCCGTATCACGTGTACAGACTTCATTTTCGGTCTAAAAAAGTCGTTCTTTCGCACACATGCTCCATTTGGGCCCTAGTTGTGTCCCAAAACTTTTCAGCTCGATCGGAATATACCCAGGGGAGTTATGAGTGAAAATGTGTACAAAAATAGGTACTTTTTGGTTTATTATTCTGTGAATAATACACCTATGTATTCGCTCAGCAAAAAATTTTTATAACAGCCCGTCAAAATTTTTTCTTTTCCGTTTCAAGGTGTGTAGATTCCAAAAATGCAATGTCCGTCCGCCGTACGCCGTCCGCCGTATCACGTGTACAGGCTTCATTTTCGGTCTAAAAAAGTCGTTATTTGGCACACATGCTCCAGTTGGGCCCTAGTTGTGTCCCGAAACTTTTCAGCCCGATCGGAATATACCCAGGGGAGTTATGAGTGAAAATGTGTATAAAAATAGGTACTGTGATGAATTTAAATTGGCGTATTTCATCACGAGCGGTGTGAGGATATGCCCAGGGGGGTTATGAGCGAATCACCACCTCAACACCTGGGATCTTTTTTGGATTGGTGTGGCTGGGGGTTATGAGCGAATCACCACCTCAACACAGCATCTTTTTGGATATGCCCAGGGGGGGTTATGAGCGAATCACCACCTCAACACCTGGGATCTTTTAGGTTGGTGTGGCTGGGGGTTATGAGCGAATCACCACCTCAACACAGCATCTTTTAGGAGAGGAGAGAGAGATGAGGTAAGGAGAGAGAGTAGTCAGCGACTAGAGGAGAACGTAGAATGAGGAAAAAGAGGCAGGCGCCGGGGTTTTATAGACCCAGGTAGCCGTCTCCCTCAATCCCCTAGTTGGTAGGGGATGGTGGGGAATCAGGCTGGGCTTTCATCCCCTGCGCCTTTCGTCCCCACTGCTGCGTGTTTATTTGCGAGATCTTAAAGTTTGCGAATATATTGGTTGTGGGTCTGGGAGGATCCACGACATAGGTCCCCCCAGATTGAGCAAGGAAACAAAGTAGGGAGGCTGAGGGCACGGTAGCAGATTGACATGGCTGAGGGCTGGTGGCAAACAGGGAGTGCTGAGGGCATGGTAGCAGGTATACAAGGCTGAGGGCTTGGCGCTTATGACTCGTTAACAATTGGTTGCTTAAACTAGGTAACAATTGATTGCTTAAAAGTAGGTAATACATGTGGTGAAGACTAACAATATTTACAAAAATGTTAGAGCTAGGTGATGAATGATTGTCATTGGTGGTAGAGAGTTACAAGGTAGGGAACGAATTATGTGCAGTGGCGGTAGAGAGTTAGAGCTATGAATTTAGAAGTACATTGGTGATGAGTATTTACAATGATTATTTACAAGTAGAGATATTTACAATGAATGTAGAAGTACATTGGTGGCAGAGATATTTACAATGATGAGTAATACAGTTGGATGATAGTAGTTACAGTGATGGGCGTACAAAAAGAAGTGACTTACAGCTAGGTTGAATGATAGAGATTATGTACATTGACATATAAGAGAGGATTGATATTTACAAGCATTTTACAGATATTTACACCTTGAGGGGGGCCGTCGCACGTCGGGGAGACGCGGGCGTTGGAGGCCTTCCATGTTTGAGGATGTGGTGGGGGGGGGGGGGGGAATTAATCGCTGGCTGTTGTGGCGAGGGGTGGAAGGCTTCCTTGAGTGGGTGAAGGGGGGGCTGGTGAGGGGGAATAGTGGTCAGCCCCCAGCGAATCGTGGGGCGGAAAGAGAGGGCCCCTGAGCGAGTGGGGGGGTGGGCGGTGGGGTCCCCATGTGAGTGGGGGTCGTACGGGTCGGGGGCGGCCGAGGGGTTGGTGGCGAGGGGTGGGTGGCGGTGGCGTTCGCCGTGGACGCAGGTGCGTTGAGGGGGTGGGGGCGGCGGCGTTCGCCGTGGACGCAGGTGCGTTGAGGGGTTGGAGTGTGAGGGGTGGGTGGCGGCGGTTTTCGCCACTGGCGCAGAGGCGTCGAGGGGGTGGTGGCGAGGGGTGGGTGGCGGCGGCGTTCGCCGTGGTCGCAGGTGCGATGATGGGCTGGTGGGCTGAGTAGGAGCACCTTTGTGTGGGAAGTGGAAAGGGGTGGCCCTCCCTGAGGGGTGGGGGGGGGGGGGTAAGAAAAACGCTTGCGGTATGGGCGAGCGCAAGAATATGGGGGGGTAAGAATACGCTTGCAATACTGGGGAGCGGAAAAAAGGGGTTGGGCGTAAGGCCTTCCATGACTTGGGGGATGGGGCGGCGGTGTGGTAGGGGGGGTGGATGATTCTTCTATGATCTCTTCCAGTCGCAGACTTATTGGTAAAAATCAGTCATGCAGCATGACTTAATGAGCGAATTTTCAAAGAAATATTCGAATTAATGGCTATGGTTTTGAATAAAGGAAAACTTCGGTCTAAAATTTGGTTTTCTATGTATATTCTCTTCGTATTTATTTTAATTTGTACGTTTTGTCCATCCTGATTCTACCGTTTGTTTATTACGTAATTGTACTAAGTGCTTATTTATTTGATCGCTGTGGGTAAATTCAAGGAGTTGTACTAATCGTTTGCCTCCCCCTTTTTTGCTTCGAACTCTCGTCTTCAATTAATACTTCTCACATTTTTCAATCTGACCACTCTAAGGGGGTGGGGGTAAGAGTTTAAAGATTATCCTAGTTTTGGGTAATTTTTGCGCACTTTAAATGCTCTAATTTAAGAACGGATTTAGATATCTAAAATCCGATTTCACTATCGTGTTCAGCGTGCAAAAACCTTTAAAATGAGGGGTCACTTGTTAGAAAATAACATTTTGGGGATTTTTGGGTAATTTTTGCGCACTTTAAATGCTCTAATTTGAGAACGGATCAAGATATCTAAAATCCGATTCCACCATCGTGTTCAGCGTGCAAAAACCTTTAAAATGAGGGGTCACTTGTTGGAAAATAACATTTTGGGGATTTTTGGGTAATTTTTGCGCACTTTAAATGCTCTAATTTGAGAACGGATCAAGATATCTAAAATCCGATTCCACCATCGTGTTCAGCGTGCAAAAACCTTTAAAATGAGGGGTCACTTGTTAGAAAATAACATTTTGGGGATTTTTAGGTAATTTTTGCGCACTTTAAATGCTCTAATTTGAGAACGGATCAAGATATCTAAAATCCGATTCCACCATCGTGTTCAGCGTGCAAAAACCTTTAAAATGAGGGGTCACTTGTTGGAAAATAACATTTTGGGGATTTTTGGGTAATTTTTGCGCACTTTAAATGCGCCAAAACCCTCCTTAGAGTAGGCCAATTTCGCCCATCTTCGAACTTAGCCTTTCGATTGCCAAGATAGATTTTTTGTGCAAATTTGAGCTGTTTATCTCAATTCTATCGAGAGTTATCGTCTGGAGTGACACATATATAAATAAATATATATATATATACATATAAAAAAGTGTTAAATTTCAGGAATCGTTTTAGAATGGTCTGAAACGGATTTCTATGAAGAAAATTTCCAAAAATTTATATTATTTAAATTTCGAAGCCATTGCAATAGCTTCATTTTCTTTGAAAATTCGCTAAAAGGGTGGAAGGGCGAAGGGGTTGCAGAGGGGGCAGTGATAAAAAGAGACAGAAGGGGAAAGGGGTCCGCGGAGTGGCGGTAATTGGGTGTAGTTGAGAGGGGAGCGATGGAAAGTGAGAGTGATGGTCCACCGAAAAAAAATGACAAGAGGGGTTGCGAGAAGTTTGAGGGAGATTCCATATGTGTGATGAATTTAAAGGATCAGAAGGCCGTGTGAGGTTCGAGATGGATGAGGAAGGATGCGTGAATGTTGAGGGAGCAGAATGAATGAATTTAAAATTTCGTCAGGCAAATTTGGAATTATAAATTGGTCAGGTGAATTTTGAATTTAAAATTTAAAATTGTGGGACTGTGATGAGTTGAAAGGGATCAGAAGGTTGCGTGAACGTCGGGTTCACAATTGTGATGAATTTAAAATTGTAAATGAATTTGAGGAATCAGAAGGTGATGAATACAAGGGATCAGAAGGTTGTGTGAACGTCGGGTTCACCACTGTGATGAATTTAAATTGGCGTATTTCATCACGAGCGGTGTGAGGATATGCCCAGGGGGGTTATGAGCGAATCACCACCTCAACACAGCATCTTTTAGGAGAGGAGAGAGAGATGAGGTAAGGAGGAGAGAGAGTAGTCAGCGACTAGAGGAGCACGTAGAATGAGGAAAAAGAGGCAGGCGCCGGGGTTTTATAGACCCCGGTAGCCGTCTCCCTCAATCCCCTAGTTGGTAGGGGATGGTGGGGAATCAGGCTTGGCTTTCATCCCCTGCGTCTTTCGTCCCCACTGCTGCGTGTTTATTTGCGAGATCTTAAAGTTTGCGAATATAGTGGTTGTGGGTCTGGGAGGATCCACGACAGGTACTTTTGTGTTTTAGTAACATGTTAGTAATATGAGCTGTTGAGGTATCTTTTTCCATGTTTTTGGGGACGAGAAGGCCGAGTATGAAGTCGATTTTGACCAAAGAGTGGAAAATTGAGGTTCTACCAAAGGTTCAGCTCCCAAAATTGATTTTTTATGAGGCAAAAACCTGGAAAATCGTTTGAAATCACCATCAATTTGTATAATAACACTAGAAAAAGTGTCGACACGTGGATCAAGACGATTAAATGGCACTACCAATGATGATCAAAGATAATTTGAAAAAAAAAAAAAATTAAAAGGAGCGTAGGTACCTACCTAATTTGTGTTTTGGGGGCCAAAATTGGTGGAAACCATCACAAATAGCTATTTCAATTATTTCACATGAAAGAAACAATAAATGAACAGCCAACATTTCTGTAGGTATGTCCAACAGAATAATAAACCCATGTGACAAGGACTTTGCAGCGTTTTTAACGATTGTCGAGAGTTTTTCAATTTACCTCATTTTGTACGAATTATTTATAGAGAGACACGGATTGTTGGTGTTCGACTGTAACTCTGTTTCGATCGGTGCTAAGTCTGTACGATCTTATGATTTAAATATTAATTTCGATGCTTTGGACTATATAAATATCATTTCATGGAAAAATTCTGGCAACCTGACGCAGGATGCGTGAAAACAGTCGTTCTCTATGTTGCGGGAGGGATTTTGAAACCTGTCGCCTCGAATGGGGTTGATATCCATAACGTTCCATTGTAGCCTCGTGTGGTTTCGCGCCTGCTGCTTGGGAAAATGGTTCTGATAGCATCTTCGTCCAACATCACGCCCGCCCTTCCCGCATTTACATTTAAATTAGAGAAACGCGAGGACTTGATTCAGGTCCCGAATACAATATGCGATGACTTATGGATCCGGCTGGTTTTTCGAATTCAGTTACTGTGTGCAGAGCCAGAAAGAGTAGGCGAATGCGGATTGGTGGGTGAGGGGAGGGGGGATTCTAGAGAATATAGCTTACGGCGTCACCGATTTATTTCAGCGCAGCAATAGCATATGAAACCCAGTGAATGGCCAGTGAAACCCAGCACTCTTGTTGAGGTGACGGTAATGCAGAAAAATTGAGAAGGACCAAATCACCTCAAACCCAGTGAACTACCCTGTGAAAGACTGATGAAAACAAATCGTCATGGTAGCAGACTGCGAAAGTGGTTTCCATGCTGACATAATGGAGAAATGCGCATGATGAAACAGCGGATAAAGGGAAGAGAACTAGGTGGATTGCGTAGAGGTTCCGATTATCAGGCCATAAACTTTGACAATGCGTTGAAAGCATGTCGAAAACTTAAAAACAGTGGTTACTTGCTAGATATGGAATGTCGAAAATCAGGAAGAGCAAAAACCCCATGTTCTTACACTTGAAAAGGCGCATAAGAGCAAATTTTTTCCAAAAACCTCGCAAATAAATTTTGCGTCAAATGACCCAGCTCTACTCCAGGTACATACAAAAAGCGCTTCAAATTATTGCACAACGTTTTATTATTTACCTACTGCCTATGTAGATGCCCCTTCAGCGTGGATCACCGTTTTCTGTGGTCAATACGTTCCATCGTGCTCCGCCCAGGAAAACCTTAAATCGAGTACTGGAGCCGGCCGGGGAATTACAGTTTAATAAATATGTGGTAGATTCAATAATTATACTATAACTGATTTTACATTGGTTCACGTTAACTAAGAAAAGTGCGAAGTATGATGGACGGACAAAATTTTTTTAATTTTATTTTCGGATTCTACATTCCTTGAAACGGAAACCATCAAATTTTGGGGGGTTAAAATTTTTTTCCCTCGCTCGATTCCAGAGGTTCATCAGTGAAAATAGTAAACCAAAATTGCTCATTAATACGAAAACCGTTTACCCGGTCCCAGTTGGCGAAAACATGAAGCTTTTTGCGGAAATCGCTGCTATAATTCTGAGGACTCAACTGAAAGAACGTCCAACCAACTCCTTTGATCGAGATAAATCCAATATATCTCTTTCGACATTTCGGAATCTGTCAATGGCCCTCACAACTTGAGACCAAACGACGTTCACGCTAAAAACATGTCTTCTTCCTCTTTTCCGCAAAATGAAAGGCCACTTTTCCCGTTTTCCGTCTGTCATTCCCAAAACGGAACCCGCCTCTCGGGGGAAAACATATTGTAAAGTGATCAATCAGGAAAAAGTTATTTCCCCTCCGTTTCACAAGCGAAATCGGTTGTGCTCCCTTCAAATATAGCAGTTTAAGAGCTCTTTTGGGAATGCAGAGTTTTTCTTTATGGAAAGAGGTTTTCTCACTCCATATCAACGGGTGCTGAGCGCGGGTTGAAGTTTTCAGCTCGGTGTAAATTACCTTGGTAAAGGGGCCTACCCCGCCAACACCACCACTCCATTCACTGCCTTCCGTTTTCGGCATTAACTTCTCTTTAATGTTGGGAAACACCAGAGGGTGTGAAGGGAGATTGAATCCCGTCAAAACTGTTTCTACCGAGTTCGGTCGTATAGAATCTTGAGGATTTTAGAAGCTCCCCTCCATCAAGCTATTTTACTCGCTGGATATACGTAAAATGTATCGAAATAAATTCTTCAGAAACGGCAACACGTTGACCTTTCCTCTTGGCAAAAATTACCAAATTCGTCACAGTGAATTCAGTTTGGATTCTTGAAAAGCCTGTACCGAGACAGGTCACATCAACTTTGCTGGTACGTTTCAACATCTTGAACCTTTTAGGACAAACGTTTCGCCATCCTCCTCTACAACTACCAAAATTGCAATCTTAATAGCAT
The DNA here is from genome assembly GCA_954871275.1 of Leptopterna dolabrata. Lineage (NCBI taxonomy): Eukaryota > Metazoa > Arthropoda > Insecta > Hemiptera > Miridae > Leptopterna > Leptopterna dolabrata. The sequence goes on from OX940976.1 coordinate 22,237,970, forward strand.
TAACACTTTCACAAAGAGTATTAGAGCCGTATTATGAAGGGAGAGCCGTATTATACTGGTCCCGCAAGAAAGCTGAATAATTTTCTATTTGCTGTATTTATATTATTACGTAAGTACTATGTCGAATCAACTATAAATTAGCTAGGTTATGGTCATTTATCATTTACGTCAGTCACCCCAAGTTCTATATCACAACCCAAAATTCCCCTATCCTTAATTCCTGATTATCGTATAAGCAGTAGTTACATATGTAAGTATGAAAAATAATGGCTTTCTATAGAAAATAGGGCATTTCCATGGTGAAAGTTTGCATGTTGATATCATTGTACAGTACTTATTACAATATCTTTCTATGATAAAGTTGAGTCTCGTAACGTGAAACGTGTCCGAAGGAATTCCTATAGTCTTTCCCGCTTTAATAGCTTAGCGGAGGCCGAACAGAATAACAAAGTTCTCGCCTCGCCATTTACCATTAATAGTTTCTACACCGTTCCCTTTTTCTCCTTTTTTATCGCCATGATTACGGGTCTTTCATTTCCCGAACGAGCTTTTTCCCGCCGCTTTCCACTCCTAGGTTCGTTTGATCGTTGGAAAAATCGATACTTCATTAGCTAAGCAACACCCCGCAGCTTCCAAAGGGTTTTCGCTGGTGGTAATTCTAACCCTGTGTCCTATCCGCACAGGGTTGAGAGAAACAGTAACAACAAAGGATCCGAGATAGGTAGCTTCACAAGGGAACTCGGTTACAAATTACTTAGCTTAACGTTAGTTCCGACAATAGGATGTGCTTGTTACTGAATAGCAGGCGTAGAAGCCGTGATGAGAACTCAGCCATATTGCTTGAATGGTACTCGGGAAATCAACTTTGGTAGCTCTCGGCTGGGTACGAATTTCTTCCACTTTGGTGCATTAATTTGTTCTATTCTCTATTTCTGTTCACCGTCGTTCATATCGTATCGCAGGAAGATAGATACGAAACGACAGCTAGGCCGAGCAGAGCAGATACTAACCTCAGCTATTCAAAATCTGACTACCTACCTATTTATTTGCCTTTAAATAATTTCATTCCCTATCTGTATTTAGGAGTGACGCTTTGATAGGTATAATACATGGGATTCCGCTGTATAAAAATGTGTTATTTTTCGAATTGTTTATCGAATTACATTAAATCGTGATGGGGGATCCTGTAATGCAGCATGGCCGTAAGAGCGAATTGAATTTTCAAAGAAATATTTGTGCTGTTGTGTAAAACGATGATATGTCGTTGTGTAAAAGAGATGATTTCGTAAATTTATATAACTTTTTTCGTGATTTTAGCCATTTTTTATCGATTTTTGACCCTTATATCTTTTTTGAAAAACGTATTTGAATCATCGATATATTCCCTCATCCTCTCCTGAATCACCATCCCATACAACCTAAGGTGAATTAATATTGATTTTAGCCCTGAATACCAATTTTTTATCCCCAAACATTCAAATTTGACCCCTATTCAGAAATGGTTTTTTGTCTGTTTTTACTCACCCTTCCGTACCACTTCCAGTGATTTTGTATGAAATTTTCGCGATTTTGGCCGTTTTTCCGATTTTGACCTCTAACAACTCAAATTTGACCCCGTAGAATTGTTGAAAATTGCTCATCTTCGAGCTCACACTTTTGTTTGGCAGTACGAACGTTTTGGCGAAATTTGGAATTTCGGAGGATGCTCTGAAACGGATTTGCCTATCACATTTTTTCAAAAATCCATGTTCTGAAAATTTTGGACCCATTGCAGTATTGAAAATTCGCTAAAACATGCTGCAAATTATTACTGTACGGTTTATTATTTACCTGTAATAGATGTCCCTTCTGTGTAGATCACTGTTTTCTGTGGTCAGTACCTCCCCTCGTGATTCCCCCCGGAAAGCCCTAAATCGCGTACTGAAGCCACCCGGGCAATTAAAGTTCCATAAATATGCGTGGATTCAGGAATTCTATAATTTTTTTTTTTTCTAGCAGGAAAGCCCGTTGTACACAACGGGCTCTAGAGTGGTAGGCATCAAAGAGAAGCCACGAAAAATTCGCACTTGATCCGCCTTTTTTTCGAGAATTTTGAATCATTTCGGGAATAAGATCACGTAGAAAACCTACGATCTGAATTTCCCTGGATAAATCGTTTCTGCGTGTGAAGTCTAAAGTTTACAGAGAGGTTTCCCAATCCAGTCGTCTCTCATGCTGAGCATATCGCCGTCCTCCATCCGCACCGCAAGCGGTCAGTGTGAAGTTTCAGATGCGCGGATTAATTCATCTCATCTCTCGAGTCGACTCGCAGTCCAATTTCCAACATTTCAAGCCGGCAAAGTCCTGGGAAAACATTGCTAAATGAAAATCCTCCGGTGATCCCGATCCTGTCAGTGTTTCCCGCACGCACTTGATATAATTCAGCTTAGGGGCCGCCTCAAACGAACCTTTCCCGAGGCCGCTGTATACAGTTGGTTTCTGTTGGTGGGGGGGGTTGTTTAATGAGTTATTTCGGTATGGCTGAAGTTTATCAACTTGCATGACCTGGGGATATTGGTTTATGATTGTACGACACACATTAAGGGTGTATGTCGGTTGCTACATAATTTTCCTTCTGCTTTCTAAAATTATGCTCTCTGACTCAGTACCTGTTCTGTTGTACAGTCATTTCATAGAATAGCTCTGGAATTCAGTTATTCATGAAACCATCTCTGATCAAGTTCCTAATTATCCTTGACATTTTGAAATATATAGGCGTGGTATAATATAGGCTCTTTTTTAATGCAGAACTTATTTGCCTGGGCGAAAGATAATGCGCATCTGTTACATTTTACATTTGGACCATCTAGGCGCTATACGCTCAAACCTTCTACGCATTACATCCAATTTTTCATGTTGTTAGGCTTCACGTAACTCGGCCGCTATCCTGCAGACTGGATACTTAGCGTTACGTGTTTATGAAAAATGTATTAGGTAAAAACTGGAATGAAATGAGGGCACCAGTATTCAGTACATGTTATTTATTTCCGCCAAAGATTTTGCCCTTCATGCCAGTTAATAAGTGTGGAGAGCGAGGTTAATACCATGGAGGCTTGCAGCATTTCATCCCAGTTGTTTACTTTACAATATTATGATTAAGAATTCATCAAGATTTATGTGTCATTTATGTTGCATAACAGGACCGATAAAAATTGATGTGAATAAATATAATCATAGGTTCATTATAAAAATATTACCTAGCAATGCCAGCTTGTACAGTGGGTCTTGCTGGACCAGCGTTAGAGCTCGTCTCCGTCAACTTTCTCATCAACCGGCTGATTCACCAGTTCCTTCTGCACTACTTGTCAAGTCAGTCAGCTCACTGAATGTACGATTTCACTCGTTTACAATATTCCTTGCCCACCTTACAGCCCGTCCTAACCACAATTATTTATAACTGTTAGGGGTAGCCTTCCCCTATCCATTATAAAGTAGTACTTAGTAAATATGTATCAGGGATGACGCGTCCCGTTGGGCTGAGTCACAGTTCATAACTCGTCCCTGTCTACTGTGTTGTCAACCTGCTAAAACAACCGTCCTTATGCATTTTTTGCTTGAAAGCCTATCAGGGATTTAACCCAATCACAGTATCCCATGCGCAGCTTATAACCCCATGTTCATACTCAATTCCAATATGTCACTCATTTTTATCACCGAAAAAATAATCCGTCCTAAAATAGCATTTATTGCTCAGCTGCGTTACAAATTCCACCATAATTAAAAGTTTCATATTGGGCTACTAGTCATACATAACAGTATCATCTCCTTGTGACTGATCCATGTGATAATTTATTATTGGCTTTCAATAACAAAGTCTTCGTCGAGGCGATGCCAGGGATACGCGATATCCGTGTTAATGAAATACGGTTACCTACTTCTTCTTTCCAGTTACTTGCGGCCAAGACAATTAACCGAAAAGAAGAAGAAGAAGAAGAAATGAATTGATTGTAATTTTTTGTAATCTATTCCGATCTATAAAACCTGATCTACTTGGCCTACAAGATCCGTTCTTGTATCGCTGGATACCTGGCGTTGAGTTCTCAACAGAACTAAACTGTTCAACCTTTTGACGTGAAAAATTTGTATTTCCTTAGTTACGGACGTTATTGGAGTTTATCTTCCTTTTAGTCTCAAAGGACCGATTCTCGATGAGAGGTGGTGATTAACACAAATAATATACCCTATGTTCGAATTCAGAACTCGCTGATTATTTTGCAACCAAATCAAGAAATTAACAGATGAGGGAGGGGTTTCGGTAGGAATTTAATTTTAAAAACGGATTACTTGATTCCTAAATGTGACGTATGTGACATTGCAACCTCCCAATCTCAATCGTTGATCAGTCGATGTCCATTGACTGATAGATGTGACTGTTCGTTTAGCGATCACCGTCAAAAATTTGAATTTCATATTTCAATGGTTTCGACCTTTCATATCCGTTGCCTAGGTTCTTTTTAGTCACTCTGTCAATTTCAAAAGTAGGTATTCTAGGTCGATTGTTTTTGTTTCAGATCTCGTGCCTCGCCTTTCTTTGCCCAGTCTGGAAGCCGGCTACCACGGTCTGGTCAAGGAAAATGAGACGCTTGTTGAAGTGACGCCGAAAATCGTTGGTGTCGGTGCCAAAATCTGCGATTTCCACATCGTGAACAAGCACCATGGTGAAGCCCCTTTCCAGGTGAGTCTTTTCATTTGAATGCTAAAGAATCCCTTCCTCATCGAAATGTAAGTTTTATCGAGCGTAATTGGTCGGTAAGTATCTACATAACAGACATTAAGACTACCAAGCATCTCTGACGATAATAACTTTTATTCAAAAGCGTTCTGCTGATCTTTTCTACAGAAAGGAAACCAATTGTATCTATATTCTCTCAGTCTTCCACTGGCCACCTAATATCTACAGCTCACAGGTCCACGACTGGCCTTCCGCCGTAATCACGATTTTGTGATCGGAACTGAAATGCTAAATTCCATCCAGGCCGGGGATGATCCTAAAAACATCTCATAGGTAAACCCACAGTTTGGAAGAAATGTTAAGATGACCAACATAATATTATTATATATTTAAATATATTTTTTATTGTCACTCCAACCTATATCTACCTTGGCTTACGAGATAAAAGATTCCCAATTTCGTCAAAATTTGTATTTGCAAACGTAAAGATGAGTTCAAATTAGCAATTTTCAAAACCAAGCTGTGGATCAAATTTGATTGTTGATCGATCAGAAATTGCTGAAGTCACCAGAATGTGATAAATTCGCCAAACATGGTGTAGGATGGTGACACGAGACAGAATAAGACCATTTCAGTGAATCGAAAATATTTTGTGAGGGGGTAGCATTTGATTTTTTTTACGTTTTGAACCGTCAAAAATAGACCACCTGAAAGTCACCAACTTCTAAAATTCGCTCGTATGGCTTATGCTGCATAACTAGAATGTTTGTTAGAACCTCAAGCTAAAAAGAAAAGCAGCCCGGGACGTCTCTGAATCCGTTCCCCTGGTCCCTATTCGTAAGTAACGTAGTTGTGCTTTATGTAATATGTGTGTTGCTCTTCCTACAATTATTCGTGTTTTCTTTACCATACCACAATTTGTCACTCTGAAAAATAACGAGGTAGCTTCATCGAACATCCCGAATGAGTCTAATGAAGTGTTATGAAGGAAACCGTCCGTGAACCGGGAGCGCCGCCATCAAGGGCGCTAATGAGCTGGTGACCTATAACTTCCTTCCGAGACACGGAACTATTATTTGAAGAAGTTACGGTCGGTTGTAGTGTACATTCTACGAATAACAGCAATGATTCACCTACTGCATCTCGAGCTGCATACAGCCTCTGCTAAGTTAGCAGTTCCAGTTCCAAAAGCGCTGCAAATCCCAGCACAACGGTTTATTATTTTGTACAGAATACCCTTCTGTTACAGATCACAGCTCTCTGTATAGATAACTCGTCTATATAATATGTACTAGTCTATACATATTATGTGAATCGCAGACCCTCCGTAGGTTAGTACCTAACCCCGTACTCGTTACTGGGTACCTACCTAAATCACGAGTTGAATGTTGCTAAAATAATTCTGTCGATGACAAACAGTAACTAAAATGGCAATAAGAAACGCAACTAATGTAGTTCTGAAGGAAAATTGTTGATGTGGAGTGAAATAGATGCCCCTTCTGCGTAGATCACTGTTTTCTGTGGTCAGTACCTACCCTCGTGGTCAAGTATAAAGAACCGTTGTGTAATAACTTGCCCATCAATAATACTTCAACGGTTGATCAAGTTGCAAAAGTACCGATCAACAAAATCCAGCCCCTTCTTGGTAGATGAACCGATGTGTAATAATTTACCATTCTGTAATAATTTACCGTTGTGTAATAATTTACCGTTATGTAATAATTTACCATTGTGTAATAATTTGCCGTTGTGTAATAATTTATCATTGTGTAATAATTTACCCATCAATAATACTTCAACGTTTGTTCAAGTTTCACAAGTACCTACCAACAAAATCCAATAGTCCATCACTTATCAAATGAAATAATATCGCAGAACAACCAACTCGACTTCATACAGCCATCCTTCTTTATAATCAGGTGCTCCCTAGCGATGATATCCGGGCCGGATTAATACCGATTGATTCACGATCGTGTTGTCGAAGCTTTTTGGTGCGCACGAACGGCTGGACGTACAATGCTCCGGGTGGTCTCAAAAAATTGTTTAGCTCAAGACAAATTTAATAACGTAAAAAAAACCATACCTACCCTTCAATCGAAAGTTTTTGAGCTACAGCGTTCTGAAAATTTCAACCCCTTAGAGATGACTGACAGTAACGCCGAGCTTCGAGGACCAACTAGACCTCGAACGGAACCTATAACCCGAATTTCATCAATGTTGTTTCATGGTAACTAAGAAAAGTGGCCAGTACGGCGTACGGCGCAAATTTTTTATTGCATTTTCGGATTCTGCATACCTTGAAATGTAAACCATCAAATTTTGAGGGGGCTAGAATTTTTTTTTTTCATGCTCGGTTCCAATGTTTCATTAGGTACCTATTGAAAATAATAAACCAAAAGCTGGGTTTATAAAAGCGCTCGTTTCTTACTATGTTTGGGGGTGATAAAATTCCTTTGATGGCAAATTTACATTTGAGACGAAAACTAATAACTGGGATACCCACATGCATTTTACCTGAGAGTTGAATTTCGGTTCGTAAAAGCCTACTTTTGGGTACTCGAGTTTTCCGCTTTTTCCTCACTTCTTCTAATTCGGGGTTTGTCAGTCCAAGCATTCCTAGCGATGACGTGACGTAGGTACACTGTAACTTAATTTTAGGCGAGGAGGGGAAAAAAAATACAAAAAATACAATAAAATGGATACATTGAGCATCTACCTGTAGATGATCAGTTGATTTTTCGTCCCTGAACCTGCTAGGTGTGGATGGAGTGGGCTTGGATTCAGTGTTTTTCAGGGATTAACAATGACTTTCAGTTGGGGTTTTCATTGTTTTACGAAATATATGATTTTTATACTTATCAAAAACATTAGATAGGTGTGATGAATTTAAAATTCTCATCACGGTGGCGTGGAAGGAAGGTGAGTGAGTGAATTTAGGTAAAGGATAGAAAAGGAGGAAAAGTCGCAGGCGGCTGTAGTCAACCGAACATCTACGACTTTTGGAGGAGAGAGAGGTGGTGTGGAAGGAAGGTGAGGAAAAGTCGCAGGCGGCTGTAATCAACCGAACATCTACGACTTTTGGAGGAGAGAGAGGTGGATGAGGGAACTTCACCTAGGCGGCTGTAGTCAACCGTTCATCTAGGTGAAGGAGAGGAAAGGAGAGGTCCCTTGTCTAGGCGGCTGTATTCAACCGATCATCTAGACAAGGGGGGAAGGAGGAGAGAGAAGAGAGGAGGTGAAATTCCCAGGCGGCTGTATTCAACCGATCATCTGGGAGGTAAGGTAAGAGAGAGAAGAGAGAGCTGGTTAGAGGAAGTGTCGAATGAAGCTTGAGCGCCAGGATCCGGGGTTATATAGTACTTGGGGGCCTCTCCCTCCAGCTCCTTGCTGGGAGCTGGTAGTGGGGCCCCAGGTTGAGTAACCCTGGGTTCTGTCGCCTGTCCCCACTCATGTCTTTATTTACGGAGCTTTTAGTTTGGCGTTTGAATATTGGTGAGAACTTAATATGATAGGAGTGTTCCCGGGAGGGACTCACGACAGAGGTCCCCCCAGTTTGAACCAATATTGGTGCTGAAGGCGCAAGATGACAGGAGCTGAGGGCTACGGCAAACAAGAGGTGGTCGCTGAAGGCGCAAAAATGACAGGAGCTGAGGGCTACGGCAAACAAGAGGAGGCGCGGAAGGCGCAAAGAGACAGGGGCTGAGGGCCGATGCAAACAGAGGTTGAGCTGAAGGCGGTGCTTAAAAACTAGTAATATGGTAGATAAGTAACATAGTAGATAAGTAGTAACATGTTAGATGATAAGTGAGTAGGTGGTACATAAGGCAGGTAACATGGTAGTAGATGATAAGTAAGTAAGATAAGGTAGTAGATAATAAGTAGATAATAACCGAGTAGATGATAAGTAGTAACATAAGGTAGAGCATAAGATAGATAATAAGGAAGTAGAACATAAGGTAGAACATAAGGCAGAACATAAGGTAGTATAAGTAGGATGAGATGGCGAGGTATGTACAGTGCGGTGGTCAGGATCCCTAAACATTTAGCGTTTAGGGAAGTGATCGGCAAGGGCGAGATGAGGAGGATGAATAATATTTACAATGAGATGGAGTATGCACAGAGGATGCATGAATATTTACAGCTGGCAGATGATTATTTACAGATGGCGGGTGAGTATGTACAAAAGGTGAAGTAGTATATACAGAAAATACAGAAGTATGTACAGACATTTGGTTACATGGTGGTAGGCGGTTGCGAGGGTCCGCCGTTTCCTGGGTGTGGTGTGGCGAGTGTTTGTGTGTGTGTGTGTGTGTGTGGGAGTTGTGTGAGTGAGGGAGGCGACCCCCTCTAACAGTCTTCACGTTAGTGAAGTCTGATAGAGGGGTCCCTTCACTGCCAGGGTGGCGGTGAAGGGGAAGAGCCGGTGGGAGCCGGTACCCGGGGCGTCGCGGAGAGAGGCGGCGACGCTGGGGTCCGGCGGGTGAAATGGAGGCGATGTGCGGTGTTGGTGGTGTAGGGCTGGGTGTGGGATTGGTGTGGTGAGAGTGGTCGGGGAGGACTGGGGCTGGTTTGCACCGTGCCAATGGCACGGTGTGGGGCTTCCCGTCAATTAACAGGGTAGCGGTGGAGTGTGTTGTGCGGATGACCTGAAAGGGCCCGGCATACAGGGGTTGGAAAGTTTTATGGATGCCGGGCTCTTTCAGGTACATGTGTGTGGTGGTGAAAAAACGTTTGGGATATGTGGTGTCGTTTGTGGGTGTTGTGGAGTGTAGAGGCTCCCTGTTAATTGACGGGGTGTGGTTTGGGGTGAAAATGTCGGCCGGTAAGCGTAGCGGGTCTTTGAAGGCGTTTTGGGCGGGGCTAGTTTGGTCTGAAGGACGGGCGGATGTTCGAAGGCTGAGCAAAATGTAGGGAAGGGATTTAGTCCAGGAAGGGGAATTTGTTGAAGTAGAAATGGCCTGTTTCAGGACCGAGTGCCACCGCTCTATTTTCCCGTTGGATTGGGGATGGTACGGGGTGGTGTGGATCTTTTGGATCCCGAGGGAGCGTAGTAAATCGGAGAAGTGGGCCGATTCAAACTGCCTCCCTTGATCGACCGTGACTGTTCGCGGACAACCGTAACGGCTGACCCATTGAGAGAGGAAAGCCGTTGCGACGGTGTCCGCGGTGATGGAGGAGAGGGGGATGCACTCCACCCAGTTGGTGGCACGATCGATCATCGTGAGGCAGTATTTCTTCCCCTCGGATGGGGGAAGGGGGCCCACTAAGTCCAAATGTACATGCTCCCACGGGAGGGAGTCGGGGATTGGTTGAGGAGGTACATGCGGGTGGGCCGAGACTTTGAAACGCTGGCACTTCTGGCACCCGAGAACCCAGTTACGAATATCTGTATTCATGTGGGGCCAGAAGTACCGCGTCTTGATGAGGTCCCGGCTCGCCCGAATGCCGGGATGATGGAGGGAATGATAGTGGAGGAACAACTGCCTCCTCAACTCCGGTGGGACGTAAGGGCGCGGTGTATCGGCCGTTACGTCACACCAGAGGTCGAGGGGCGGCAGTTGTTCCAATTTGGAGGCGGAAATGAGGTTGGAGAGGGCGGGGTCGGAATGTGGAGTTTGTTTAGATTTGAGGATTTGGGGTGAAGGGAAAGGCAGTAACTCCGCCACCGGCGCGGGGGTAGGGGTGGGTCGGGATAGCGCGTCCGCCACGCAGTTGTCGGCCCCCGGCAAGTATCGGATATCGGACGTAAATTGCCCGATAAACTCGAGTTGCCGGAGGCGACGCGGGGAGGCGGATTTGCGATTTTGTAGGAGGGCGTGGGTCAGGGGCTTATGATCAGTGACGACAGAGAACTGCCTGCCCTCCACGAAGTCACGAAAGTGCTTGATGGCTTCGTGGATGGCGAGGAGTTCTCTGTCGAACGTGGAGTAGTTTTTTTGGGTGGGGGATAGCGTTTTGGAGAAGAATCCTAGGGGTTGGGGGGTGGCGCCGGTGTGCTGATGGAGCACTGCCCCGATGGCCCAGTCGGACGCATCGGTGGTGATGGATAGTGGGGCGTGAGGATCGGGATGGGCCAATAGAGCGGCGTCTACTAGGTCCTGTTTGCAAATTTTGAAGGAGGAGATAAGTTGTGGGGTCCAGGTAATGGGGCGGTTGTCGTTCTTTTTGGAGGGTTGGGGAATGGCGTGTATGAGTGGTTGTTGATGTTGTGCTGCGTGTTTGATGTGTCTACGGTAAAAGTTTAGCATACCCAGGAAGCGGCGGAGTTCCGTCACGGTGCGGGGTTGCGGGAAGTCGGAAATGGCGTGGACCTTGTCAGCGAGGGGTTTGATGCCCTCAGACGAAACGTGGTGGCCGAGGCAGCGGACGGAGGGTTGGCCGAGAACGCACTTCTCTGTATTTACCAAGAGGCCTTCGGAGGAGAAGATGTCGAGGATCTGTTGGAGATGGCTGAGGTGTTCTTCCGGCGTCCTGGAGGCTACCAGGACGTCGTCGAGGAAGCAAAAGACGAACGGTAGGCCTCGCAGGATGCTGTCCATATAGCGCTGCCAAGTTTGTGCAGCGTTCCTTAACCCGAAGCCCATCTTAACATACTCAAAGAGTCCGAACGGGGTGATGATGGCGGTTTTCTGGACATCGGGGGGGTGAATGTTGATGTGGTGGAATGCCCGTGAAATGTCGAGGGTGGAGAATATGGTAGCGCCATGGAGGTGCGACGAGAAGTCTCGTAGGTGGGGAACATTATAAAGGTCTGGTGTGGTCTTTGAATTTAGTCTCCGGTAGTCCCCGCAGGGGCGGATATCCCCATTGGGCTTCTGCACGATGTGGAGTGGAGAAGCCCAAGGGGATTTTGAGGGGCGGATGATACCGTCGGCTATTAGTTTATTAAAATGTTGTCGGGCTTTAGATAGTTGTAGGGGGTGGAGTCGTCGGGCTTTAGCTGTGATGGGGGGGCCGGAGGTCTCAATGTGGTGTTGAATGGTGGAGATGTGGGCAGAGGGGCGGCGCTGGGGGCGGTAGTTGAGGAGGAGGCGTTCAAATTGCGTAGGGGGGTGGTTTATGGCATGGATGAATCCGGGGATGGGTGTTTTTGTGGCGGGGTCGATCAGGCGCGCGTTCCGGACGTCGACCTGGAGACCGAAATATGCGAGAAAATCGGCCCCCAGGATCGCCTTCTCCACGTCCGCCACGGTAAACTCCCACTCGTACGCGAGTCCGCTCATATAAACAGAGGAGCGGTACGTCCCGTACGAGGGGATGGTGGTACCGTTGGCGGCGTAGAGAAGCTGCCGGTAGCAGCGCGCCTGACGACGGAGGATGTTGTTAGGGAATATTGATAGCGCCGCCCCTGTGTCCACCAAGAACGGCACATTGGTTTTCCTGCAGCGCAGGAAAAGTCGCTGGTGGGTCGGAAGGGCGTTGGGCACAATTGCGGAGGTGGGTACGTTGGTGGGTGTAGGCTGGTCCGCTGCGAAGGAGACGCGAGGCGGTTTCCCGTCGTTCCGGGGAGGGGGAACAGTAGTGGTGGGCTGTGTGGCGGATGGAGGGATTTGTGCCCTGGAGGCGGGCGTGGAGGTTCCGTTCCGTGGTGGGGGAACGGCTGCGGCGGCGTGAGTGGCGGCCGGGAGGTTGTCTGCCCTGTTGACGGGCAAGGAGGGGCGGTTCCGGGGTGGGGGAACGGGAGCGGCGGCGTGAGTGGCGGCCGGGAGGTTGGCTGCCCTGTTGGCGGGCGTGGAGGGGCCGTTCCGGGGTGGGGGAACGGTAGCGGCGGCGTGAGTGGCGGCCGGAAGGTTGGTTGCCCTGGTGGCGGGCGGGGAGGGTTTGTTCCGTTTGTGGTGGGGTGAGGGTTTTGGCGGCGCTGCAGGCGCGGCCGGAAGGTTGGCAGCCGTGGCGGCGGCGTAGGAGGGGTAGCGCGGCTTGGTGGTGGTGGCTGTGTGAATGCGGGCGGGGGGGATATGCGCATGGTCCCCCCCGTGTTGGCGAGGAGGGGGGCCCGCCGGATTTACCGGCGGGCGTCTTCGTTTCCCTGCTTAGGGGCGAAGGAGCAGGGGGGTTGGCACTTGCGGGCCTCCCCACCGAAGTTTACGTGATAGAAACAACGGTTGGGGTGGTCCGCAGGTAGGTAGGTGGGGTTGGTGGGGCGGGTTGAGGTGGGCGCGCGCGCAGCCGCTGGGGATCGGCCCCTGCGCTGGCGGGGAGGGGATGCGTTGCGGCGCTCGGGTGAGCGCTGGCGGCGGCGGTCGGCGGACGAGTCGCGTCGGCGATCCGTCGAAAGGGGTCGACGTCCGTCGAGGGAGGGTGCCCGGCCGCGGTCCCGGGATTTTGTGCGGTCCCGGAAAGGCGGGGGGTGGCGCGGCGTACGCACCTCACTGACGGCGGCCGCAGCGGCCAAGTCGTGCACGGTGTCTGCGAGCCGTAGGAGGGGCTCGTCGGGACCGTCGAGATGGCTGGCAAGGGCCATCTGGATGGGGTGGGGAAGGGCACGTAACCAGAACGTGCGTGCGATGTCGGCGGTCATAATTCCTTGCAGCTGGTGACGCAGCCGTCGGTAGAGGTGGGAGGGCTTCTGGTCGCCGAGGTGTTGAGGTTGGGAGAGGGCGGCTACTCGGGCGATCTTCGACGGCTGGTAGGTGTTGATGAGGCGGCTGCGGAGGTCGTCGTACGCAGCGGCGGCGTCGGGGGAGATATCCGAGGTCTGCAGCAGGATCTCGTAGGGCAGAAGCGAAATGATCCGGGAGTACCGGGTTTTCTGGCTGCGGATGTTGGCGGCCGAGAATGCTGCGTCTACTTGAAAAAACCACAGCGCCGGGTCGTGCGTGTAGAAGGGGGGCAGCGACAGAGGGAACGCAGCGGACGCCGTCATGACGTCGGCGGCGGCTGCGGCCGTGGCGGCGGCGGCGGCGGCGGCGTCTGATGACGCAGAGGTCGGTGGGGAGAGCGTGGAGAAAGGGTTGTCGGCCAATGCGTCGGATGTCGCAGCGGCGGGAGGCTGTAGCGTGGCTGGTCGCAAGAGCGGCGGCGTCGGTGAGTTCGGGTCCATTTCTGTAACTAAAATTCAAAAATTTGACTTGGTTTTGAATTTTAAAATTCGCAATCGGCGGGAGCGGTGGAGCGTTGAGTTGAGAGGTGAGTGTTGAGGGTTGGGCCAAGAATTGCGAATTTAAACTGACTGGTTAAAATTTTGAATTTAAAATGCGGGACACCGAACTACTTGACTGGGGCGACACATGAGGTGGGAAGGTGGGAAGGAAGAAGGTTGAGTGAACGTCGGGTTCACCACTGTGATGAATTTAAAATTCTCATCACGGTGGCGTGGAAGGAAGGTGAGTGAGTGAATTTAGGTAAAGGATAGAAAAGGAGGAAAAGTCGCAGGCGGCTGTAGTCAACCGAACATCTACGACTTTTGGAGGAGAGAGAGGTGGTGTGGAAGGAAGGTGGGGAAAAGTCGCAGGCGGCTGTAATCAACCGAACATCTACGACTTTTGGAGGAGAGAGAGGTGGATGAGGGAACTTCACCTAGGCGGCTGTAGTCAACCGTTCATCTAGGTGAAGGAGAGGAAAGGAGAGGTCCCTTGTCTAGGCGGCTGTATTCAACCGATCATCTAGACAAGGGGGGAAGGAGGAGAGAGAAGAGAGGAGGTGAAATTCCCAGGCGGCTGTATTCAACCGATCATCTGGGAGGTAAGGTAAGAGAGAGAAGAGAGAGCTGGTTAGAGGAAGTGTCGAATGAAGCTTGAGCGCCAGGATCCGGGGTTATATAGTACTTGGGGGCCTCTCCCTCCAGCTCCTTGCTGGGAGCTGGTAGTGGGGCCCCAGGTTGAGTAACCCTGGGTTCTGTCGCCTGTCCCCACTCATGTCTTTATTTACGGAGCTTTTAGTTTGGCGTTTGAATATTGGTGAGAACTTAATATGATAGGAGTGTTCCCGGGAGGGACTCACGACAATAGGGAACATTAATATGGCGTACGGCCCCACTCACTGACCTGTTTCTACCTCCCACGCGTTGATAGTTCCACAGTCATCTTGAAATGACCTCTGGAATCCTTAGCTGATCGCATCATATTGGTCGAATAATGTTGATCTGTTGCCGCAGTTCGCTCGTCGCCCATTTGCGTTATTAGTGAATAACGCTTAGCCCCATCAACATTAGACCATTATGAAATAGTACTCGAAAGGATGGCCAAAAATAGGTTTGCGCATGAAATAGTTCACCAATTGATTTTCTTTAAACTTGGAAATGTCTCAAAGTCAAGATAATATTCTGTATAATCAACATCGCAAAAGTTATGAAATTAGGATTTTTATGGTTTTATGGGGTCCCGTCAGTATTCCGTAAATGGATGTATTCGGTTAGGGGTAGTGCCAGTGCTTTAGTATGAAAATTCTGATTCGAATTCTGAATTGGAAATGATCTAGAAAAGACGTTCTAAACCGTTCTGCTTTTAAGAATTGCTGTTATGAAGTTTAGCCATTGATGAAGTTTTGTTAATTATAATTTTGAACATCAGGATTGAAAACGGTAGCTATATTGTTTGGGGCTAATCGAGTCCTGTAGGAACCCTCTAATCGCAGAACAAAAATATCACGCGAAGTTTCTAATAAAGGTCCCTTCCACCCCTCCACCATCCCCTAGGCGAATTCTGAAGATGATTGCTGTTTGTTAAACCAGTTCTTATTAATGAGGAATTGGATTTCGTCAAATCGGAAAAAAATTGTGATTCTTTTGTTTGGAACAGAGTGCTGAAGAAGAATCCCCACCCCCCGAAACACGAAGAAAAATGAAATAACTCCCTCACCAAGGGCCTAGTTGAATATTTATAACGGCGGAAATACGGAAATAATTGACGAGGAGGCAACTTGTTCAAGAAACATCTGAGCAATTAAAACTTCTGCTTTCGCCCAACGTTGTTCTTAGGCTCATTTCGCCCAAAGACCCCCTCCCCCCCCCCCTCCCCTCGTCGTGCCGCCTATCTCTGATTGTTTTAGCGATTATTCTCTAACGTTCCGTGGAAAGTCTTGGCAAGGAACGGCCTTTGTGAGAACGTTATTTTTGCGCTAATCCCTTTAATACTCTTGTTGCGTTTATTACTCGCGCGTAACTTGCTTATTGTAACGAACTTACCAACTTCATGGTAGGCGGTGAATAAAATGCTGTAATTCTGGTTAGGAGACGGATTGTTGGGGGGGGGGGGGGGGGGGATGCATCGCGGTTGAGTCGTCTTTCAAAATACCTTTTCGTAATACATTCAACCCTGAAGGGGATCGACTGCGGCGAGAGGCGAGAAAGATCGATCTGCCGACAGGCAAACCTCTTTACAGGCTGGTCTAACGAACTTAAGGCAAGTCGACGAGAAACCTAATTAGGGGCCGTGCACCGAGTCGGGAACATCCAATTTGCCATCTTTCTTCGATTCTTCAAGCTTGCTGACTTGCATCATGGCGCCATCGAACCATATTCCAAAGGGGAATACCGCATAATGGCCTTGGTCGAGCGACATTGAGTGTGTGCTATCGTAGCTTTTAAATGTGAGGAGTGGTAGAATATTACGTACCTACATATCTTGAGAATGTATGAATAATTATGCTTCCTCTGAGGTGCTTGGTGGGGGGGGGGGGGGGCGTTCGGAATTGAGTCTTTGGTGGTTCAGATGGTCCATGCTTTTTGTATGGTATAGGATTGGCAGTTTGTATGGGCATTGTTGAGATGATGATAGTGGCACTGCGTGCGTTCATTTGGGCATATGAGGATCTCAGCATGGCTGGAAAAATGTCCCATATTGACGACTGTCGGGTGAATTATGGAGGATGAGTGGTGTCCATGAGTCTGCTGCCTCTTCATGTCTGATTGCCTTGTCTGTAATGATTGATAGGAATTTCATCCTTTTTTGGAACTCTCTGGAGGAGTCCTGACATTTCCAATCATTGAACTTATATGTGCTTGTTGACAATGATAACATTTGAATGATATGGTTGCCCAAGTTTTTGGATTATGGTTGTCAGTATAATTAGAGCAAAGGAAATTAAAAACACTACTGATTTTGAGCCTTGGCGCAAGTGCAGGTTTGCAATTTTTAGGGTACTCGTTGGACATTCAGAATTTGTATAAGTTTTCGTGCCACTTACTGATGCCAAAAATAATTCCACATGAAATACATATTTGGTATAGTTTTGTCTGAGACATAAGTGACGCTCCTGGTCAGCGAACCCAGTAGTTATGAATCCTTCTCGAAGAAGATTTGTATATTATATGTTGCTCGTAGATCACATAATATTATGGCTGACGGTGTTTCAAGACTGTGCTGCAACAATCCTTGCTCACTGGGAAGGGTAGGCCTGTGTTGGGTTGAGCGGAAACACACTTAAAGGCAGATGAAATTATTCGTACCGAATGAGTCCTAAGGAAGGGCAAAGAGGTAACATCAAAGGGCATCGCGTAACCAACGCTGAGGGTCCCAAAGCTTTCGGGTTTGGTGAAATATTAAATTACTCCTTCGATATAATGCCAAACCCTTCAATATTCCTGAGAGCCTGCCATGAAAAAGAGATTCGCCTTTTTTCATTTTCCTTTTTACTTTTTTTTTCTCTCTTTTATAGTCCCTCTTCTCGACTTATAAAGCCAACGTCAACTACTAACGACGTGGTTCCCGTTGAGTTGACCCGCGTAAAGAAACCGCGGAACCTGACGCTGTTGGAGAGGTTTTTGCTTGCGCTAACAACCAACACGATCTCGAGGATCCAGTTGACGGGTGAAGACGAGTCCAGAATCAGAAGGTTCTCAAGGAATAACTATCTTCTCCGTTATTGAGAAAATATTTTTGCTACAACTTCCGAAGTAGTACCAGCCTGCATGGTGTTTGCGATAAGTATGATTCAAAAACTTCGGTTTTCCAAAAACGTTGAAGCCTGAATTATTTGAGTTTGAAGGAGTTCGTACTTAACAGTCCTCCAAATTACAATATTTCAATATTATTGTGAAACACTTTGTTTTTACAAAATGTTATTACAATTTTTCAATTGTATTACATTCAATTTTACTGTCTAGGTGCACACAATTTTATTACCTAGAAACTTATTAATTTTCAGTTTAATATGGATTATATTAGTGTGCTGAGGGGTAATTAAGAAGGTCTTCCAACAACTGTCATGGTTTACCTACTAGTGTTACATTTCGGATTCAAAACAAGGTTCACAAAACTAATAATTCTAATTTTACAAATCTAATTGTCACTGGTTTTGACTTGTGCATGTTACATGCTTGTCCTATTCCTGGGCGACAAACATTCAAAACCTGACAGGTTTTGCGTTACCGGCGCTTTTCTGATAGTTTGCACGTACAACCAGATGCCCTCCGTCGCTTTTTTTGACAACTTCCTTATTTTTAATCTAAAGGTCGTTGACCTTCAGGACTCTTCGGAAAGTTCTTTATTCACCTTAAACTTTCACACCGTCAAAACCTAATGCCTCTACGTCTACACCCTATTCACTGAACCTTGCCATTTTTGTGTACCCTCCTTGATGAGTATTTCCTTGGTGTAAGTACCAAGTTAGTAGTTATATATCCAGTAATGGGGAGTAACCATGACTTCTGTTTATATTTTTGAGTGAAAGTAGGCCCACTCTAAGAATTTTGAGACCAACCGCACTCTCCTACGATGAATAGTTCTTTTTCTGTGAGCTGTAGAGTTTCGGCAACAAGTGACGTCACACTGAGCAGAGGGGTCCCTTCCTGGCGGGAGGAGTGCAATTACGTCACTACTTGTTGTCAAAAATTTGAAAGCTCATATAAAAAGAACTATTCAGGTAGGAGAGTGCGGTTGGTCTCAGAATTCTTAGAATGGAACCTACTGTCATTTAAAAATGGGAAAGTTTTATAAACTGAAGTCATGGGTACTCCTCATTATTATTGTGTATCAACACAATGTTGTTGTTGCGAGACAACTATTGTTTATAATTAAAAATATCTTTACAGTTCAACGATATTCGTTCGAACGACCATTATTCAGTGTATGGTGTGGGGTAAGTAATGGCCATTGACTCAAAAGCCAGTGTAGTATGATAGATGTTACAATACCTGGTCCGTAATTTGAAAGAGGGAAGTGCAAATCGGATAATACATGTACACATGATCCATGTTCTTCTAGTTAAAGACGGGGAAATACTTTTAAATTTTATGAAGTCAAGCGGAAGTTTACCGTCAAACTCCATCTTTCCTTAACTACTTATATAAAAGATTTCCTCACCGAATTGAAGGTTTTCCTATACAAGTTATAGGTTGGGCTTTTGTCAAAATGTAGATATTGAACCATTGACGTACGGCATAATAATTATGGCTCAGAACTAACGAGGTAAAAATAACCTCAGGGGTTTTGGGAAAACGGGATATTATGTTGAAGCTAGTGGCAGAATCGTTTCCTTAGGTTTTTCCTTCCCTTGAATGTTACTGTTTGAATGAAATACCAGTAACCTCTATAATCAATTTTGGGATTCACAACATCCCCGGCCATACGTACTACGTACTTTCAGCCACCAAAAATTCCTCCTTTTTGTTACATAACTCCAAATGGAGCAGGCTTATGTTTTCGGTGTCTATCATGTACCTATATTTCATTGAAATTTCGTGCATCGTCAGATGAGTCAAGTTTTGATGATTTCTGTACACTTCACACGGCAAGTACCTACCACCTACTCAGACCGCTTTCAATGTTCTGTCTGATGGTAGATTCGATGTTGATATTTCAACCTTTTCTGTGAGTAACGTGCTATTTTCAGGCCTTGAAACATTGACTCCCGTACTATAATTTTTCTGATTGTGGATCCACCTTGTGTGAGTTTATAAGGTAATATCATGAAACCAAAAGAATCGATGGACAATGGAAAACATGCGTGATTTACTCAGTGAGCTAGGCGAGTCAACACCATTAATGAGAGAATTTTCGGTTTGTTGATGAAATTCAAATAGCCGCACACGGAAGCCATCACGTGTTGTCACCATTATATCGGATCGAGCAGAATCTCTATAAACCCAAGCTAGTCCCGGCATTAGGAACTCATTTAAAAATTTGAATTATTACGATATTTCTAATATGACCCTCCCCCTTTCCACTGTATGAACTTTGTATTTTTCATCTGAAATGTTAGATACTTATACTTGGACTTAGGCAATTGTATCAATGTTTCTCTGAGAGTTTAAGAGAAACTCAAGATTAGAAATAATTTAGCTTCAACGAAAAGGAATTGCAAACTAATTACTTTTAGTTGACCTCCCAAACACCCATATAGCCAACCCTAAAGCCTCACTGATAATTTAAGAGGCATTTTTCCATTTCCTTTCTTTTTATTGTTTTTTTTTTTCTACCTAGAAAGAGTACCGTTTTGTATAGAATAGCAATAATTTTTTGTTGCAACATTTCAATTAAATTTCTACGTAATACGATTTTGGAGTCCCTTGAAGTTCTAAGTGACCTGAGTCCCCATATGAAAGGAAGTTAAGTCCCCGAAGAATCATAGAAGTCCCGGATGCAGAATGGTGGGTAGTCCCAACCTCCCAAGTGATAAAGTAAGTCCCCGAAGAATAATTGAAGTCCCTGATGCAGATTGTTAGATGATAATCCCGGAAGAATGATGCCTTGGTTAAAGTATAGCCCCTGATGATATTTGGTACTAGCACCAGGTAAATACGAATCGCCCTGCTCCTATAGCATTTCTAACTGACTGCACCAGAGATTTTGCATAGGCAATGGACATTGGACATATTTGTCAGCCTAGTTCATAGTAGTAATTATAGTAGTTAATAGTGGCACCAGGTTAGGCTTTTTTTATACAGGAAATATGGCACCAGGTTAGTCTCTTGCTTATTAGCCCTGGTAACCTTCTTCAGCAGCCGCATCTGAGGCGCACTTATCCCCACCGATATCCGTTCACCTGATTGAGAAGAAATAGTGAGAATGACCCCAGAGTCCATCTTTGGTAAAATCTTAGGTGTTGCCAATGGATTGCACTTGAGGAACAGGAGCGTAGCGTGCCTCTGGTGACGGGGGTACCGCAATGAATTCCACCCCCCCCCCCCCCCCCACCAACATTCACACTTCCTCACACACTCTAAAAATGTAAATGTGAAGCAGTTCTTAGCAAGCTGTTTGTCAAAGGAATTTTATGATATTATTGATCTTCCAAATTCATTAGAAATAATTCATAACATTCCCTTGCAAACAAAATAAAAGGTTTTTCGAACTACAGCCTGATAACCATTGGTACCTATTGTATGTTTCAACAGTGAAATGCCGAGTGTACTCACGGTTACGTTCCTTCACAACTCTCTTGAAATCAGGCAACGCTGAGGTTGACCGGCCGGCTCTGATGATGTCGTTCTTTTCTCTAAAACTACGAGAACTAAACGAACGCCGAACCACGGAACAATTAACGCAAAAACTATCCATTTTAGGAGGAGACTAGGACACTAGAAAAGATTCGAATTCAAACAACTAAACCTGAAATTAGGAACAATTATTGTGAAAACTACAAGTAATAAAATTATGAGAAAACAGGCCGTCGTAAGAATAGCAAAATGGATGACAGTGACACTGGAAGTTGTCAAAGTTTTTTTCTCGAGTTTTTAATCGATAGCTACAATCGATCCATACGCCAGTATCCCTCCTCACCAAGATTGGATACGCTGGATATTTGCGCTAGCTCAACTTACTAACACAGTCTCCTGAAGATGTGTAAGACACTCACTCACACACGCAAACACACTCACACAGACGATGTAGAGACACACACACATCGGATTCTGGGCCTCCGCAGACTGGTAGCGGTACCCCAGCGACCTTGAGATTTCAAATATTCGAAACCTGCCGAAAACCATATGATTCTAATCGACTAATCGATACTTGGCTGTTTTTCGTCCATGACTGGCAGACATGGAGGTTGGAGGATAGTTCATGGAGGGAGAGTCATGGAGGATGGAGTTATGAGTGGACAATTCAAATTGCTACCTACCTACGGAATGTAATTTTTTTCATTTTTCGTGTAGGGTAGCGCCGGTACCCCCGGTACCCCTGACGCTACGCGCCTGTTGAGGAAGTTTGATAATCACCCATAGTTTCTTGTCACATTTCTGGAATTCAACTGATCCCCCTTTATTTGCTTTACTTTTAGTTCGTACGATGGAATTGAAGCCTAAATTGACTGTTTCAAGTTTCCCTGAAACCCGGTCATTAATCTGATCAGCCGTGGTGATCTCCGAAGTTACAAAACCTTCCGGCAGGTAGAATTCTTACTATCAGAGCTTCACTCTGCTGTCAACAGGTAGCGTTTGGTTCTCCCTTTGCAACATCCATAGGGTTGGTAAAGATAGGTGGCAAAATTTGTGACCATGCGAGGTACCTAGAAGTATGCGCCAAGAGCACTAAAATTAGGCGTCTGCCCCAGAACGCCACAGTATATTTTGCGAAAAATTACCTTCCGAATAGGGTTTATGGCTTGCAATGTAGAGGCCAACCAACGGGATTCGCAGGGGGGAAAAAAGTTTTGGGTCTTTGGAATCAAATATTGAGAGGATACTCTTTATACCCACCGCCGGAAATCCCGCCAAAATCATGGCTTCATAGCTGAAGAGCTCGAATCTGTCTCATTCGACACGGAATTTGATTGTTTGTCTACTTTTCTTCCAAGCATAAACAGCCTTATGGGTTCCTTTGGCCAAAAACTTGAAGTGTTTGTGTTAAGTGAGGTTTTATGCGTATGTGCCGGGGGTTTTGGTATAGAGCCATAAATATGGTATGTTTGGAATGGTCGAAAAATTTAATAATATATATTCCTGGAGAATATCAAGTCTTATTGAAAAATTCCCGCTTTGCATGGAACCAGTGTGCGCCGTAACTATTACTACATTCGTATGCCGTAACGTGGCCCCTAGATACCGTGCAGAATACCCAAGTCCCAAACGTTTAGCGTTGTTTACCTACGTACACTATTATACGTACGAGACTTCTGGTTGCGCAAATGTTCTAGTTACTACGATATAATGTAATATACCATCCACGAACTGTCCAGCGGGTGTTCGCTGTAACATACTGTTCAAAAACATGTGCCTCATGTGGTACCCGTATTATCACCCTCATTTTGATTCACAGTATAAAGAGAGAAAGTTTCCTTAATTACGTTCGGGAATTTTTACTGTACGCTCACATTGCTGAATCCGCTGTTTCAATCCTAACGCGGTTCATTACGTGCTCTGCTGTGATTCTCTTTGTATTTGATCAGTTTGTTTTATATTTTGATTAGCCTACAATGATTTGTAGCGATTTAAGATATGGCTATACTTTTGGAACATGAACTAATTGATATTGTTATCATTTTCATCACGATTCACAAAATCATTGAAGGCCTAGTTGATCACATGCGGGCTTTTTCGCTTTCCCCTAGGCTTAAAATACCCTTAAGCTGAATACAAGAGAATTGGTGACACCTACCTGAATCCCCTGCTTTACTCCTAACACGGTTCATTACGTTTTCGTAGTTCCCTCCTTTGACCTCCGTTACTGAAAGCCCTTCGAAAATCACCTCCCAAATGAAGCCGACGCCGCTGTAGAGGCGGCGCCTGTGTGGAGAGGCGCTATCGCATCGCCTCCCATTGTAAAGGTTTGTTCCAGGAGGGCGAGGTTGGGGACTTGCCTCTGGGTTCGATCCATCAACTATCCAGGTCATGCCCCTACAAGGCTCCGAATCTGGAGGTCCTCTCGCCTCGACAAGATCGCTGTAGTCGGAGACCATTTGCATATCCCTAGGCGGCTCATGTCTCCTATCGATTACCATCCGGTTGGTTCCCTCCCGCGCTCTTGATTCCTTTCCAAAGGCCTTGTAGTGTACCATTACACCTCTCTACATTTCCACTTCCATTTGCCTGCAACAAATGTCAGCCCTCGAGATCGGATTAGGCGAGGGCGAGTATTAGGCGATCTTTTTCCAACCCGGCTTTCAACCGTACTGATGTCATCCGCTGGGTATTTTAGAACTTCTGGCATCTATGTTTCTCTCAATTTCGGGATTGGGATATCAAGGCTTCAACAAAAACCACCTCTTCCAGTCAGTGCCGTGTGTAGGATGATGATTATAATTCAATTCAGGGGTCTGTTCTGTCAGGAACGATGATATCACGTTTCTCAATCGACGCAAAGGGATTTCCAGACGGAGTTATTCAGCAGTAATCACTAGAATAGCGCAAAAATATTGAAAGGGTGGGAAAGTTCAAATATGTAGAAGCCTAGGAGGAGCAATGTTATTGGAACCCAGAAGTTGTATAAACCTGGCTCGTTGTTCACCTATGAAGGGAAAGAGCTTTTGCACTCGAATTTTGATATGGGGCTGAGACTGCATGTAGTTCATTGCTATATTTCGTATGTAGTATGAAAAACGTGTTAAGATGAAGAAATCTCCTGTGTTTATGTAATGGAGGCATCTACAATTTGAGCTACGAATGGGATGAATATCCGACTTGGCTTCGGTACTGTATAGTGCTTGTAACTGTAGGAGTACGTGATGTGCAAAAACTGCAGCAGACAAGAGAATGATGGCAAATGTGATGAAATTTCTCGTTTATCGCTCACAGACACTAGTATGACTTCTTGAGTTGATAATCGTCTATACCCTTCATTTGTTTGAGGTGGGAACAGTACACATGCAGAAAATACGTACAATGCCGGCCGGGTCTCAACGTATGTAGTGTGTAAGCTCACCATTGACAGTCTACAAGGTTTGAAGTTTACGTTCGCTTAACTTGGTTAAATCTGTTCGCATACAATCTGCCTGTTGGGCGGAGACACATAATACCATATCCCTCTTTGATGAACTGAAAGGGGGAGTTCCAACTTGGCTCGTGGAAGTTATAATTTTGTTTGATAAATTGATCCCACATTTTGTTCATGTCGGAGCCCCATCACATAAAGACACTCCATTCTCTCTCAATCATTTGGTTAGTTCGAATATTCTTCACCTGTGGTTTGTCCACTGCCTATGCCTCAGTAATGAAATCAAGCCTAAAGCATAGAAAGGTAGTCAGTTCAAACGAACACAAATATATAATGCCAAAGGAGTCGAACAACATAACTCTCAGTTAGCCGCGTGTCGAGTTCCGGATTAATTTTTTGATTCTTCAATCGTTTAAACAATTTAAAATGTCAATAAATTAGGTACCCTGCCGAAAAATGCTAGAAATTATTACATTATGCACGTTTTCGGCTATCTTGTACTTGATCAAAAAGCTGAGAGAAAGGCCATGTCCAGTGGACAGGTCGTTGTGACCTATAGGCCAAATCGTAAATAATGGGAATCTAGACGTAAACACAATTTGTGAACTACTTAGAAATGTATGTATGTATGTGTGTTGTGTGTTGTGTGTTTTTTTAAACATGAATGAGGCGATTCTGATGCATGTTTCTAGCACATCGATGTTTTTTCATCTCAGTTATTTCTGAATAAGCAGATATATTTTCCGCCTTTTGGTAATATTTTGTTATGAGTTTGTTCAACCAAGGTTCAGGAAAGGTTTGCTTCTTCATTTTACTTGACCGCCTTGAGCCTTGGAAGCCTGATGAGGCGGTGAATTCCTCGGTTGGCCCGTATCCGAATACCTTTACTGGAGCTGTTCCGTGGATCGATCTCACCCATGTTTGTTGTCTACGATTTATTATCTACTATGGATTGTCTACGATGGATTGTCTTCGGTCGTAATTTATTTTAATGTGGAGCAATGCCTTTTGGTACCTCATTCGTAAAAATGAATTTCAAGTTAAATACATGTAGCGGGATATTCGACTCCTAGTTCGATCCCAGAATGGGGAAACAATCCCTAAATCCACCCATCTGACTAGGCCGAGAGGGAATTGGAAACTCAATACTGCTCGATTTAATACTACATTTGACCCTGTTGCATGGACTCCAGTTCATTGGGGTCTATAGTACTGGAGACCCCATTCAGTGTTTGTCCAGAGCTGTAGTTGGAGAGCTGCCTGGAAACTTGCTAACTCAATTCGGGAGCACAATGGAACTTGCTCCTGATCAATATTCAGTAGAGGAAATCAAGAGGCCTTACTTTTGTTCCACTGTCTGCATTGTCTAAATAACAAGTTTCACAGCATCAACTACAGTATTGTAGACTACCTCATGGGCTAACATAACATGTTGGGCTCCAGTAGCCTGTATTTTAGGCTTCCTTTTTTTAGCAGGACGATTTGCATTAGAAACGCAAAATATTACACAATCCCTTCCGCGTAGATCACTGTTATTGTGTTCCCTACCTAAAACCGCTGCAAACTGCTACACAACGGTTTATTATTTAACTGTATAGATGCCCCTTCTGCATAGATCACTGTTTTCTGTGGTCAATACCTACCCTCCTGCTCCCTCCAGCCCTAAATCGAGTACTGGAGTCGGCCGGGGAATTACAGTTTCATAAATATGCGGTGGATGATATTCGGTGGTTTCATGAAGCATAACGTTAGTTGAAGTTATAAAATTACTTATCAACAACATCTAAAATAAGCATCATTCTTCAAATGAAATAATATCACTAATCAAATGAAATAATCATACAACCATGCGTGGTTATAATAAGGTGTTCCCTAGGCTGGGTGTATCATTCATCTGAGGGTTTCATTCACGACCATGTTGACGAAGCTATTCGGTGCAAACTTCGGGGCCTTACTGTGAACGGACGGCTGGACGTACAATGCTCCGGTTGGTCCCAAAAAGTTCTCAAGTTCGAGATCAGTTTAAACACGTAAAAATATTGAGATAACGGCCCCTTGGACATTTCAACCCCTGTTTTTTTTTACCCCATAGTGATGACTAACAGTAACGCCGAGCTTCGCGGACCAACTAGACTAGACCCTAAATGGGACCCACAAACCAAATTCCATTTATTTTCGTTCATGGTAACTAAAAACAAAAAACCAAGTACGGTGGACGGACAGAAATTTTTTTATTCCCTTTCGGATTATACGTAAGTACCTTGGAACGGAAACCATCAAATTTTGAGGAGCGGTTAAAAAAATTTTTTTTTCATTCTCGATTTCGAAGGTTCATTTTTGAAAAAGAATACCCTTTCCCCCTCCTCCAAACTAAATCTAGTACTGGAGCCGGCTGGGCAATTAAAGTGACATAAATAACGGAGTATTCAAGAATTCGATAATTAATTATTCATTGGTAATCGTGAAGCATAGCGTGTAGTTAAAAAGAAGTCAACGTGTTAGTTGGATTGCACCCTCTCCCTCTTCACCTTAATTGAAATAGAAACTAAATGAAAATATCAATTGATCACGCAGCTGCTCTTCTCCAAAAACATTTTCATTGATATCAGTTAAGTATTGGGGAGATATAAGAATGGACAGCGATGATGAAAGGAGAAATATAGTGCTTAGATCTCTTCATTACTCTACGAATCTACGCTAATACCTCTGCAGATGAATAATCAGCAACATTTTAATCCTGAGAAAGGCACAAGGAATGAGCTTTGAAAGCATTTGATAATTATATAATCAAGGAAGGACGCTACGCAAAGCACGTAGACGACGGGACAGGAATAAGAAGCACAATGTGCTGCCCCCTCCTACAAAGTTTACCTACAGAGCATTCAAGTCCGACCTCGACGGTTTTAATAAAACGGGTCGGGTCCTCTCGAATTATTTACTACTTATTCAAGAACGAAGGGGAGAAAGGAGGATTTTAAATGGAATTCATTAGTGACATTGAATGAATTGATTGTGCAGTCGCTGTGCAAAATCCTGCGAAGGCTTATGTATTTAAACACTCCAAATTATTACACAACGGATTATTATTTACCTGTATAGATGCGTAGATCACTGTTGTCTGTGGTCCATGCCCTCGAGCTCCCTCCAGGTAAGCCCTAATTGGTGCACTGGAGCCGGCCCGGGAATTAAAGTTTCGTACAAATGCGCGGGATTCAATAATTCAATCATTAATTATTTGTAGTTGTTCATGAAGCATAAGGCAAATGAAAAACATTGTGTAATAATTTACCTGTATAGATGCCCCTTCTACGTAGATAGTATAATAAACAGTTGTGTAATAATTTAACGTTGCGTAATAATTTACCGTTTTGTCATAATTTACCGAATAATACTTCAACGTTTGTTCAAGTTGCATAAGTACCTGTCGACAAAATCGAAAAGAGCCATCATCTTTCAAATGAAATAATATCACAGAACAACCAACTCGACTTCATTCAGACATCCGTGATTATAATCAGGTGCTCCCTAGTGATGATATCTGGACCGGATTTATACCGTTTGATTCACGATCATGTTCACGAAGCTTTTCGATGCAAACCAACGGCTGGGGTCATGCAATGCTCCGGGTGGTCTCAAAAAATTCTTTTGTTCAAGCTCAATTTAAAAACTTTAAAAATACCCTACCCTTTGTCGAGCCCTGCTCTACGTTAGTACATCAAACCAACACTAAATGCGCTGCCATGACAACTACCACCTACCTGCATGGAACACCTCGCATTCCAAAACCCGCTACCTCAACTCCATGCAACACTCAGTAC